>CALNVZ010000649.1:26559755-26580571 GCA_940671915.1 Paracentrotus lividus
TGACGTAAATTTGCACCCACGTTTGACGTCTTAAAGACATCGTATTTTTACGTCATTATTAACGTCTAAAACTGACATCTTTATGACGTAAAAATACGACGTCTTAAGACGTCAAACGCAGTGTGCAAATTTTACGTCATAAATTTTTTTTCTGACGTATTTAAGACGTCACTGTGCTATCAGGGATGTTGACATTAATACTGAGTCCTATCCTATCCTATCCTAACCTATCCTAATATTATAACCTATGCTGTCCTACACAAAGGCCCTATTATACTGGCAGTGTGTCCGGTCCTGCTATATAAAGTGCTACAGACAAATGTTTGAAGAAAGACAGTTACTTATTATTAAATTACACTTTTGTTAATGAAATATGAGAATTGTCATTATGAAGCACCTTGAAATTGTGTTATATACCCAGTTGTTGTATGTCCGGACGGGTTGTTTGTCGGACAAAGACGGCAATTCTAGGAGTTTGTGATCAGTATTTCGTGAATTGATTGAAAATAATATCAGACAATAAACAAAGCACAAATGTTCACAAATATTTTTGCTATTTACTGCACAAATTTTGAGAAAAATCGAGAGCAAACGATGATGTTTTTATCTGCTTAACGTGTCCGGAACAACGGCCCCCATCTACAATAATATATAATAATTTAAAACAATTTTGATTATGTCAATAAGCCAAATGCCGCGTTTACATGGCTAAAATTGCATATTTCTATTCATTTTCCCCTTTTTTTTCAAATCTCAGAATAACTGCTTATGAATATTCAATGACCAACAGAAACCATTGTATTTTGTCAAAATGAAAGCAAAAAGTTGTCTTAATAAACGTCGTAAAGACGTCTTAAAAGATATCGTATTTGGGTAAAAAAAAATAGACAAAAAAGTTGTCTTATAGACGTTTTAAAGACGTCTCAAAGATGTCGTATTTTGGTCAAAAACGACAAAAAAAGTGGTCTTATAGACGTTGTAAAGACATCAAAAAGTTGTCTTATAAGACGTTTTTAAAGACGTCTTAAAGATGTCGTATTTTGTCAAAAAATGACAAGGAAAGTGATCTATAAACGTCGTAAAGACGTTTTAAAGATATATTTGGGTAAAAAATAGACAAAAAGTTGTCTTATAGAAGTTTTAAAAGACGTCTTTCTAAAAGATGTCGTTTTTGGTCAAAAAAATGACAAGAAAAGTGGTCTTATAGACGTCGTTAAACATCATAAAGACGTCAATACTGTCAGGAATTTTTGCTCCAAAAATAGAAAATTAACGTCTTTGAAAGTCAATTACCAAGAAGACTATAATCAACATCGCATAGAAACATGTAAGATAATTAAATATCAATTCTATCAATCGTTGGAAGACTCATTAAATCATTTCAAAAGATGTCGTGTTTACGACGGATATGACGAGTTGACATTTATGACGCAGTATAAGACTCTTTAAGACGTCAGTCTTGCTATCAGGTATATTTTGGAGAATAGATTTTTTGCTTTCTCAAAGCAAGAATAATATGATAATGAAAATCTCATTAACTCTCTGTACAAAAAGGATTTATATAAATCCACTCTACACCTGAATTTAAGCACACAAACTGTAAAATAACTATGACAGTGCCACAATCGATAGAACATCTCACAGCAACAAATCCAGCATACAGCGCTATGGGTAAAGCAATATGCTTATTCCATACACAGACATGTACACACAGAATTCACTCACTTCCCAGAGTCTGGGTGAGAATGAAAGAAGTATGGCCCTAATTTTTTAGATGAACATCTCCCTGTTGAATTGCAAACTATTACATATCATGTATCTGGAACGATCGATTAATCCTTTGCCCATATTAATTTTTATTCTAGAACACCTATGAGGACACTTGGCAAGTTTTTAAAAAATATCATGTTTTAATTATTTCTAACAATAAATTGGGCTCATATATAGGCAACCAGTCATCACGCTCTAAATGGTGAACAGTAAAACTAAATTGAAACAGAAGGGAATACCCTTCAATCGTCACAAGCACGGCAGAGATATTTTCTTTTTTTTGTATACATTACATTACAATAACTAAAAATAATGTTCAGAAATAAACCCATCGTCAGAGAACCAAAATTGATGTGAAGTGACAAGGAATGTTTTGAAATTCGTGGGGAAAATCCCATATAGACGGGTGCCCAGTGGGTCACCCTAGCAGGAAAGGAAACCAAATTTTCTTGTTATAGATGTAAAGATTGCATCGTCCATGAGAATCGGTCGTCTGGCAGGTTCCTATGTGGTCGGGATGGACAGGGGGAGGCCCTAAAGATGTCTTTTCCTGACGTCTTTAAGACGTCTGACGTGACGTCTTTAAGACGTCTTTAAGACGTCACTCTGCTATCAGGGTACATGACCTTTAATTGATGATCATTCTCTCCTAGTCTCCTATTTAAACTTCTGATCATATTTATGAAAAACAAAGCTTTAGTAAAAAAGCTTGATTCAAATTTCCCCATAAATTATATTCATTTGTTGTTCCTCCAGATTGAAAAGATACGCCCAAAATTATCGACCTCTTGTGGCTATAATTATGCCCATATTCAGTCAAAATGTCTGCGCCCTCGAAGTAGTGACCATTGGTTGGGTATACGTGTCAGGTGATCGCATACTAGTATCGTGAGTCTAGTCACGAGACTTGGCCTACCGAGAGTGCAATTAAGTGCGAGGGCGCGAGGAAGGTTGAGCTGAAGCCTGAATTATCCAACTGACAACTCAAACTTCCATTTAAAGGTAGGTTATATAGATCTAACTTACATCCGGCCTTATCGTCGTTTCGGAAACCACTCGCTCAAATGCTTGTACACAAGTGAATGGGGGTGGAAAGAGGGGCATATTAAATCGTGATTGAGGAAACCACCATTCACTTTTGTACAGCAGCGCTTTATAATTAATAGTCACACGCATTGATCGGAAGACCAAAACTGCAACAGGACTACCTTTTCTTCCGTACAATGCTGATGCTGATTTGATTAGTGATGCTGATGCTGATGCTGATGTTTCCTCTTTCGGCCTTATCTTCGTTTCGGAAACCACTCGGCACTCGCTCAAAATCAAATGACTAACGCTAACTTTTTAGTTGTACACAAGTGAATGGGGGTGGAATTGGTGTAACACATCCCTGACAAAATCCACCTGACCTGTGCACTCAAATCAAAGGGATACCTCCTACAATCAAGGAATCAACAACATCAGAGTGCCATCTTCTCTAGAAAGTATGTGGATGCACCGAGCACTGATTTACTTGACTGATCCGCATCTATTTAAATCATGTTCCAGGATTATTTTGGTTCTAATATCAGTGACTTAAAAGGGCAATGTATCCCCTCGCACCTTATATTTTTTCCGATGTTGTTTTCAACGATCACGATCAAAATGCACATGTACATATTATTGTGCAAATTATGATCGCAATTGTTGAAAACTAAATCATATGAGTTTCAGGTTCTTGTAAGAAAAAGTGAAAAGTTGTAGGGACTACCACACATTACTACGAGGTCGATACCAGGAAAAAATGTCAAGATTGCGTTTTTTTTTATTAATTAGGTAGATCTAGTGTGATGATATATGGGACATTCCATCTTAATTTTTAATGCTCTTATAGAATAATTCAAACCCAGGGGGATATGGAGACATCAGTAACAAAATGCTAGGGAAAAAAAAATTGATTACAGTAGATCTAGATGTAATTAATTAATTATGCAAATTAGGTCCAGTGCAAAGTCCCGTATGTTACAGATTAAGGTATGTTTCATTAAGATGAAACATGGAAATAATAAAAGGTGTTAGGTGAAATCATAGGAAGTCATTGTGATATGATGGTTATTGACATCAATAGTTCATAAAGGAGACACTGGAAGGTTGGATTGTAGAACTGAATTGAGAACCTCTCGTTCCATATGCGGTGTATCAAAAAGCCGCATCACGAAGTGTTACAGTTAAGATCTTGGCAATAAACATTAAGCAACATTATATTTCAACCCCTCTTCTCAATAAAATTTTCTTTTCTTTTAAGTTGAATGTATCTGTGTAGTTTAAATTTCTTGTCATTTGAAATATTGTAATTTCCCAACATGCAAAGCTTAGTGGTATTACATTTTCTACTCATCCTGAATATTTCCAAACTTTCTTGAATGTCTACGCAACATAACAACACAACATTCTTCTTTTAACAATTCCTTGAAATGCCTAAACACAAATTCTTCTTTTAACAATTCCTTGAATACCTAACAAATAACAACGACATTCTTCTGGTATGTCTAAACAAACTTACTATGACATTTTCTTATACATGTATGTCTAAAAACACTAACAAGTGTATTCAAATGTTAATACATTGAATAAACTTAACTCTAACAACAATCTACACGTTGTCGTCTGCGTTTCTTGATTATAACGACCTGATTTGTAGTGTATTTGGTGCGTGGCTATTTAAGTGGTTTGTCTTGTGTTTGTTCTGTCTGCGTTGTTCTGAGTTGGTGCGTCATGTGTAGCATTTCCTACCTTCATTGTATATGTGTTGGTGGTGGGTGTCGTGTGCTGTCCCTCTCTAGGGGTTGGTTTGATATGTTCGTCGGGGCGCGGTTTACCGTGTCGTAAAGAGATTGTTGCCTGATGACCATCTCCACCATCGGACGACCTCGGCTCCGATCGTTTGTTGGTGATCGTTCCCTCGCCGCCAATCTTGACTAGTCTCCTGATTCTGGACTCTCACTTCTTTGTCCCTTGTGTAGTGGGGAAGGATGGTGGGATGCTTCTCGTTCGAAGTACCACTTTCTGGTCATTCTGGTCTGATTTTGTAGTCTCTGGTAGATTGTCGTCGTTTTCCGTTGGGACTGGTTCTGGATCCTGGTAGGTAAGTTGGTCTGGATCTTTCTTCCCAGTAGCAATTCCGCCGGAGATGGTAGATAGTTGTCCAGTGGAGTGGCTCTCAGACATTGTAATGCCTTGGTGGTGCTTATGTTGTCTTTCTTGGCTTCATCATAGTGTTTCTTACAGTTTGTACTGCTTTCTATGAATCCATTGGACTGGTGGTATCTTTGGACTGGAGGTGGATGGTTGGAAACCCAGTCTTTGGCCAAAACTCTGTAAAAATGGCACTGCTGTACCGTGGTCCATTATCACCATAAGTCTCTCCGGTATTCCTTGTTCCGAAAAGATCTCCTTGAGTAAGTTGATGACAGCTCTACTTGTAGCTTGTTGTGGTATGCTGCTTTACAAATGGATACTTTGAATATGTATCCCAACTAGCAGGTATTCCCTTCCTTCCAGCATGAAGAGGTCTTTGAGACAAGTTGCCAAGGTCTGGTAGGGATTCATGTGGTTGCAAATTTTCTGCTGGTAAGATTTCCCATATTCCTGGCATACTGGACACTTCTGTATATTTGTCTCAATCTCCTGATTTATGCCATTCCAGAAAATACAGCTCTTTGCTCTCAGTGGCATTTAGTGATGCCTTGGTGTCCTTCGTTGTAGTTGTCAGGTACTCCTTGTTAGACACTTAGGGATCAGAATCTTGTGCCTTTCAGGATAATCCACCCTCGATGGACATCTCGTCTCTGAATGGCCAATACTTTGAGGAGACATTTGTCAAGTTTCCGCCGTTCTTCTGGCCATCCTTCCAGATCACGTCTCTCAGGGTGCAAAGTTCACTGTCTTGTGCTGTTGTAAATCGAGATCTCCTGTAGCTTCTGGTCGGAGAACATCACAAAGTCAACTCTCACGCTTGGTTCCGAAGATTCGGGTGGTAGTGGCTTGAGTCCGACATTGCGTCTGACAGTAGCATCTCTCTCCCAGGTTTGTAACTTTATAGTTAGGTCGTAACCCTGGATTCTGAGGAGGAAACGCTTGCAGCCTAGGCGGAGCTGATCCAATGTTCTTAAGTATTATCATCTCCAGTGGTTGTGTTCTGATAGTACGGTGAAGCTCCTACCATATACGAACATGTGAAATTTTTTCACACGCGTACACAACGGCAAGCATCTCCCTCTCAATATTCGCATATCTTTGTTCTGTTTCAGTGAGGGATTTTGAGGCGAACGCTATTGGTTTCCATCTTGTATGAGGGCTGCTCCGATCCCTTTGATGAAGCATCGACTTCAACGACGACAGCTTTTCTTCGATATGAAGTATTGCTAGTGTTGTTTCTTTGCAGATCAGGTCTTTGACATTCCTCGTAAGACCTTCTGGTGTGATTCAGTCATTGGTACTCTACGTCTTTCTTCACCAGTTCCGAAGTTGGTGGCAGTCTGCGATGCGAGTACCGGGATAAATGGTGCATGTAGGTAACATGCCAAGAACTCTCTGAGTCTGTCACATTATGTGTGCATCTAAGGACAGATATGGCTGCTGTCTTCTGTGGTCTGGTTGTACTCCATCTTTGCTGAAAACAAAGGCCAAGAATTTCACTCTGTCTTGCTGATGTGGCATTTGTCCCAGTTCAGGACGAGTCCATGTTTTCCGGGCGACAACGTAACAGATTGTGTAGGTTGGCGTCATGTTTCTTCTGCGTGTCTTCCCAATAACAGCTATGTCGTCAGCCATTCCTTGTCCGCGGCACTTTCTCAAGGATCTGTGTCATTCGCTGCTGGAATACATCTTGAGAGAGCACAGGCCGAAAGGAAGTCTTTTGAAACCTGTACCGTCCGAACGGGCTGTTGAATGTCGTTAAGATCAACTAGGACTCTTCATCCAACTGGATGGCCCAATATCCATGCCTGCATCTAAGGTGCCGAATACCGTGGCACCCTTCGAACTGGTGCGGACTTCTCTATGGTTGGCATCGCATATGGCTTCTCTTGATCGCCTTGTTAAGATCCCGAGGATCAAGGCAAATCCTCCATCTTCCATTAGGCTTCTGTGTGTAAGCTAAGCTCGAAACCCAGTCTGTAGGCTTCGTCACTTTCTCTATGACTCCAAGAGATTTCATTTCATCAAGCTCCTTCTATATCTCCTTGATTCCAATGGGGCATTTTCTTACAGCATGAACAGCAGGTGGCATGTCCTTGTCAATCACGATGTGGATACTCGCCACTGAATTTCCTATCCCTTCAAACTGTCGGGGTAGAGTTCTTTGAGTGCTCTTTGTCGCTGATTTTGTTGGACAGTCCTGGCTCACCTCTGTGGTGCAGTTCAGGACGATCAATCCAAGACGCAGAGACAGTTGTAAGTCCCAGTATTGCTGGTCTTGGCGTCTTCACAACAAAGAATTCAGCGGTTGTCTGTTCCCTTGTATTTACACCTCAGTTCATGAATGCCTAGTTTGTGGAATTACACTGTCTCTCCATAACCGGTGATGTGCCTGTTGTTGATTTCAGTTTCCCCTTTATTGGTTTACCAATCAGAGTCGATCCGATTGGGATACATCTTCCGCGTAGATGCGCAGTGGGAGGATATTTCCTTGGGAGCCCGAGTCAACTTTCGCGTTGAGCGTTGCTGGTCCCCTTTCACATTCGACTCCAATTCAGCAAACACCTCATCCTGGCAGATCTGATCGATGGAATATCGTCTCGAAGCGAATGTCCTCCACCTCCAATTCCTATATCATCTATTTCTTCTCCGCTTTCATCTCGTGACCCTTTTACTCTGTCTTCTTTGTCCTCTCTTAGGATATTTGGGTGTTTGAGTGCTTGGTGCTTAGGTTTCTCTCCACTCTTGCAGCATTTTCTCCCAATGGTTCAATTTCTTGCACTTTCGACAACTAGTGCGTATGCTGGCACTTCCTTGGTGCATGGTTAGGCACAATATGAGCACTTTTTTGCTTGAAAGTGCTGTTTGGTAGCATCTACATTGACTTGGCCATGTAATGACTCATGTCAGATTCCGTGGCTTCATGTGTGCGGGCGATATCTTAGTGCTTTATTCAGCGTCAGTTTGTCATCCTTTGACAGAAGCGACTCTTGAACCTTCTTGTTTGACGCCCCTATATCATCTGTTCAAATAAGGCGAGTTTCAACCTCAGCTTGATCAACAAATTTGCATTTTAGGGCTTGTATCCGACATCGTGCTATGTAGTCATCAACCGCCTCCGTTGGTTCCTGTTTGTATTTCTGCAATTGGAATCTAGCAAGTCGAAGTTTGTTTTCGGTTCAAATGACTCGAGAAAGCCTGGTACAGTCCATCGGGCGCTGCAAATTCTTTGCCCCATGACTTATGTATGCGGGATCCCCTCCTGGCCTAACCAGAGCAGGATGTATGTGCATTTCTCTTTGTCTGATTCTTGTTCAGTGGGTCCAGAGAATATTAACTCACAATAATGCTTTGAAATTATTAAACTCTGTTGGCAAATCCTTCGATGACCAATCTAAATGTGGGGGGTTTATACCTGTCATTTCCCCCATGTCTGCTTGTGTTTGTGTAAACAACTATAGAAAGGAAAATATTCTACGTTTAATCACAATATATTAATATCATGTATTACTGTAGCTAATATTCATCAGTTATACATCAACTCAAAATACATGCATCAAACTTTAGACATCTACAATGAAATTCGCATGCACATCATACAAATTGTCTACATGTCATTGAAATGCAATCATGATGTAGAGTCTACATCAATCAATGTCCAGCTTTATCATAAAACAGAGTCTCAAACAAGCTGGTTATTTGTCTACTATTTATCCATGCATTATTATTACTGAGTATCAGTATTCTCAATCTCTTTAACGTTAGCGTCCAAAGTTTATGTGGATCCTCCTTTATCTAATTTGCAAATCCGATATCAGTTCATAAATTAGTTCAGCAAATTTGCAAAACAAATATGATATTCCAGGAAAGCGTTCATTCATTATTAGATGTCCAACTCAGGCGTCTTGTAGTTGTAACGTTAGACTCTACTTCCCGTCACGGGTCGTTTGTCGCTGTTCCGAGCTCCGTAAGACCGTAGTTCAACACTGTTCCAGTCCAGGCACCAACAAGCCGTCCCAGGGGCGAGCAGTCTCCCGAGCTGAAAATACAGTCACACACTGACACAGTCACAGCGTTAATCGTCCACTCAGTCGACAGTCCAAACACTTTCACGAATCGAATTCACTGTTCAATGTATAATTCTTTCAATAACGGAATTATAATTGATCAAGGATTGCAGTTTAATATCATGGCTTTACTTATCTCATAACAGTCGTAACTTTCTCCTCCAATTTTAGTTCCAAAGTCGTTGTTTCAGGATTGGGCATGTACGAAAAAAGTTTCCGATATATCCAAAACACAGTTCCGGCTTTCCTTTCAGACGACGTCGACACGAAATCAGTTTCACTGCAAAAACCTTCCGCGACGATCACAAAACTTTCTATCGAAGTTTGTAGAAACTTGTCTCCGTATCGTACATAGATATGAACACACTCCAATACACGTAGCCGTATTGCACAGAGGGTCGATTCACGCAAGCGAAGTCCCAAATCTAAGCAAGGCTATTTTCAAATGTCCGTAAATCCAAATTTAGATCATTTTCTAACTTCCAAGTCGTCTAGTATCATCCATGTACCGCTGCCACCATGTGATATGATGGTTATTGACATCAATAGTTCATAAAGGAGACACTGGAAGGTTGGATTGTAGAACTGAATTGAGAACCTCTCGTTCCATTTATTGGGTGTATCAAAAAGCCGCATCACGAAGTTGTACATTAATGATCTTGGGCAATAAACATAACAACATTATATTTCAGTCATAATCTAAAATTGCCAGATCTTTTGAACTGACCTATTTTCTTGATTTGAAATTATACCTTGCGACGTATAGGACATCTGTGTGATGTACGGGACATTCCTATGTGAAATCAATGCAAACAGTGTGGGTACTGGTGACTGTTTAGCTTTTACTCATGAGAAATTTGACACATGATGAATCGGATCCATGATACTAGTGACATTGAAATAGGATGTTGAAGATCACTTGGTCACGCTAAGGTTAATCTTCAAATTGAACATTAAATGTGAATAACAAATTGAATTTTTCTTTAATGTTTGTATGCTGAATTCTTGCAAAACAGAATGCCTGAGAAGAACAATACTGTGACCGTAGCAGCCATCTCTGCCTGTGCATCTGTGGCTATCTATGAAATCCTAAGACGACTGACATCATGGGCTTTAGAAGATAATCAAGAGGCATGTGCTTGTGAAGACTGTGACTTGCCTGAACTAGGAAAAAGCCTACGATCCCAAGAATATACATTCCCCGAGAAGTTCCATCCGATGAACAATGGATCTTATGGTGCCGTTCCTCAAAGAGTGCTCAGAGCTCAGAAAAGGTTTGCGCAAAGATATCTCTGGTTGCCATGGATCTGATAGCAATGTCTAATCAGCTAGGGGCCGTCCCTATGGGTTGTCCAAGAATTTAGACTTATGACGGTTTCGTGGTACGGCCCCCTACATGCCACTTTACTACTCAACAGCTCTCAGCAAGACAAAAGAACACAACTGTGATCTAATAAATATATTAGGTACATTATGTTCAGATATTGTCTTTTTTATTGAAACTTTGATCAAGAATTTCCATTATAAACCCAAAATAACCTTGGCAAGGTACATGAAAAAAAAAAAATACATAAAAAAAAACTCCTAACAGTGATTTAGAAATAGCAAGAGCAACTAGTTTAAGTTGAAGATCTTAATATTCAAGAAAATTAGTGACAAGTATTATTACATATTTTTTATCTTGATCAATATTTCCTAGCTTTAATGAAGAAAGAGAGCCTAATCTAATAATAATAATCTTGTTCAATATTTCTCAGGTATCTAGACGAAAGAGAAGCAAATCCTGAAAATTGGTTTCGTTTCCGTCGACTAGACATGTACAAAGATGCAGTCAAAATTGTGGCAGAGTTTGTGTGTGCAAAACCTGAGAATCTGGTCCTTGTTGAAAATGTTACAACAGGTTGGTATGAATATGTCAATTGCAGTGTTAAGAATAGTTTTAGCTAGATAATTTTGTGTTATTGGGTCTGTTGTTGGGTATATTCATAAAGTTACAAGTCCAACTGAAATCATTGGTAATTCTTATCAAATCATCTTGTGAAAAATAGATATTTACCATAAAATTATTATTATTCTACTTTTGCTTTAATAGACCTGCATAAACATTGCCAATCTGATTGAATAATACTATTTGACCAAACAATATTGAGTGAATATTGGATGATCTTGAATGGATAGGGGCATACATGTACATGGAAATATTTTTCTTCAGTGAGTAACAATATTTTATGCATCCCAAGAAAATTGATCATCCAATAAGTCATCATTGATATGAAGATACCCCCCCCCCACAACATAAAATAATTTTGTTAACTCCCAAAGGACTTAAACAAATATCCACTCCACTAAAACCCTACATCTAAATTAATGAAGTTAATTAATTAACTGGCTTTAAATAAACAAGAAGCAGATTGTTTATAAATTCAGTCAATTAATTTTAATTAATTAATTAATCAATTAAAACATACTTCATGTATGCACCCTCATACACAATGCATTGGAGGTACCAAATATTGCAACAAAATATCCCTTAAAAATACTGGTACGTGGTAATCTTCAAATGAAAGGACATAATGATGGCAGATTTGAAAAATCGTTGATGAATCCCCTTTCCAAAAATACCCATTTTGTAAAGAGTGACCCAGTGGTTCCCGAGATATAGGGGTTAAAAGGTAGGCGACCACGCCCCTTTTAGTAGAAAATCTCGAAATTATGTGGACCGTATCTCCCGAACCCCTCACCCGATTGACTTGAAATTTAAAATTTGGTGTTGTGGGATGACTCTCAAGAAGTACACCAAGTTTCAGCAAAATCGGAAATGGTATTTTGGGTGATTTGGCATGGAATGACCATACAGAAATTGAATGGTATTGCATTAAAATGGTAATACCTTTTTTTTAACACCCTGTACATGCAATTTTATGTGAGTTTTTTCCTTTTCTTTGCATGTATGTAAATGCAGAGTTGAGTTGAAACATTTTTCTTGCAATAAACATTGTTTAAATAGTAATACATGTAGAAGAAAGGGTTTACGCCACTTTTTTACTACATTTGTTTTCCTTTTTTTGGACACCTTGTAGTGCGGTTGGACAAAATAATTTTGTGTTACAAGTTTATATTTTGTTTAAGCATAGGGTCTTATTAACACAGTCCAAGTTGATTCAGTTCAATTGGTGCAAGGAATAAGAAATTACTGACCATAGAAACGGTGGCACTTTTAAACCATTTTTTCTTGCATCACCCTGTATAGCTTTTATTACATACCCTGTACAGGTAATAAAGAATGTTAATCTTCTTCCTTACAATATAAGCTTTCAATATATATATCCTTTTATACAGGTCTGATTCACTCTAAAGCAACTAGAGACATTTGATTGTGACAATGCTTATTTCTCCAACTTTTTGAACATGTAACGCATTTTGCCCCCAACTCATGACACACAACCATAATTACTTTATAAATTTGATATACATGTATTTTCTTCTGTATCATTATTTCAGCAACAAACAGCATTGTGAAATCTTTCAAGTTCAGTGCTGGTGATCAAGTCTTAGTTACCAACCATACATATGGGGCAGTTCTTAAGACAATGAAATTTGTTATCAGTCAAAACCAAGGTAAGATCATACTCTTTTAGAGCCCTGAAATCAGTACGTGATTCATTCAGGAAACCAGCATATTTTGTATTTATAAACATCTTGAATTTCATGCCTCCAACAGCAGTTACATACACAGCTGCAGTGTGAAGTAGGGGTTGGGCTGCTGTGAAAAAAAAACAAAAAAAACAGGCACTGAGCGTGGTTGAATCCCGCTAGGTTTAGATTGTGATGGGGGGGGGTGGGGGGGGGAGGGGGCATGTGCCCCCCAATACGGCTTCTCCCCCCCCCCCTTCCCCAATCTGATTAGCTCTTTAGAATAATTGAAGTCAAGTTCACAGGTCACCAATGTCAATGCTGGAATTAGTAGTTCTAAGTGAGTCACAGGAGATGCAGTCGCATTTGTCTCCATTTTTCTTTTTTATTTGTGCTTCTCTGTTTTTCCCAAATTATTCCTTGTGATTTCAACATTTCATGTCAGATGTGAGCTTGGTATCCATTGAGATCCCAGTCCAAACCACTGCCAAGGAGATCATCGACCTCCACATCAAAGCCCTGGACAACAACCCAAGGATCAAACTGGCTCTATTGGACCATATCACATCCTTCTCAGCCATCGTGATGCCAATCAAAGAATCTGATAGATATCTGTCACAGTCGTGGTGTGATCGTAGCCGTCGATGGGGCTCATGCTCCTGGTCAACTACCACTTCGGTTGGAGGAACTTGGTGCTGACTTCTACTTTGGTGAGAATGCCTATAGGGTTGCTTTGGTACATTACCTTTTAGCCCCTAATTTTTTTAAAGTAGAAAAGTATCATCAGATTATGCAGTTTTGTATAGTCATCGGATTCATTGAAGATCCCATATTAACAATCTCCAGTCATATAGGAGCCCAGCTGGTTACCTGTTAGGCGCACATGTTAATCTAAGTCCCCTGGAGGACTGCTACCTCAGAGGACAATTTTCACACAGGACAAGGAGAGTTGTAGAGAAGCTATCCTCAGGAGGACAACTCCTCTGGGGGAGTTATCCTCTTAGGGAGCGGTCCTCCATGGAAGCTGTTCCAACCTTCAAAGCTCTTGTATATGGATAACACTCCTGACGAAGACGGAGGTACCGTCGAAAATTCGAGTAAATAAATAAAGAAATTGGCATAAATAATGTTTTATCTCAACTATTTGTTTTTTCATTAATACCTACTCTTATATACACTGTATGATTGTCATTGTTATAGGCAACCTGCACAAATGGTGTTTCACACCTCGAGGCTGTGCCTTGCTGTATATTCTTCCTAAGCATCAGAGTTGGATCCGGACAGCAATCTCATCTCACCAAACCTTTGACGAGAATCTTCAAGAGCGATTCCATTACATCGGTACCAGGGATTCTATACCATACTACACGGCCAAACATGCCATTCAGTACCATCATGATCTTGGCGGATTGGTAAGTTTATTATCAACATTGTTAAGCCTCAAGTTGTTTTTTTCCATCTCTGTTACACTTACATTTTTATTCCCTCCCTATCACCCCCATTTCTCTTTCTCTTACCCTTTTTGGTGTTTGGGATTGGTGATTATTCGAAGAGGTACAATTGCTACATTTAACTTTGATATTTATTGACAGTATTCAGCAATACATATCGATGAAGCTCCTCAGGTCCTTGATTAGCTCTTTGCTCGCTTTCTTTGACTCACGGCACATTCAGCGGATTGCCAAGTTCGACTACAGTCACAATCCATTCACAATAGAAACAGAGCACATTTTAATCCGCTGTTCACACACACAAACAATAGCAATGAATGCATTGTGTAGTGTCCAGTTCCTCATTTAATGACATTGTATTCACCGACTTTGCTTACGTTGAAAATTTTACATTAAATGGGTAATTAAGAGATCAATTGACAGGAAGTCTATTCAGAGTAAGCCCGGTTGATTTAATGTGGCAGAGGGGGGACTATGTACATGGCGGGTAAAGAGAGACAACCAGAATTATATGTTTGTCAATTGATGGTCCAAAGAGAAGTCTTGAAAAGTCTCCTGTCTTGTTAAGAAACTTCTATTATATACTTTTAGTTTTGGGGTGTTACCAATTTTGGAATGAGTGATATTAAGTGTTCCGATTGGTCAAAAGCTGCCTATACCAATATTACTCTGTAGGGTGTGGTATATTCAGTGCAAGTGACTGGGGTTGTACAAGTCTTACATTTACTTCTGACAGCTTGAATGTGGTCGTTTGTGGTCAGTGGTTAACCCTTAAAAGGCCGGGTTATTTTTACCATCTCACAGCAGGGGATGGGGGGGGGGGGGGGGGGGGGGGGGGGGGGGGGGCTAATCAGCCCCCCCTTCAGATCTCGGCTGCCGATCGCCGCGAAAATTTGCACAATAGTAGTGTGCGATGTAATCTACAAGAGTTTATAGACCTTTTTTTCATAATAATGTCTTTTTAATTTATATCAATTAATTTATGCTAATTTATGCATAAAATCATACTTTTTTCAGTTAATCATTATATGAGGCTCCTAGAATGCTAATTCGTGGTGTAAATATTCTTTGTAGCATACCTAACGATTGTACGTGAAAAAAATTCCGGTACTAGTACTCTAATTCAATTTCTTATGTATTTTATTGTTTTGGGAATTTCTGATGTATTTCTTTGTTTTTCATCTTGATATGTATTTTATTGTTTTTTGATTGGAATACTTCGGTCATTGATTATCTCTGAATATTACAGCAATATCAACTTAAATAATGGCTAAAACCAAATTTTAAATACTGAAATGTGATTTTAGCATGAAAAGCCATTTCCCATATATTTTTTGTACATAATTATTACAGAAAATCTCTGGTTTTTTAGCCTGCGCTTCACTACATAATGTTGCGCAACTTCCTAACCGTAAGCTTAATTAAAAAAAAAAAATGTTTTTAAAGTTGCGTACATTTTGTAAGATGTTAGAGTGCGAAATGCCGAGAGGGGGGGGGGGGAGGGGCTGATTAGGCCCCCCCCGGCCCTTTTAGGGTAAGAGCTGCATGATAGTAGGGGCTTTGGTGTTTCTTGGATGTTATTAAGGATTGGATGCCATTGAGGGGGTGGGTAAAAGGTGAATGACTGAAACTTTACAAGAAGTGATTACACCATCTCTCTCTATATTTTTGATTTATTAGGAGAGGATTACTGCCTATAACTCTGAGCTTGTTCAATGGGCGGCTGAAATGTTGGCCAAGGCATGGAATACGAGATGGATTAAACTGGATGAAGAGCTTCAGGCACCATTCATGCGCCTCATTGTTCTCCCCCAAACTCCTCAACTAGCCCTCTATGAGACCCACAAGGATCTATGCTATGAGGTCATGAAGCATAATGTTGCTGTAGCTATTACTGGTGACGGGAAGGATACGTTTATACGTATCAGTGCTCAAGTGTATAATTATAGGGAGGAATATTGTCTATTGCGTGATACAATAAGTGCCGTTCTAGATATTAAGAGTTAAAATAATGTTGACATCTGGCAAATTTGCAAAGAGGCCTTCAATTCATTATGACAGAGATTTATTTTCATTGTGAAAAGATATATTCTGACATTTATTGATTCCAAGAAAACCTGTTTTTTGGCAATATACCGAGTGAGTCAAAAAAAACTTTACACCTAGAAAAATGTCAATAAACAGAAAACCAATTTATAAACCCCAAATTATTTTACATATTCTGAAAGAGTAACTCCTCTCGCATCTTCTGGTACCCTTTTTGTGTGGTATGTCTTTACGCTTGGATGAACACGACGCATTGTTTGCAAACATGTCAATTTCGAATTGTGCCAGAATGGGAGTAAAATCAAAACAACAAAAAGCTAAAGAAAGGCAACTTCATCCTGATTAAAATAGCATAACTTTTTAACGAAAATGTCTTCCGCTTAATAGCTTAGCAGGGGTGTCGTTACACATATTGACTACATTTTTGTATGAAAAATAGATTAACTCGTGAAGTAATGCACGAATGAGTACACATTAAAGAGCAAATTGCCACTGACAGACCTAAAAAGGCCTCTTAATACTTTTGAAAAGTGATTATTTTGTCTTTGACGTGTGCTCACTCATGCCTGACTCTACAGATCTATCTCATTTTCATTCAAAATGTAGTCAATATGTGTACCAACATCCCTGCCAAGTTATTAAGCGGAAGACATTTTCGTTAAAAAGTTATGCTATTTTAATCAGGATGAAGTTGCTTTTTTTCTAGCTTTTTGTTGTTTTGATTTTACTCCCATTCTGGCACAATTCGAAATTGACATGTTCGCAAACAATGCGTCGTGTTCATCCAAGCGTAAAGACATGCCACACAAAAATGGTACCAGAAGATGCGGAAGGAGTTACTCTTTCAGAGTATGTAAAATAATTTGGGGTTTATAAATCGGTTTTCTTTTTATTGACATTTTTCTAGGTGTAAAGTTTTTTTTGACTCACTCGGTATACCCCTAAAAAAAAACTCGGCTTTGGGCCATGAAAACTTTTTTGGGTACCTTGTAGTTATACTTATTCCTGATGTTTATACCATTGAAAAGATAATTTCCCTTTTTATTGATACTCTATTTGTAATGATTGTGTCCTGCTTCAATGCACAGAATATCTGAATCCGGAGAAAAGTCAAGTCAAATGTTGAGAAATGCATCGTTATTGATTAAATTGAAAATCCACAACAAGACTTTTGAACATTTTAATTATTCTTGCTTTTCATACCATTGAAAAATTAATTTATTCCTCTTTCATTTATACCTAATTTGTCATGGTGATGTCGTGCCTGAAATCCACAGAACCATTGAATACAAGGCAAAGTGAAAGATATTGTTCAGATTACAGTTCTGCGACACAAATTGGAACCTCTATAAATTTTAATGTGGGTTTTGATAAGTATTTATTTCTATATCAATGAAAGGTTCATTTATTTCTCTTTTTATTGATATCCTATTTGCAATGGTTACATCATGTTTGAATGTACAAAACTCATGAACATAATGCAAAGTGAAATGTTGCAAAATGCATTGTTACTGCTCAATATGAAGACAACTTTTGACTTTTCCTAACATTCACATGTTCTGTGCATGCAAGCGCAACACTTTCGTTACCAATAGGGTATCATTGAAAAGTGGAATAAATAAACTTGAGAATTATATAAAAATCAATAATGATTAGAAAATATACAAAAGGTTATCAGGGCCTAAATTCGAATTGTGTAACTTTATTAGGGGTTTATATGTAGATGCCTTTTTTTGTTGTTCCAAATTGTTTTATCATTTAAGTTGACCTTTTTTCCACTGTTTTCCTCATATGGGAAGTTCACTCAGGAATTAAATTAGTTTTTAGAAAAGCAGAAAAAAAATATCAGTTAACGTTTGAAGGAAATCTATCTAAGAACGAAAAAGTTATGAATATTTAAATTTCTGATTTTGTGACGTCACTTACGAGCAGCTCTCCCATTATCTTGTGTACCTACGTAAATTCCCTAATTAAAAAAAAAAGATGGTTCTTTATAAAGGAATAGAGCTTTTTCTTAGAGGTGAGTTTAAAAACAAAGGTTTAATGATATATCAACATCATTTGCAAAATGATCAACTCTCTTTTGTAAAATGGCAATTTATGGCATTTACATTACACAACATATGATGTCACAAAATTAAAACTTATTCTTTTGTGAATTTTCTTCAAACCATTTGTTAAAAACCAATTGAATACTAGTGTGAACCTTTCCTTTAATGTAAATAATATGAATGTTTTTATTTTATGCCAATGCACAAAATGTGTGAAATATAGTTCAGTGTGAAGCATTTAAACGACTGTTCAAAATATTACAGAACTATTGCAGTGCAATATTTCGTGTTTGATGATTGTTTGAGCCCAGTCATGTGTGATTCACTCGAGCAAAACAATTGACACAGAGTGACCAATAATCAGTAAAAGAGCTTGCTGAACATGAGTGGATCCTGCGAGTGCGAAGGGCGAGCCGGAAATTGGGGTTTTAATGACCTGAATGTGGTAGATTTAACAAATACTTTGCCTGTTAAAGGCCTATTTCACTTTTTCTTTTAAATTCTTAACAAGTTGATCATTACTCTCCCGAAGATGAATCTGTGGACTGCTTGGTTCTGATCCTCCGGTGGATATTGATGACTAATAAGAACGTTAATGGTCGAGAGAGAGCTCAATATTTTTAGTACATTTTGGAGTTGAGTCCCACCACTTTGCAATTGGCTGGAGGGACTATACTAATCATTCCTTTCTTGAAAATATCTCACAATTTATTTTTTAATGTCTCAGGGGTCTTGGAACAAATGACATCAGATCAGAAGGAAGAAGATTCCAAGCACGGATGGTTTTCGGGCACGGATGTGAGCAGAAAAATTAATGCAAAATGACCTTTAATTTGGGTAGTACCAGTTAAAGAGCCTTATAATAGCAGTTGGTGGTGGTGGTGGGGAGGGGGGGGGGTGGCCCAGTCTCATCCTAACCCAAAAGTTAGAAGAAAAAAAAAGTGCCTAAAATAAGGTATTTGGGGCTTTTGCCCCCCATTGGTTTAAAAAAAAAAAAAATGAATAAACAAAATAAATAAATAATACTTTTTAAAAATTCCTAGAATGACGACCTATATACCCTACCCCCATTGGTTTTATTTGAAAAATAATGACCTTTTGGATGTGGCAGAAGAGAGCAATTTTGGCCGGCGTGACGTGTAAAAAAATATGACTGTTCCCAGTTTTCCTTCGACCGGCGTGACTTTAAAAAGAACTGGGTGTATAAACATCTAAAATTCCAATTTTGTCCCCCCCCCCCTCAATGAAAATACTGGATACATCACTGCATGAGTTCCCTTAAGTTAAACAAAATCATCTCTTTAGTTTGCGCTTAGATAATTTAGAAGTGCCCAATATATTCAAGGGCGGATCTAGTTTTTTGCTAAGGGAGGGGGGGGGGGTCGGTTTACCCGGAGTGAAAATTTGTAGCCATGCACTGCGACGGCGCGAAGCGCCAGAGGGGGGAAGGTGTGTAGGGAGCTTTTTCAATTTGACATTTGAAATGGTGCAATCTGGAGAGCATTTCATCAATATTTTTTGTCTGACAAGTTGTCAGATCTGACATCTTACTGGATTTTGATTGGCTGAGAAGCATTGTTACTATGGTAACTGTCGGATAAAGCAGGACTTGTCGGATAAAGTGTCTGACAAGTCCTTTCATGAAACGCTCCCCTGATGCATACTTTAGTCATCATTTCTGCCGGAGTAGAATAGTTTTTACCTGGTGAATGAGTTGACAACTAGCACTCCATAAAGGTGTGGTCTAAGATAACCTCGGTATCCCATCACACATAATACGACTTTTTACTCCTAATAAGGGGGGGGGCAGTCGTCAAGATTCGGGGGCTCGGGGGCACATCATGTTTATGCTGATCAACATCTATGAACTTGTTCTACATGTAACAAACTACCAAAAAACGTGATGATGCCAATTTTTCAGGTGACCTTTGGGTGCATCATAGGCCCTATATCTAAACTTCAATTAAAGTATACAGTGGTGGATCCAGGCGGGGGTGCAGGGGACGGGCGCCCCTTTATAATTTGAAAACCACTTATTGACTTGCATGTTAAAATCTCAAAATTTTTGCGGGTCACCCCGTATCGGGTCTGGCACCCCTTTATTTTTAAATCCTGGATCCTCCAATGAGTATTGTTTGGCATGAAAATCTCGGTGATCGTGTGAAAACAATAGCATTTAAAACGTTAATTGAAGGAAATATCATGATATGGGAATAGCTCACCACAAATCAAATCAAATCAATTTATGTGTGAAAAAAAAAAAAAAAAAAAAAAAAAAAAAAAAAAAAAAAAAAAAAAATCGCATTTTTGGAATACCATTAACTAGTTCATATAAACTGTTGGTTAGAAAGGTTGGATATTCAATTTTTTTGGTGCTCTAGCAGGCGCGTATCCAGGATTTCGCACCCCTGGGGCCCGACGCACAGTGGGCCAGGCGTTAGTCAAAGTGCGCCAAAACTAGGATTGGTGATCAAAACAAAATCGGGTTTTTTATGTTCACAGTAAATAAAACAACCTCTGGAACATCTTCATATAATATTTCATCTTGAAAACGTTTTTTAGTTGGTTATTTTTCTTCGAAAATACCGGTAATTGTCTATTATGGAGAAATCTAGTGTAAA
>CALNVZ010000649.1:26584545-26604564 GCA_940671915.1 Paracentrotus lividus
AACAAAACCTTCAATATACTTTAAGCCGTAGCCTAACAGTGAAAAGATACTGTCACATAGGCCAATTAATTCGTCAATCGGGGTAAAATAATTGTTTTGCGATATAAACTGTGAAATGAAACTCATGGTAGTAACATAACAAATTGATCCGAGCACTAACAAGTTTCAACTGGTGTTGACAAAACAAACTTGCGCAATTGACTGATTTATTGGTGACGACTCTTCGCAACGTAATTGACAAATCCTCTTCGCAGTCAATGTAGAAATGGAACGATTTTAAGTCAGCATAACGAATTATAATACAAATTTATTTGCTGAAAAACAAATCAATTTGTTGGACGCCGCAAAATGCATGACCAATTAGCTCCTGAAGACAGTTTGGAAACCCCCACATAATCCACGCTTGGCGAATCACTCTCCGTCGCGCGTGATTTAGCTGCGAGGCAAAGGCTTGAAGTAGATCGAAAAAGGTATATTTACTTGTAAGATAGGAGCGAGAACCCGCTTGGTAGATGCCGAAGGCACAATCCACCAAGGTTCGGGATATCCGGGTGCTCTCGGCCTGGCACAAGGCAGGTCGAGCGGCTGCACCTGAGCGATGTTGAAGGGGCAGGTATGGCTTTTAAGTAATAACTAGTAAATATTTTATAAAATGTTACTTGCTAGCAAGTTTTGACTGCGATTGATGTATTGAATTTGTTTTCCTGGAATTTGAGGTTCTATAAAACTGACAAATATTAACTATCGTATTGTTTGTTTATTAGCAGGTGTGTTTTTCTGACTGTTACATGACAAATTAACGTCAAAATGCAGTACAAATTGATGAATGCAACAAAACAATGAAAAATGAGAATGAGGAATAAAAGTTGCAATGACAAACTTTGAAAAAGGTTGCAAATTAACCACTTTCATGACAAATAAATTCGTCATGTTATGGGTGGCATGACAAATTATATAACAAACTTGGTATGACAAATTTATTAATTTGTAAATTAAACCACAATTAATGACATTTATATTTTGTCAATTGAACCAAAGTTATCTGTTCAGTGTATGTTTGGCTGCGCGGGAGGGGGGGGGAGCGCCCATATTTTGAAAAGTACACAGGGGCGCCAAAACCACGTCGCACAGTGGGCCAAAATCACCCAAACTGCGCCAAAACTTATTTTTCTTGAAGACCAATAATATTCATTTTTGGGTCGTCTAGGGTTCCAGACTCCGTAGAAATTCGATAAGAACATTTACATCATGTGACGTCATCTAATACTGTTTTGATGGCAAAGGAACAGATATTAATGGTAGCATGAAAAATTTCATTTTGCTTTGATGAGTGTGACTAATATGTGGTTTCCGAGAAAAGACACAATGAGAGTCTTTTTTACTCTATGACGTCATTACATACGTTTTATGAATTGGTTAAGGCCATATTTCTCCGCAAAAACGTTTTCTTTTCCTCACAGAACATGAAGGGGCTTCTACAGACAACTGGGGTAGCAATTGGAGCATTTTAAGTGATTTGACGTCAATTGAACTACCTTTTTTTCTCATTGATGAGGCATATCGGATGCATTACTTGAATAGGTTTATTTTAAGTTCAGATAATTAATAAGCGACAAATACAACGTTTGTTAGTTCATTGAGGTCGTGAAAAAAAGAATTATTGGACCAGTACGGCTATTTAAATATAGGCAAATAAAAATTGTAGTAGCAATAGGTTTTTTTTTTACTTGATAATGATGGAAATGGTTAGTAATTAAAGCGGTAATTTGCAAATATCATTCTCCAAAAATAAGCGTAAGCCTGGTGAATATCCATATAGAAGGGGTTAAACAGTAGAAAGGAATGCGCTTTGATAGCAAATTTGTGGCGATAAAAGGGAAAAACCATACTGTGAAATGCCTACTCAAAAGTGGCAAAGGTGGCAGCCGAATTTGGTATTATGTAGGTAGAACTATATAAGGGGCTCAAGGGTATTTAAACGAGCAAAGGCAGCAATATGAACATCTTAAGCGTATGAAAGAAAAGTTCGTAAAATTTTCCATATCCCCCCCCCCTTTCTTCAACTAACCTCAGAATTTAATGAGGGTTTGCCTTAAAACTCTACAATCATTAAAGTATCTATTCTGAGACAGGTAAAGTGCAATTTAAAAGTAAATCACAGAATTCGTTCAGTGAAAAATATTACAAATTTGTAGTTTACAACATAACATCCTTAAATTGAAAATTGGGTCCTTTTGAGCGAACTGAACCTACGCAAAATATCTTTAAGAAGAATATTGCACCTACATCGATCTAGAGTTTGAAATCTTTGCTTGAAACATTAACAAAACTTAAAATGATTTGATAACCAAATGCTGTTTGGAGACAGTTTTGATGTAGCGTGGCCCGCACGCGCAGCGGCGCGGTCTGCTTTCACTAAATTGGCAGTTTTGGAATAATTTAGCAACGGGCGGACGGAAAATGGTTTAATTCAAAATCGGGCAAAACCGGGCAGCCAAATTGGTATCTCTGAAAGCTGAAAACTGTAACAAGATTATCAGCATTTTCCGCGAGGCAATCGGAGGCAATAATGAACTTATCCCCAACATGAAAAAATTATATAATTCTTGCCAATAATTATCGGGTTTCTTCTAAAATTACTTCGAACGGAGCAGGATTTGCTTTAAATTTATGGTGGCTAGAAATATGTATTTTTAAACATGAAAATTAATTTTGAAGTGGATTGAATTTGTAGCAATAAAAAACTAAAAAGGTCATTTATAGATTCTCCATATAACAGTACGTATTCGAAGAAAAATAACACCAACTAAAACGTTTCAAAGAAAATATTAATAAGATGTTCCAGAGGTTGTTTTATTTACTGTGAACAAAAAAACCGATTTGTTTTGAATCACCAAACCTAGTTTTGGTCGCACTTTGACTAACTGCCTGCACCTACTGGCGTCGGGCCCCCGGGGTGAATTGATAGCGTGTAGAGCACCAAAAAATTGAATATCCAATTTCTAACCAACAGTTTATATGAACTAGTAATGGTAATTCCAAAATGCGATTTTTTTTTTTTTTTTTTTTTTTTTTTTTTTTTTTTTTTTTTTTTTTCACACCATAAATTGAATTTGGATTTGATTTGTGTGAGCTATCCCATATATGAATATTCTTCATTAAGTTTTTAAATGTATTGTTTTCACACGATCACCGAGATTTTTCATGCCAAACAATAGCTCATTGGAGGATCCAGGATTTAAAAATAAAGGCGGCCAGAGCCCGATACGGGGGGTTGACCCGCAAAAATTTTGAAGATTTAAATCATGCAGTCATAAGGGTTTCAAAATTATAAAGGCGCCCGTCCCCTGCCACCCCCGCCTGGATCCCCACGATACTTTAATTGAAGTTTAGATATAGGGCCTTGAGACCCCAAAGGTCACCTGAAAAAATTGGCATCATCAGTTTTTTAGTAGTTTGTTACATGTAGAACAAGTTCATAGATGTGATCAGCATAAACATGACTGTGCCCACCGAGCCTCCAATCTTGACCGACTGCTCCCCCCCCCTTATAGATAAAAAGTCGTATTATGTGTGGATGGGATACCGAGGTTACTTAGACCCATTTTATGGAGTGCTAGTTGTCACCTCATTCACACGTAAAACTATTCAACTCCGGCAGAATGATGACTAAAGTATGCATCAGGTGGAGGTTTCATGAAAGGACATGTCAGACACTTTATTCCGACAAGTCCTGCTTTATCCGACAGTTACCATAGTAACAATGCTCTCAGCCATCAAATAGTAAAGAGTCATGACAACTTGTCAGAGACAAAATATTGATGAAATGCTCTCCAAGATGCACCATTTCAAATGTCAAATGAAAAGTCTTCCTACACACCTTCCCCCTGGCGCTTCGCGCCGTCGCAGTGCATGGCTACAAATTTCACTCCGGGTAAACCGACCCCCCCCCCTCCCTTAGCAAAAAACTAGATCCGCCCTTGATAATATTTGGGCACTTCTAATTATCAAGCGCAAACTAAAGAGAATGATTTGTTTAACTTAGGAACTCAATGCATGATGTATCCAGTATTTTTCATGAGGGGGGGGGGGCGAAAAGGAATTTTAGATGTTTATACAGCCAGGTCTTTTTAAAGTCAGCCGGTCGAGAAACGGGAACAGTCATATTTTTTTACACGTCACGCCGGCCAAATTGCTCTCTTCTGCCTACATTCCAAAGTCATATTTTTAATAAAACCATGGGGTAGGTATAAGGCGTCATCTAGGAATTAAAAAGTATATTTATTATTTGTATTATTTTTTTTTTAAACCAATGGGGGCAAAAGCCCAAATACCTTATTTTAGGCACTTTTTTTTCTTCTAAACTTTGGTTGATAGACTTGGGCACCTACCACCACCAACTGAATAGGTCTTAATGGTACTACCCAAATTAAAGTCATTTGCATTAATTTCTGCTCACATCCGTGCCCGAAAACCATCCGTGCTTGGAATCTTCTTCTTCGATCTGAAGTTATTGTTCCAAGACCCTGAGACATAAAAAATAAATTGTGAGATATTTTCCAAAGAAAGGAATGATTAGTAAAGTCAGCCAATGCAAAGTGGTCGGGACTCAACTCCAAAAGTATAAATATGAGCTCTCCTCGACCATTAACGTTCCTTATTAGTTCATCAATTCAGGAGGATAGAACCAAGCAGCCACAGATCATCTTCGGGAGAGTAATGATCAACTTGTTAAGAATTTAAAAAGAAAAAGTGAAAAGGCCTTTAACACAAAAGTATTTTTGTTAAATCTACCAACATCAGGTCATTAACCCATTCAGGCTCGCCCTTCCACTCGCAGATCCACTCATGTTCAGCAAGCTCTTTTACTGAATTGGTACTCTGTGTCAAATTGATTTGCTTGAGTGAATCACACATGACTGGCCTCAAACAATCATCAAAAACAAAAATATTGCACTGCGAATAGTTCTGTAATATTTGAAACAGTCGTTTAAATGCTTCACACTGAACTATATTTACACATTTTGGTGCATTGGCATAAAATAAAAACATCATATTATTTACATTAAAAGGAAAGGTTCACACTATATCAATTGGTTTTTAAACAAATGGTTTGAAGAAAATTCACAAAAAGAATAAGTTTATTTGTGACATCATATGTTGTGTAATGTAAAGCCATAAATTGCCATTTTACAAAGAGAGTTGAATCATTGCAAATCGATGTTGAATAATATCATTAACCCTTTGTTTTTTAAATCTCACGCCTAAGAAAAGCTCTATTCCTTTATAAAAGAACCATCTTTTTTTTTTAATTAGGGAATTACGTAGACATCAATGGAAGAGTGCTCCGAGTACGTCACAAAATCAGAAATTTAAATAAAACTTTTAGTTCTTAGATTAGATTCCTTCAAACGTTACCACAGACTCCCACCCGCTTTCTTAAAACGTTAATTTTAATTCCTGAGTGAACTTCCCATATGAGGAAAAACATGGAAAAAAGGTCAACTTAAATGATAAACAATTTGGAACAACAAAAAAAAGGCATCTACATATAAACCCTATAAACGTTCAACAATTCGAATTAGGCCCTGATAACCTTTTTGTATATTTTCTAATCATCTATTGATTTATATATAAATTCTCAAGTTTATTTATTCATTTTCAATGATACCCTATTGGTAAGAAAGTGTTGGCGCTTGCATGCACAGAACAAGTGAATGTTAGGAAAAGTCAAAAAGTTTGTCTTCATATTGAGCAGTAACAATGCAATTTTGCAAACCCATTTCACTTTGCATTATGTTTCAGAAGTTTTTGTACATTCAAACATGATGTAACCATTGCAAATAGGATATCAATAAAAAGAGAAATAAATGAACCTTTCATTGATAAGAAATAAATACTTATCAAAACCCAACATAATTTATAGAGGTTCCAATTTGTGTCGCAGAACTGTAATCTGAACAATATCTTCACTGGCTGTACAAATACTGTGATTCAGGCACGACATACCATACAAATTAGGTATAAATAAAAGAGGAATAAATTAATTTTTCATGGTATGAAAAGCAAGAATAATTAAAATGTTCAAAAGTCTGTTGTGGATTCAATTTAAATCAATAACGATGCATTCTCAACATTTGACTTGATTTTCTCCGGATTCGATATTCTGTGCATTGAAGCAGGACATCATTACAAATAGAGTAATCAATAAAAAAGGGAAATTATCTTTTCAATGGTATCAACTCAAGGAATAAGTAACTACAAGGACCTGCCAAAAACATTTCATGGCCAAGGATTTTTTTAGGTATACCGACGCTGAGCAAAAAAACTTTTAAGAAAAACATGTCAATAAAAAAAATCCGATTTAATAAACCCCAAATTAATTTTAACATACTCTGAAAGAGTAACTCCTTCCGCATCTTCTTCTGGTACCATTTTTGTGTGGCATGGTCTTTAACGCTGGAATGAACACGACGCATTGTTGCGAAACATGTCAATTTCGAATTGTGCCAGAATGGGAAGTAAAATCAAACCAAAGCTAGAAAAAAAGCATTCATCCTGATTAAAATAGCAATAACTTTTTACTGAAAATGTTTCCGCTTAAACTGGCAGGGAAGTTGGTACACATATTACTACATTTGATGAAAATGAGATAGATCTGTAAGTCAGGCATGAGTGAGCACACGTCAAAGACAAAATAATACTTTTCAAAAGTATTAAGAGGCCTTTTAGTCTCTGTCAGTGGCAATTTGCTCTTTATGTGTACTCATTCGGCATTACTTCAAAGGAGTTAATCTATTTTTCATACAACATGTAGTCAATATGTGTAACGACACCCCCTGCTAAGCTATTAAGCGGAAGACATTTCGTTAAAAAAGTTTATGCTATTTTAATCAGGATTGAAGTTGCCCTTTCGTTAGCTTTTGTTGTTTTGATTTTACTCCATTCTGCACAATTCGAAATGACATGTTTGCAAACAATGCGTCGTGTATCCAGCGTAAAGATACCACACAAAAGGGTACCAGAAGATGCAGAGGAGTTACTTTAAATGTAAATATTGGGGTTTATAAATTGGTTTTCTGTTTATTGACATTTTTCTAGGTGTAAAGTTTTTTTTTGACTCACTCGGTATATTGCCAAAAACAGGTTTTCTTGGAATCAATAAATGTCAGAATATATTTTTCACAATGAAAATAACATCTCTGTCATATGAATTGAAGGCCTCTTTGCAAATTTGCCAAGTGTTCAACATTATTTATCTTAATATAAGAACGCTACTTATTGTAACACGCAATAGAAATATTTCTATAATTATACACTAGCACTGAACGTAAAACGATTACCTGTCACCAGTAATAGCTACAGTCAACATTATGCTTCAGACCTCAATAGCATAATCTTGTGCGCGTTATAGAGGCTAGTTGAGGAGTTTGGGGGAGACAATGAGGCGCATGAATGGTGTCCTCGAAGCTCTTCATCAGTTTAATCCATCTCGTATTCCATGCCTTGGCCACATTTCAGCCGCCCATTGAACCAAAGCTCAGAGTTATAGGCAGTATCCTCTCCTAATAAATCAAAATATAGAGAAGAATGTGTAATCACTTCTTGTAAAGTTTTCAGAAATATTCACTTTACCCACCCCATCAATGGATCCAATCCTTAATAACATCCAAGAAACACCAAAGCCGCCTACTATATGCAGCTCTTACCTAAAGGGCCGGGGCCTAATCAGCCTCGGCATTTCGCATCTAACAATCTACAAAATGTACGCAACTTTAAAAAACATTTTTTTTTTAATTAAGCTTACGGTTAGGAAGTTGCGGCAACTTATGTAGTGAAGCGCAGGCAAAAAAACCAGAGATTTTCTGTAAATAATATGTACAAAAAATATATGGGAAATGGCTTTTCATGCTAAAATCAGCATTTCAGTATTTAAAATTTGGTTTTAGCCAATTATTTAAGTTTGAATTGCTGTAATATTCAAGAGATAATCAATGACCGAGTATTCCAACAAAAACAATAAAATACTATCAAGATGAAAAACAAAGGAAATACATCAGAAAATTCCCAAAACAATAAAATACATAAGAAATTGAAAATTAGAGTACAGTACCGGAATTTTTTTCACGTCATATCGTTAGGTATGCTACAAGAAATATTACACCACGAATTAGCATTCTAGAGAGCCTCATAATAATGATTAACTGAAAAAAGTATGATTTTTATGCATGAAATTACATAAATTAATTGATATAAATTAAAACAGACATATTATGAAAAAAGGTCTATAAACTCTTGTAGATTACATCGCACACTACTATTGGTGCAAATTTTCGCGGCGATCGGCAGCCGAGACTGAAGGGGGCTGGATTAGCCCCCCCCCTCCCCCCCATCCCCTGCTGTGAGATGTAATACCCGGCTTTTTAAGGGTTAACCACTGACAAACGACCACATTCAAGCTGTCAAAGTAAATGTAAGACTTGTACAACCCCAGTCACTTGCACTGAAATACACACCCTACAGAGTAATATTGGTATATGGCAGTCTTTTGACCAATCGGAAACACTAATTATCAACTCATTCCAAAATTGGTAACAACCCCAAAACTAAAAGTATATAATAGAAGTTTCTTAACAAGACAAGGAGACTTTTTCAAGACTCTCTTTGGCCATAATTGACAAACATAATAATTCTGGTTGCTCCTTTACCCGCCATGTACATAGTCCCCCTCTGCCACAGTAAAATCAACCGGGCTTACTCTGGAATAGACTTCCTGTCAATGATCTCTTAATTACCCCATTAATGTAAAATTTTTCAACGTAAGCAATAGTCCGGTGAATACAATGTCTTAAATGAGGAACTGGACACTACACAATGCATTCATTGTGATTGTTTGTGTGTGTGAAGCAGCGGATTAAAAATGTGCTCTGTTTCTATTGTGAATGGATTGTGACTGTAGTGAACTTGGTCATCCGCTGAATGTGCCGTGAGTCAAAGAAAGCGAGCAAAAGAGCTAATCAGGACCTGAGGAGCTTCCATCGATATGTATTGCTGAATACTGTCAAAAATATCAAAGTTAAATGTAGGCATTGTACCCTTCGAATAATCACCAATCCAAAACACCAAAGGTAAGAGAAAGAGAAATGGGTGATAGGGAGGAATAAAATGTAAGTCGTAACAGAGATGGAAAAAAACACTTGAGGCTTAACAATGTTGATAATAACTACCAATCCGCCAAGATCATGATGGTTACTGAATGGCATGTTTGGCCGTGTAGTATGGTATAGAATCCCTGGTACCGGATGTAATGAATCGCTCTTGAAGATTCACGTCAAAGGTTTGGTGGAGATGAGATTGCTGTCCGGATCCAACTCTGATCGCTTAGGAAGAATATACGAGCAAGGACAGCCTCGAGGTGTGAAAACACCATTTGTGGCAGGTTGCCTATAAGAAATGACAAATCTACAGTGTAATAAAGAGTAGGTTTAAAAAACAAATAGTTGAGATAAAAACATATTTATGCAAATTCTTTAATTTATTTACTCGAATTTTCGACGGTACCTCCGTCTTCGTCAGGAGTGTTCCATTACAAGAAGCTTTGAAGGTTGGAACAGCTTCCATGGAGGACGGCGCTCCCTAAGAGGATAACTCCCCCAGAAGAGTTGTCCTCCTGAGGATCAGCCTTCTCTACAACTCTCCTTGTCCTGTGTGAAAATTGTCGCTCTGAGGTAGCAGTCCTCCAGGGTAACTTAGATTATCATGTGGCCTAACAGGTAACGTCAGCACTGGCTCCTATTGAACTGGAATTGTTAATTGGGATCTTCAATGAATCCGATGACTATACAAAACTGCATAATCTGATGATACTTTTCCTACTTTAAAAAAAATTAGGGCTAAAAGGTATTACCAAAGCACCTATAGGCATTCTCACCAAAGGTAAAGTCAGCACCAAGTTCCTCCCAACCGAGTGGTAGTTGACGCGGAGCATGAGCCCCATCCGACGGCTAACGATCACCCACGACTGTGACAGATATCTAATCAGTTCTAAAATGGCTGAAGAAGGATGTGATATGGTCCAATAGACAGTTTGATCCTTGGATTGTTGTCCAGGGCTTTGATTGGAGGTCGATGAATTTGATAGGTGGGATCATTATCAATGGATCCAAGCTCCACATCTGACATGAAATGTTGAAATCACAAGGATAATTTGGGAAAAACAGAGAAGAATGGAGACAAATGCGACTGCATCTCCTGTGACTCCTAGAATACTAATTCCACAATTGACATTGGTGACGTGAACTGACTTCAATTATCTAAAGAGCAATCAGTTGGGGAAAGGGGGGGGTGGTGAGAAGCCGTATTGGGGGGATGCCCCTCCCCCCCCACCCCCCCCCATCACAATCTAAACCTAGGCGGATTCAACCCGCTAGTGCCTGTTTTTGTTTTTTTTTCACAGCAGCCCAACCCCTACTTTTGCGGCTGTTGGAGCATGAATTCAAGATATAAAATACAAAATATGCTGGTCCTGAATGAAATCAAGTACTGATTTCAGGGCTCTATATCTACCTTGTTTTGACTGAAACAATTTCATTGTCTTAAGAACTGCCCAATATGTTGGTTGGTACTAAGACTTGATCACCACTGAACTTGAAAGATTTCACAATGCTGTTTGTTGCTGAAATAATGATACAGAAGAAAATACATGTATATCAAATTTAAAGTAATTATGGTTTGTGTGTCATGAGTTGGGGGCAAATGTACTAAAGTTGGAAAATAGTGGGATGTCCTATTGCTTTAGAGTGAATCAGACCTGTATAAAGGATATATATATTGAAAGCTTATATTGTAAGGAAAGAAGATTAACATTCTTATTACGCTGTACAGGGTATGTTAATAAAAGCTAATACAGGGTGTGCCAAGAAAAAATGGTTTAAAGTGCCAACCGTTTCTATGGTCAGAATTTCTTATTCCTTGCACCCAATTGACTGAATCAACTTGGACTGTGTTAATAAAACCCTATGCTTAAACAAAATATAAACTTGTAACACATAATTAATTTTAGTCCAACCGATGAGATGATGTAGTAAAAAGTGCGTAAACCCTTTCTCTACATGTATTACTATTTAACAATGATTTGGGAGTTTCAACTATAGATTATACATACATGGCAAAGAAAAGAAAACTCACATAAATGGTTTTACAGGGTGTTAATACCATTTAATTGCAAATACCATTCAATTCTGTATGGTCATTCCATGCCAAAATCACCAAAAATACCATTTCCGATTTGCTGAAACTTGGGTGGTACTTCTTGAGAGTCACCCAACACCAAATTTTAAAATTAATTCAAGTCATCGGTGAGGGGTCGGGAGTACGGTCCATTCGAGATTTCACTATAGGGGCCGTGGTCGCCTACCTTTTTAACCCTAAATCCGGAACCACTGGGTCACTCTTATAACCAAAAGGTATTTTTGGAGGGGGGGGGAAATATCAAAATCAACGATTTTTCAAATCTGCCATCATTATGTTCCTTTCCATTTGAAGATACCACGTACCAGTATTTCTTAAAGGGATATAATTTGTTGCAAATTTGTACATCCAATGCATTGTGTATGAGGGTGCATACATGATAGTTAATTGATTATTAATTAATTAAAATTAATTGACTGAATTTATAAACAATCTGCTCTTGTTTATTAAAGCCAGTTAATTAATTAACTTCATTAATTTAGAATGTAGGGTTTTAGTGGAGTGGATAGGTTTAAGTCCCTTGGGATTAACAAATAATAATATGTGGGGGGGTATCTTCACAGACTATTTATTGATGCATAAAAAATGACTTACACTGAAGATAGACCATTCAGATCATCCAATATTACTCATAGTATATCATCAGATTGCAATTGTTTATGCAGTCTATTAAAGCAAAGTAGATAATATAATTTAATGGTAAAATATCTATTTTTACCAAGATGATTGATAAGAAATTACCAATGATTTTCAGTGTGTAACTTTAATGAATATACCCCAACAACAGACCCAATAACACAAAATTATCTAGCTAAAACTATCCTTAACACGCAATTGACATTCATACCAACCTGTGTACATTTACAGGACCAGACTCAGGTTTGCACACACAACTCTGCCACAATTTTGGACCTGATCTTTGTAACATGTCACGGAAACGAAAACCAAATTTTCAGGATTTGCTTCTCTTCGTCTAGATACTGAGAAATATTGAACAGATTATTATTATTAGAATTAGCTCTCTTCTTCATTAGCTAGAAATAGATAAGATAAAAATATGATATACTTGTCACTAATTTCTTGAATATTAAGATCTTTCAACTTAACTAGTTGACTCTGCATTTCTAAATCACTGTTAGGAGTTTTTTTTATGTAATTTTTTTTCAATGTACTTGAGTTATTTTGGGAGGATATAATTGACTTGATCAAATTCAACATATCTGACATAGTCATTTATTAGATTCACAGTTGTGTCTTTGCTTGCTGAGAGCTGTGGGGTACCACGAAACCGTCATAAGTCTTAAATTCTTGGACAACCCATAGGACGGCCCCTAGCTGATTAGACATTGCTATCGATCCATGGCAAACCAGAGATATCTTGCGCAAAACCTTTCTGAGCTCTGAGACATCTTTGAAGGAACGGGCACCATAAAAGATCCATTGTTCATCGGATGGACTTCTCGGGGAATGTATATTCTTGGATCGTAGGTTTTTCCTAGTTCAGGGCATCACAGTCTTCACAAGCACATCAAATATTAGCCCATGATGTCAGTCGTCTTAGGATTCATAATAGCCAAGATGCATCAGCAGAGATGGCTGCTACGGTCAACAGTATTGTTTTCTCAGATTGTTTTGGCAAGAACAGCATACAAACATTAAAGAAAAATTCAATTTGTTTATTCACATTTAAATGTTCAATTTGAAGATTAAACTAGGTACAAGTGATCTTCACATCCTATTTCAATGTCAGTATCATGGATCCGATTCATCATGTGTCAATTCTCATGAGTAAAAAGCTAAACAAGTCACAGTACCACACTGTTTTGCATTGATTTCACATAGGAATGTCCCGTACTCACACAGATGTCCTATACGCCGCATGGTATAATTTCAAATCAAAAAATAGGTCAGCTTCAAAAGATCTGCAATTTAAGAGATGACTGAAATATAATGTTGTAGTTTATTGCCCAAAGATCATTAAATGTACTACTCGTGATGCGGCTTTTTGATACACGCCAATAAATGAACGAGAGGTTCTCAATTCAGTTCTACAATAACCTTCCAGTGTCTCCCTTATGCAACTATTGATGTCAATAACCCATCAATATCACATGGTGGCAGCGGTAACATGGATGATACTAGACGACTTGGAAGTTAGAAAATGATCTAAATTTGGATTTATACGGACATTTGAAAATAGCCTTGCTTAAGATTTGGGACTTCGCTTGCGTGAATCGACCCTCTGTGCAGATACGGCTACGTGTATTGGAGTGTGTTCATTATCTATGTACGATACGAGACAAGTTTCTACAAATTCGATGAAAGTTTTGTGATCGTCGCGGAAAGATTTTTGCAGTGAAACCTGATTTCGTGGTCGACGGTCGTCTTTAAGGAAAGCCGGACTGTGTTTTGATATATCGAAACCTTTTTTCGTACATGCCCAATCCTGAAAGAAACAACGACTTTGAACTAAAATGGAGGAGAAAGTTACGACTGTTATAGATAATAAAGCCATGATATAAAATGCAATCCTTGATCAATTATAATCCGTTATGAACAGAATTATACATAACAGTGAATTCCGTTCGTGGAAAGTGTTTGGGACTGTCGCTGAAGTGGACACGAAAAACGCTGTGACTGTGTAGTGTGACGTATTTTCAGCTTCGGGAGACGCTCGCCCCTGGGACGGCTTGTGGTGCCTGGACTGGAACTAGTGTGGAACTACGGTCTTACGGAGCTCGGAAGCAGCGAACAAACGTACCCGTGACGGGAAGTAGAGTCTAACGTTACAACTACAAAGACGCCTGAGTTGGACATCTAAAATGAATGAAGCTTTCCTGGAATCATATTTGTTTTTGCAAATTTGCTGAACTAATTTATGAACTGAATATCGGATTTGCAAATTAGATAAAGGAGGACCAACATAAACTTTGACGCTAAACGTTAAAGAGATTGAGAATACTGATCTCAGTAATAATAATGCTGGATAAATAGTAGAACAAATAACCAGCTTGTTTGAGACTCTGTTTATGATTAAATGCTGGAAACATTGGATTGATGTAGACTCTAACATCAATGAATTGCATTTCAATGACATGTAGAAATTGTATGATGTGCATGCGATTTCAATGTAGATGTCTAAAGTTTGATGCATGTATTTTGAGTGTTGATGTATCACTGATGGATATGAATACACTAATCAACGAGATAATGACATGGATAATTCCTTAAATATTTTCTATTGTGAATAAGCGGTAAATATTTTCTCTTCTATATGTTGTTTACCACTAATACGCATGCAGACATGTGGGGAATGTTACCGTAATAGAACCCCACACATTGAGTTGGTCATTCGAGAGGCACATGCCAACGGTGAGAGATTTATAAGGGCTATTCATGTCATTAATATTGTCGAGATTTTATATAGTTTCTCTCATTGGACCACTGAACAAGATATCTAGCTCATAGAGAGATATAATGTTCACAGGTAAATCCTGTCCTGCCGTTAGGCTACCAGCGAGGAAGATACGCATACGGAGGTAAGTTCATGCTATCGGCAAAGAGATTGAGCCTATTGCGCCCGATTGTGACTGTACCAGTGCTTTCTCAGTCATTTTTGAACAGAAACAGAAACTTTTAATTTCGACTTTAGACATAGAATTCAAATTGCAGAAAAGTTACAAACAGGCAACCAACGGGGCGGTTGTGACTACATATGCAACGATGTCGATACAGCCCTTAAATGCAAATGGTGAGAAAGCTGCCAGGTTGAACCACTACGCCTTAACTCTGTAATTCAGTATGACACATATGGGACTGTCAAACTTGAAGTGTCTCAACGTAGCTCCTTCTAGTCAACAGGATGCCAAAACTGGAACGCTGGAGAATAAGAGAGCACTAGATATCAGCGGCCACCGCACACAATGAGCCACAGGAATCTGAACATGAGTCCATTACTGGCCAAGTCAATGATGATGCCTACCAACAGACTTTCAAGCAAAAATCTCAAATATGTGGTCCTTACCATGCACCAAGGAAGTGCCGCAGGCAAGGGAGCAGCACTATGTTGTCGAAACGTGCAAGAAAATTGAACCATTGGGAGAAATGCTGCAAAGTTGGAAGAAACCAAGCACCGCGACGACACTGTCAAGAGCATTCGCAAATATTCCAGAAGCTAGAGGACAGAAGTCAGCCAGTAGAAAGGGTCCACGTAGATGCAAAGGCGTGAAGAAGAAATAGTATGATATATTGATGAATGTGGAGTGGACGACATATTCGAGTACCTGATGATCACTCGATCAGAATCTGCCAGAGAGAGGTTTTAGCTGATATGGGAGTTCGGAATGGTGGGGATCCAGCAAACTCCGGGGCAATTGGACTGCACAGTAGAATGCAAAGTGCTTCGACGAGAGTCTCGACCGCGCAAGGAAATAATTCCTCTTCAACAATTACCTACTCGTAGATTTTTGATTATGTACAGAGGTTTATGCCAAGTGATTTGCTTTTTTGTCAGTTTTTGTTGAGCCGCCCATGCGTAGCCAGGAATAGATTAGTTGATCCTATCGGGATCGACCTTGCTGCTTTCTGATAATCGGTAAAATGATCCCAATAAAGGGAAACTGAATATCAAACACAGGACCACCATACACCTGGTTATGGAAGAACATGTGTAAATTCCATCCACATAGGCACATTTCATGAACCCTGAGGGTGTAATTATATTACCAAGGAGAAACAGACAACCGCTGTTCTTATGTGTGAAGCACGCCGGAGAAGCCGGGCCAATAACTGGGACAGCAACAACTGGTCTCTGCTCTTGGATGATCGTGCAGCCTGAACTGCAACGCACAGTAGGTTGAGCATGCTGGTCCATCAGCGACCAAGACAACTCAATAGAAACATCTTACCCCGACAAGGTTTGTAAGGAAATTCATGAAATACTTCATGTTCGGCGAGTATCCACATCGTCAATTGCAAGGGACAGGCACCGTGCTGTTACATAAGGCTGTAGAGAAGATGGCCCAACATTGAATCAAGGTGAAGATAGGTAGAAGGAAGGCATTGATGAAATGAAATCTACGTTGGATGTCAAGAGAAAGTGACGAAAGCCTACAGAATGGTTTTCGGGGAGCTTAGCTTACGAGAGGCACAGAAGGCTCCGAGGAAGATGGATGCGATTGTGCTTGGGATTCCTCTTGTCGGAGGATCTTAACAATGGCTGATCAAATGAGAAGTCCTATAGTGCACGATGTCCAACCATAGAAGAAGGATCTCGGCACTCGTAGTTCGAGGGTTGCACGGAACGTGTATTAAGTCGGTGGGTGTGACACCGTTTCCGTAGAATGCATGGCTGAGGATATCACTGGACATCATCCAGTTGGATGAAGAGGCGCGAATGCTAGACACATTTCTCCTTCAGTCATCCGTATACTGGGAGTGTACACTATTGGCGTTCAATAAGACATTGCCTTTACATGCGGCCTATGGCGGTTCTCTTCAAGGATCTATCCAACGAGCATGAGTGACACAGAGATCTCGAGAATATTCCGGCGGGCTGTTCATAGGAATGGCTGACGACAATAGCTGTTATTTAGGTTGTAAGAGCAGCAGTCACAGAATTCATGATTTGCCGTTTATAAACCGGTTCTTTATGACCACATATCTTTTTGGGCCGTGTCGCCCGTGAACATGGACGCGTCTCTGAATGTCGGACAAATGCCACATCTAAGCAGAACTAAGAAGTGACCAATTCTATGGCCTGTTTTTCAGCAAAAAGATGAGTACACCCAGACCCACCAGGATGTATTCAGCAGCCATATCTGTCCTAGAGGGTGGCACACGATAATCCGTGACCCAGAATCTTCAGAGAGGTATACTGTGCATTGTTACCTACATGTACCTATTTTTTATTCTTAGGTACTTTCGCATCGCAGACTGCACACTTCGGAACGTGGTGAGAGAAAAGACGTAGAGGTACAATGGACGAATACACGCGCAGAAGGTCTTCGAGGAATGTCGAGACCTGATCGCAAAGAAAACAACACTAGTCATACTTCAATCCGAAGAAAGCTGTCGTCGTTGAGTCGATGCCTTCATCAAAAGGGAATCGAGCAGCCTCATACAAGATGGGAAAACAATTAGCTGTTCGCGGGCTCAATCCTCAACTGTAACAGAGACAAAGATATGCGGATAGGTTGAGAGGTGAGATTGCTTGGCGTTGTGTACGCGTGTGAAAAGTTCACATTGGTATCGTATGGTGGGCTTCACCGTACAGCAGACCACAAAACTCACTGGAGATAGGATAATACTAAGACAATTTGGATCAGCTCCGCCTAGGCTGCAAGGTTTCCTCCTCAATCCAGGGTCGACCTAACTAATTAAGTACATGCCGGAGAGAGATGCTTACTGTCAGAACGCAATGTCGAGACTTCAAGCCACTAGCCCGAATCTTCGAACCATAGCGTGAAGAGTTGACTTTGTGATGTCTCCCGACCAGAAGCTACAGGAGATTCGATCTACAACAGCACATACGACAGTGACTTGCACCTGAGAGACGTGATCTCTGAAGGATAGTGGCCAGAAGAAAGGCGGTAAACTTGACAATGGTCTCCTCAAGTTATTGGCCATTCAGTAGACGAGATGTCCTCGAGGGTGGATATTCCTGATAAGGCACAAGTAATTCTGATCGTTCTTAAGTGTCTAACTAATAGGAGTACCGTGAACAAACTACACTTAAGTGACAGCCAGCATCACTAAGTGCCAACTGAGAGCAATTAGAGCTGTATTTTCTGAATGGCATAAATCAGGAGTAATTGAGCAATGTAACAGAAGTGTCGCAGTATGCCAGGAATATGGAATCTCTAAACCACAGAAACTTTGCATACCACATGAAAATCCTACCAGAACCATTGGCAACTTGTTCTCAACTAGACCTCTTCATCTGGAAATTTTGAATAATAATTTATTTGAAGGTTTTGTTTTTTTTTTTTGTTTTTTTTTGTTTTTTTTAATACTTGCCAATGGTGAGTTCATGGAATAGAATTTCTAGGTATATGAGGTATTACCGCTATAGATGAAAATACGAATAATTCTAAATACGAGCGCGAAGCGCGATCGGATTTTTTTCCTCTACTTTACGATCAGAAAGCAAAGAATTCTAAGCAATTCGGGGTATCAATTTTGTTTAGCTCTTCATCAGAATATCATATGAACGGGAGCTGTAATTTGTCCATCAAAACGATTTGAAAGCAAGCCATATAAAATCATGTGAAATTTGTCCATCAGCATCAAGTAATGTGAAATCAAACAAAATAATGTATATTGATGTTTTGTTGTTCAGAATCCTTATAATCTGGATACAAGAAAGAAAAAAAATAGGCAAGCGTGAATTGCGAGCGGAAATTTGATGTATCGGAATGATCTCTGAAAATGTGACATTTATGCATTCCTCAGGAACACAATGTAATAACTCTTTGGAAAATGATACGAGCGCAAAGCGCGAGCGAAAATTTTGCTCTATGTAATAGAGACCTGAAGTTTAGGATCAATTTGGCCTCCAGAATTTAAAGACCGTATGTTGCCCAGTAATTTTACATGATTATGAAAGAAAGAAGAATATCTAAACACAACACAAAAAGAAAGTTCCCCCTATTTCAGATATCAATAACTTTTGAACCAGGAGGAATTTAAAAAATCTAATTATATGTCCATGTAGGGAATTTAATTAGCCACAATGGGAGCGAATTTTAGAAAATATAATCAAGTCATGCTTCAGTGAGTAATGGTTGAATGCAAAAATGTCATTTTTTGAAGTTCGCAAGCCTAAAATGGCAACTTTGATTCAATGATAACGAACCCATTTTCAGATTTTAAACATTTTGTATGTCAGAATGTATGCAAAACGTGCTTCCCAACATACAGAAAGGAAATTTGTGCCAAATTTCACGGTTGAGTGAGCATGCAGCAAAAATTGCCAAAACTGCGATTTTCACTTCTTTGCCATGGTATAATCGATCAAATATGATGGAATTTATGTTTTTGAAGTGTATGCAAACAATACCCCTTCATTCACGGTTGAATGAACCCATCAAACAACCAAAAAATAGGTCATTTTAGAATTACGAAAATGCTTTGCAGTAATTGTAAGACTATTGTATACACTAGAAAGAATCTCAATAACATTTTTTGGTTGTATTTATATTGTTCGGGCACATGTCAATGATCATATAAGGGATTTATTTACAAATTTATGCTTCAGTGAGCACGTGAGACTGGAAAAGCCCTTTTCCAACATTTGGACTAAAATTCAAATTCTTACTTTCATTCAATATAACAATTCTTTTGGGGGAGTACTTTTGATTTTATTTTCACAAAAATCCCGATGTTTCACGCCTCAGTGGGCACAAGATACAAGAAAATCATGAAAATGAGAAGAAAGTTTGGGGCTTCGTCATGGTTCAGTGACTTTTCGAATACGTAATTTGAATCAAGATCATGTTAGCTAGAGATCAGTTGAAGCTGTGTGCCAAGTTTCGTGACATAACTCACAGTAGAATTAACAAGAATCATCAATGAAATTGGCCGAATTTCACATTTGTCTGGTATTGATTTCATGCTCCATTGACTTTATGTACAGAGGTTTAACAAAAGTTTAACAAAAGTGAAATTTGGCATATATTTATTGTCAGTTTTTGTCCATTTGACTGTGAATTATTTTTTGAAACTTTGCACATAGCTTCAACTGGTCTCTAACTAACATGATCTTTATTC
>CALNVZ010000649.1:26613265-26645878 GCA_940671915.1 Paracentrotus lividus
TTTTGAATATGATGAATACCTCAATTAATACCTCTGTGCTACAAAAGGTATTTGTTATAAAATCCACTCTAACACCTGAATTTAGCCCAACAAGAACTTGTAAATATGTTATCTCTATGACAGTGCCACAATCTGATTAGGATCCTACAGGCACAATGCCAGCATACACTGTTCTGTGTGTAAAAGCATATGCTATTACATACAGAGTCTGTACACACAGAATTCACTCACGCTATACAATCAGCTGCTGGTTAGCATGCCGAGTCTCTGGGTGGAAATGAAGAAGTATGGCCTTATTTTTGATGAAACATTCTCCCTGTCTCATGCAAACGTATTTACATATGCATGGTAAGACATGGTATGGAACATGGATTATATCCTTTTCCATATATTTGTTATGTCTTAGAATAGCTATGAGGACAGAGTTGAGCAAGTTAAACAAAATCAATGTTTAATTCTTTACAACTATAATTGGGCTCATTATAGTGGAACAGTATCACCTCTAATGTTCGAACAATAAACTAATTGAAAACAGGGGATACCTTCAGTCACAATCACGGAATATTACAGTACAATAACTAAGACAAATAAATGTTTCAGAAATGAAACCTTCGTCAGAACCAATTGTGTTAGTGACAAGAGGAAGTTTGAAATTCGTGGGAAAATCCGAAAATCGCTCATCGTTGTGACGTCAGAAGGATTACGGCATATCTTATCCGGGAAAGGGACCGCTAAGTTCGAATGTCAAATTAGTCAATAGAGACAGAATCCTGTTAGCGCTATTCACTTCATTTGTGAAAATTTAGCATTAATTCGTGATAATTAGATGCAATTCTCACAAATTGTTAAAGTTTCCAACACTCCTACTCTTTTTAGTGACAAACGCGAGACATGGTAAATTGTTAGGCTTATTGTTAAAGTCACACTCGCAAATGTCTGATGTCGACGATACTGATAACAAAAACTGCAATTAAACACCCAATTCTTATTAATTACGGTTCTCGCACTTGCACGCCAACGGTGAGCAGCGTAGGCGGTCTTTTCATTGCTTGACGTGGTCCTGATATACCACTGCGGTAACACGTTGTCAAACAAGTCACAGCGGTTCTCGTATCAAACGGTTGAAGCTGCACTTTCCCTGGGGCTCGTGATCACTGACTGTGTTTTCAAATCGGCAGATATTTTAGAAGGGACGAATCATTGTCACTCGGGATCCATTTTCGTTAGTGAAAACGGGGTATTGGACTAATTAGATTCTAGAATTTTACACTACATGATCTAGATCCATGTTGACAGAAAGTGGCAATGGCATCGATCCATTGACATTTGCCTTGTTTGAGTTGTCATTATTTCGAGTAGCTCACAATATATCCAATTGAGTTAAAATGACAAGGAAAACTAAATAAGTAAAAAGAAAGCAAAATATTTATAGTGAGATTGTCCTGTATCTTCTGCAAACAGCGTCTTTAATAAATAAATTGTCTGCATTGAAGAATTCTCGGCTAAACATGGCAGAGATACCCCTCGCCACTTTGAGTATGTCTAGGGGCCGTTCAATTCCGCTTGCCCCCCCCTCTACTATCCTACGACTCTTAACTGTAGTCCACGAATTCGTTCATTGAAGTGGTTTGCAAAAAGTCCTACGCCCTCGCCTTGGTTTTGTTAAAAAATTTTAATTAATTTAATTCACACATTTTCTCGTTATCTTCACTCACCATATGCGTCTACATCCTACGACTCATAACTGCTGTTAGAGTGAATTCTTTATTTGCAGTGTAAATGAGGTGAAAATCCAGTTTTTTTTACTTTTTTCGGTCGCGGCGAGAAATGGTTCTTCTTCCTCTTTCGTTAGGTTAATGGCAAATAGTCATATTTGACTATTATCGCCAATTTGCAAATTGACATTTCTTCATATATATAGAGTCTCAAACTATATATATTTTTTTTCCTTATTTTTTTAATATTCTATTGAAATTATTCCGTGTCATCTGCTAATGCAACCCAGAAAAAATTATTAAACAGATTAATATTATTCTTTCTGCTGAATTGACAATGTCAATGGAGAGGAGAAAAAAAAGTTGATAAATAACCTATATCTTCATGCTCAGTTCCACCAGCACTTGCCTGACCTTCTCGATCGCAATCTTACCGAGTCAGCACGTTACGTTGCGCCGATTTTTCGGACAATCGCAACCATCGATCAGGTACAGGTACACCATCGCCCACCTGATTATGCATGAGGTGACCTGGCATTGTCCGAAAAATCGGTCGCAACGTACCGTGCTTGACCCAAGGGTAAGATTGCCATCGAGTGAAAGGTCAGGGCAAGTGCTGGTGGAACTGAGCCTGACGATAGAGGTTTTTAATCAGAATTTTTTTCTCTTCTCTGCATTGACATAGTTCAATTCAGCAGGAAATGAAGATAATTATTATCTGTTTAATAATTTTTCTGGTTTGTTATTGAGATGACACTGGAATAATTTTCAAATAGTATTATAAAATAAGGAAAAAAAAATATATATATGGACTTTATATATATGAGAGAAATGTCAAATTTGCATTGGCGATAATAGTCAAATATGACTGATTGCCATTAAACCTAACGAAAGAAGAAGAAGAACCATTTCTCGCCGCGCCGAAAAAGTAAAAAAAAGCTGATTTTCACCTCATTTACACTGCAAATAAAGAATTTCACTCTAACACAGTATTGAGGTTCGTAGGATCGTAGGACCATTGGGTGAGTGAAGATAACGAGAAATTGTGTGAATTAATTAATTAAATTTTTTAACAAAACCAACGGCGAGTGCGTAGGACTTTTGCAAACACTTCAAATGAACGAATTCGTGGGACTACAGTTAAGAAGTTCGTAGGATAGTAGGACGGCCTACGGACATACATCAAAGTGGAGGGGTATTCTGCAGTTTAGCCGGAAATTCTTCAAATGCAGACATTTTTTATTAGAAAGAGCTGATTTGCAGAAGATAAGTGACATCTCATATAAATTATTTTTGCTTTCTTTTACTTATTTAGTTTTCCTTGTCATTTTAACCATTGGAAATTGTGAGCTACTCGAAATATGCAACTCAAGACAAGGCAATGTCAATGGACGATGCCATTGCCACTTCTGTCAACATGGATCTAGATCATGTATGATGTAGATTCTAGAATCTAGATCTAGTCAATACTCACTCTTTCACTACGAAAAATGGATCCTCGAGTGACATGATTCGTCCCCTTCTAAATATCTGCCGATTTGAAAACACAGTCAGTGATCAACGGAGCCCCAGGGAACAGTGCAGCTTCATCCGTTTTGTATACGAGAACCCGCTTGATCTTGTTGACAACGTGTTACCGCAGTGGTATATCAGGACCACGTCAAGCAATGAAAAGACCGCCTACGCTCTCCCGTTGGCGTGCAGTGCGAGAACCGTAATTAATAAGAAATTGGGTGCTAATGCAGTTTTGTATCAGTATCGTCGACATCAGACATTTGCGAGTGGACTTTTAACAATAAGGCTAACAATTTTACCATTCCCGTTGTCACAGAATAAGAGTAGGAGTGTTGGAAACTTGTACAATTGTAGAATTCCACTAATTATCACGAATAATGCCTAAATTTCAATGAAGATAGCGCTAACAGGATTCTGTCTCTATTGACTATGTTTTGACTCGACCTTAGCGTGTCCTTTCCGGAAAAGATATGCGTAATCCTTCTGACGTCACAACGATGGGGATTTTCGGGATTTTCCCACGAATTTCAAAACATTCCCTTGTCACTACACAATTGGTTCTCTGACGATGGTTTCATTTCTGAAACATTTATTTGTTTAGTTATTGTACTGTAATATTCCGTGATTGTGACTGAAGGGTATTCCCCTGTTTCAATTAGTTTTATTGTTCAACATTAGAGGTGATACTGTTGCCCTATATATGAGCCCAATTATAGTTGTAGAAGAATTAAAACATTGATTTTGTTTAAAACTTGCTCAACTTGTCCTCATAGTGTTCTAATGACATAAAAATATATGGGCAAAGGATATAATCATGTTCCATACCTGTCTTACCATGATATGTAATAGTTTGCATGAGCACAGGGAGATGTTCATCAAAATAAGGCCATACTTCTTTCATTCTCACCCCAGAACTCTGGGCATGCTAACCAGCAGCTGATTGGTATAGCGTGAGTGAATTCTGTGTGTACAGTCTCTGTATGTAATAGCATATGCTTTACACACAAACCGCTGTATGCTGGCATTGTGCCTGTGAGATCCTATCGATTGTGGCACTGTCATTAGATATACATGTATTTACAGTTTTGTTGCTAAATTCAGGTGTTAGAGTGGATTTTATAACAAATCCTTTTGTACACAGAGGTATTAATTGAGGTATTCATTCATATTATTCTGCTTTGGAAGCAAACAAAAAATCTATTCTCCCAAAACTATACATGACCTTTAATTGATGATCATTCTCTCCTAGTCTCCTAAGTATTTTTCTTTGTATTCTCAACTCCGGTATATCGGGAGTTATGTTTCTTCGACAATCCAAAGGGTATTAAACTTAATTTTTCGGCTATATAGGCCTATATTAATGCAATATGTCAGAATATTTCATAACAACAAAACAATTTTTATGCTCATGCATTCAAAAATTGTCAAAACTTTGAAGTAATATTTCCTGCAATGCATTATGATAATTAATGTAAGAACCCTCCAAGCCGTACATATTTAAGTGCACGTTTTAAGAGAAATTGTATAAGAGGAAGTTCATTGCACACTGGGAATTATTTGGTTTAAAAGTAGAAAAAAGGAAGATAAATGTGAGTGAAGGTCTGAAGAAAATCATGCGCGTATTCTGGGGGGGGCTTTACGGGCCCGGGCCCCCCGGGGGGCGCGCAGGGGGGCGCCGAAAAGAGGAAGAAAAGGAAAGAAAAAAAAGGAAAGAAAAAAAGTGAGAAAGGGAAGAAGGGGAGAAAGAGGAAGAGAAAAAAGGGGGAAAAGAGGAAGGAAGAAAAAAAAAAAAAAAAAAAAAAAAAGAGAGAGAGAGAGAGAGGAAGGGAAAAAGGAGAGGGGAAGGGGCGCCCTTAAAAAAAAGGGGGGGGGGGGGGCGCTAAATCGACAGTAAACTAAGGGGGCTCCAAATTGACCTTAAACTTAGGGGCGCCAATCGACCTTAAATTTAGGGGCTCCAAATCGACCTTAATTTAGGGGGGGCGCCAAATCGACAGTAACTAAGGGCGGCAAATTGACCTTAAACTTAGGGGCGTCAAATCGACCTTAAACTAAGGGCGCCAAATTGAAAAAGGGGGAGGGAAGGGGTGCCCTTATAAAAAATTAGGGGCGCCAAATCGACAGTGAACTAAGCAACGCCAATAACTTAGGGCCGAATGGACCTTAAACTAAGGGGCGTCAAATTGAGCTTAAACATAGGGACGCCAAATCGACTTTAAAATTAGGGGGCACCAAATCGACAGTAAACTGAAAACACCTTAAATTTAGGGGCTCCATATCGACAATAAACTAAGGGGCGCCAAATTGACTTTTAAACTTATAGGGGCGCCAAATCGACCTTAAATTTAGGGGGGCGCCAAATCGACAGTAAACTAAGGGGTCCAGATTGACCTTAAACTTAGGGGCGCCAAATCGACCTTAAATTTAGGGGCGCCAAATCGACAGTAATCTAAGGGGCGTCAAATTGACCTAAACTTATAAGGGTGCCAAATCGACCTTAAATTTATGGGGGCGCCACATCGACATTAAACTACGGGGAGCCAAAATGAGCTTAAACGTAGAGGGCGCCAAATTGATCTGCAGCTGAGGGGGAGCCTAATTGATATTAAACTTAGGGGCGCCGAATCGACCTTAAACTATAGGCGCAAATTGAAAAGGGGGAGGGGAAGGGGGCGCCTTTAAAAAAATTTAGGGGCGCCAAATTGACAGTAAACAATAGCATACGCACAATATCTTAGAACACAAATAAAAAGACGAAGTGCTTTTAACAAGGCCTCTATTTTTCAAGATGACACCTGATTGCGTTTGCCCGAAGCGGACTACTTATATATAAACACTAAGGGGCGATCAAGATTGAGCATTACATATGGGCTCGCCAAATGTCACTGCTCAACATATAGCGGACGACCAAATCAGTACTCCCTACTCACAGGGGTCTCGAAATTCAACGCTTAACTTTAGGGCGGACATAATCTAACTTAACATATAAGCGAGACGACCAAAGTGACATACGCGGGGCAGCCAACATTGACACCCGAAGACTTAATGGGCGCCATTATCGACTAATCCCTACTTTTATATAAACTTTCTGGGCCGCAACAATCCTCGACCTATAATTTTATAGAAAGGGCGGGTCCAGCCCAAACTTCGTACAGCTAACATCAAACCAGCTCATGCGGATAGCAATGCACTTAAAACGTAATGGGCTGCCAAATTTATTAGCATCAAATGTTAACCATGGCAACCAAAAATTTACTGAAGGGACGCTTGCTGACCTTGATCCTCAAACTTGAAGGCGTCGTGACGTTTTAGACCTGCATACAAGATAAGGGGCGGGGATGTCCAATGGGAGGCGATTCTTAAAAATTAATTTTAGAGCGTTAATGACGCTCAATATGAGCCCCCTCAGACAAATAGTATGAACTGTAAAGCGCTACCGGAATTGTGCCACTAGTTAAGTACTCTTAAGAGGTATTTTTTGCCCTTATTATTAGGCATCTCGCCAAATGATTTCAATGCTTAATATAAATATACATAAAATATAATTAACGGCATCGCCCAGACGTTCTAACTCTGAGCGCTTTCGTTATGCGATTATTTATTTAATGACGAAAAATGCCACATACGTATTCTTGTTAGTGCAACGAGCGAAAGGTGAATAGCAGCCCACATATAACACAAATAACCCTCCTTCCCAATGAACTTTCTCAGCATCACAAACCTAGCATATCAGTCCCACCATTTATGAATTTTAGTCATATTGCTGCTTACTCGCAATCACACCTGCTTCGCATATAATAAATAAAACCAGTATTGGGTACTCTCTCCCCCTAAATTATATGACAGAACAATATATGCGCTTATAAATAAAATACAGCGAACAGACCAAGATACCAGCACTTTATATAGCAACTGCCCAAGCCCACCACGCACATATGTTTTCGGTGCGGGATGAGCCACCAGCTTATTTACTTCATTCTTCCTTTATTAAAATGTTAATAACGCTTAAATCCATCCACTAGTCTATTTAGTACTTACCTTTTGACATATCTAATAACCTCTTGTCTTTATTACTAAGTGTCAATTCTGTACTCATGACGCTCCGCTTAGCGCTCGCTATCTGTTTATAAGTGAAGACTGTTTCTGTTATGAGTGCTTTAAGCACAAAACTCGCTTAAATATTAATGTTTCAATGTATTATATTTCTAAAAAAAATCGTCTCGCGCTTCGCGCTCGCATTATTTAATGAGATACATTACGTATGTATCTTCTTTATAGGCATGGCATTAGAAAAATCTCTTTAAAAGCACTGTTTTCAGGATGATTGCAGCTCGCGCTTCGCGTTCGCGTTGTGTTAAGAGACGTGTATCTTCTTTGTAAAGCATAGCATATAAACCTTTAAATGCAATATTTTCAGGTTGATATAAAAAAATTCGGTTCGCGCTTCGCGCTTGCATTGATGTTAAATATGTATTTTTTTATGCATGGCGTTTAAAAAAAAAAAGCCTTAAAATATGAACTATTCGGCTCGCGCTTCGCTCTCGCATCTGTTTAATAGACAAAATATCTTTTTGACTCGAGGTTAGCACAAAAACGCTTAAAATTAAATGTTTTCAAGTTAATATATCAAAAAAATTCGCGCTCGCGCTTTACGCTCGCATTATTAAATGAGATATGATTTCTTCTTGTAAGCATGGCATTAGAAAAAGCTTAAAAGCACTGTCTTTCAGGTTTGATTAAATAAGATTAAATATGTATCTTCCTTATAAACTTAGCCATTAAAGCACAACTTTAAAAATGCTTTGTTTTCATGTTGATATTTTAAATCAAAAATTTTCGGCTCGCGCTTCGCGCTCGCATTGTTTAATTAGATAAGGATCTTTCTTCTAAAAAGCATAGCACACAAACTTTCAATGCAGTGTTTTAGGTTATGATATATCTAACATTTTCAGGCTCGCGAATCCCGCTCGGCTTGCTCTGTGTTTAGTTGAGATAATTTGTATCTTCCTTATAAACATAGCATAAAAACGCTTAAAAAATCCACAGTTTCCAGGTTGATATAATTTATTAATAAAAATTTTCGGCTCGCGGCTTCGCGCTCGCATTGTTTATGATCGATATAAGTATTTTCTTTGTAGCTTAGCCTAAAGAACGCTTAAAATTCAATGTTCTTCAGGCATGATATAGCCAAAAATTTTCGGCTCGCGCTTCGCCGCTCGCATTATTGATATAATACATTTGCTGGTTCATAAAAAAAACAAGATTAAAGTTAATTATCTATGTCATATGGCCTATTCATTTGTAACAGCCGCCCCCCCCCCCTGCGCTAAGCTTTCAACCGCTATCAAGGAATTGGCGTGAGAAAAAACAAATCCGCCCCCCCCCCTGTTGTCTGAATTCTGATCCGCCCCTGCGTTCAGTGATATTCTGATGAAAGACGCTAAACAATTATACCCCTAATTGCTTATAGAATTATTTGCTTTATCTGATCGTAAAGATATAGCGAGGGGAAAATCTGATTGCCTTCCGCTCGTCGCATTTAGAAATTATTCAGTTTTTTCATCTATAGCCGGTAAATATCTATATCCTAGAAATTCTTTTTCATGAACTTCACCATTAAAAAAAAAAAAAAAAAAAAAAAAAAAAAAACTTCCAAATTAATTACTATTCAAAATCCTTCAACATACATTTTAAGCCGTAGGCCTATGCTTCGCTTGTGGTGGGGGGGAGGGGGGGGGGCCGCCATATCTTTGAAAAGTACACAAGGGGCGCAATACAGTGTCATGTTGGGCCCCCCGGGGTGCAAAATCCTGGATACGCGCCTGAAAATCCACCAGTATAACAAAGTTGGGATGAATTATAGTTCTGTCACTTGCAGCTCTGTCACCGCTCTCCCATGAACTATATCGTGTATGAAAAAATTCTATAAATTTGTCTTTTTTCATACAGGAATGGATCATTTTCATAGAGGCATGCAAATCAACAGTATAGGTGAAACATTTAGTATTTTTCTGCAAAAATGCAATTTATAGAATTTACACAATTAACACAAAGGGAGTACAGCATGAAAGTGATGTCACAATTCAAAACTTACACATGTATAATTATCTTTGCTGTTCTTTGGTGGATTTTCGTCAAACTTTCACTCATATTTTTCCCTCTTTTTTCCGCTTGTTTATAAATTCAAGGTTAAAATTTCCCTTTAAGGTAAAAAACTCATCAAGTACAACCAGTACACAAAAGTATTCTGAAACAAAAGTCTGAGAAATAAGAGTATCCCTTTTATTGTAGTGCTTTCCAAAGTCACCATAAATATCAAATAAATCCACATGATTACATGTTATAGAAAATAGATTCTCATCTCCAAGGATCATCTTGAAAATACATTGAGACAAAAAGTGGCAATTTAGTTATTGAAACATTTGATTGCTGATGATTAAAAAGTGTAAAGAATCTCAGACTGAAGGATTTAAAATTAGTTGAAAGTTGAAAGAGCCAATCATGAGGAATTAAGAAGTTAACACATTTGTGAAAAGCAAGTTATATATGCAAAAATTTATCAAAAAAGTGTTGTGAAGTACAGCCAACTAACTTTTACATTCCTCAACTTCAAAATGTGGAAATTTCAAGGAGACAGAACTCTGAATTTTTGACGGTCATTATAACAATCAAAAGCGTCAATTACATGTATTACTTTTTTTTTAATACAATATTTAATTTATGGCACATGATAATTATTACTCTATTGAAGTATCAGGTAATGAATTTACCATCTTAATAATGAAATTAAAGATGTACATAAAGTCTACTCCCATTATAACTAGGTGCTTGGGACCAAGGCATATACATGTTATACATGGGCACATGCACAGACACAATGGGTGGTATTCTGATAATTAAACCTAGCTTTAACCCCAGTCTAAACTAGAATTTTTGACCACACTTCTATGGAGTGCTGTGTTTTATCTTGCATCTTCCATATTCTTGGCAAAGATAATGTACCAATTAATTTATTAAAATTCATTCTATTTTCATACTTTCCTAATCTTCTCATTTCACGACACATATGACAACTTTTTGCTGCTGGATTAGAATAATTTTACTTGGTGAATGAGTCGACAACTGGCATTCCATAAAAGTGTGGTCTAAGTTAACCTAGGGTTATAACTAAACCATGGCTATGAGAATACCACCCAATGTGAATGTTTGGCAATGGCGCTGGAAGAATCGTATTGTTATAAGGAAATCCTGTTCTATATGTAACAGGAATAGACTTCACAAAACATTCACTTTAAGGGGTATTTCACTGATTTGCAAACCCAGGCAAACAAAGCAAATTTGCAATCTGTCCTATTTTGCTTCAGTAGGTATTAATATGAAACATTATCTCTTGTAATGTGCTTGCCTAACAATTAAAGCAGTACAAAAGAAAATGTGCCATGCTGATAACAAACAACTGTTCACGTACATGTCATTCACTAGGCTCTCTCTATATTTGGCACTCTTCAAATTCTTTTCATTCGCCTACGTTTGCAACTCCGTAAGATACCCCCTTCACCAATAAAACCAGAATTGAGTTTACACTTTACTACTGAATTCTTTTATTCTATGTATTTAACACAGGAAGCACCTGGGGCCATATTCGTAAAACCTTCGTAAACTACATGCACATTATTTTTACATACAAAGAATATTAAAGGAGAATGAAACCCTAGGATTCAGTTGAATTGTATGAAACAAAAAAAATCAAAGAAACAGATTAAAGAAAGTTTGAGAACAATTGAATAAATAATACGAAAGTTATGTGCATTTGAATGTTGTGATCACTAACGCTATGGAGATCCTCACACTGGCAACAGGCCCAAGATGTGTGATGTCACACATGAACAACTCTCCCATATGACATACAAAAAAATACCAACAATTCTTCTTTTTCCTCATTCTAATGGTAGTACAGACTCTTCACACATGATTATATTCTGTGAACTTTTATTTACATATCCTCCCATGAAAAGAATCTCAGATCTTTTAACGGAATTAATAAAAACAGACAATTTGAGTGAGATATGTACAAAAGTAATGGGGAAGTTGTTCATGTATGACATCACACATCTTGGGCCTATTGCCAATGTGAGGATCCCCATAGCAGTAGTGATCACAACATTCAAATGCTCCTAACTTTCTTATTATTCATTCATTTTTTCTCAAATTTTCATTGATCAGCTTCTTTGATTTTCCTGTTTTTATACAATTTAATGAATTCCTAGGGTTTCCTTCCCCTTTAAGGGAGAAGTAGGACTCTAAATGTGTATAAAATATTATTTCCTCCATGATTGGAATTCAAGGTTGTAAAGATGACTGTCAAACTTGCTTTACTCTAAAAATAAAAATAAAATACATGAAGGTGGAATAATATATGACATGATTGTGATGGAGGGGAATTTTTTTTTTCTTGTTATTTCAAGCCAATTTGATCCACCAATGTTGTAGCAGAGATGCCAAGTTCAAAAAAAAAATTTGCATGAGATCATTCACTTCGTGTTTTAAAGCAGTGCGTACGCGGTGCGCGTTACGACATGTGCGCGCGCAGTAGTATTTTGTACACAAAGGAAGCGAGCGCGCACGCTACACATGTTTCAAGTAGTAAGCTACCTTGCATAATCGCTTGCATGAAAAAATCGCACTCGCAGGGATTGATGCGCGACAAAAATGCCGATATTTAGCCTTTTTACGGTTTTGAGACTCCAAAATGGTAAAAAAATCTATATGATGCTACTTTTTCTCATTTTGCGTGAGAAATGGGGTGTTCTGCGTGAGATCGTGAGACGGACCCGAAATGCGTGATTCTCACGCAAGATGCGTGAGACTTGGTAGCTCTGTTGTAGTACTACACCAAACGTGCAGATCCAGTGTCACTTCTGCCCATTTAATATTCTTTGGTCATACTAGTCACGGAGCTCATGAAGGTTTTATGAATACGGCCCAAGGTTCCTGAGTAGTAAACAGGTTAACTCAATATAAAAAGTTAACACTATTCTGGCTCACATGAAATAATAGAAAGATAATAAAAATCACCTGGAGACAGCCAGAGAGCTATTAGCAATTTAACTAACAAAATTCACATGAAGTGAATGTCGTCCAGCCTTACAGGAGACAATATGCTTATCGATGAAATGAACAACAACGAATGAAAAGCTGGCACTTACATAATAAGCAACAAAATGTAGAGTTTTGAATAATAGTAGTTCAACAAAATGGCAATTACATGAGTTATATAGGACAATAGCACCACTAAAAATTAACATTACTTTAAAATAGTTAGACATTTTCTTACATTAAATTTCATGGCACATAATTATAAACCTCATTTAGGGTGATTTTTCCCCACACAGATCTGATATTGGAAGCCATCTATGCATAAAAACCCAAATAAACTAATAGACATTATTGACCTACCTTTTGATAAATGTATGTAAATCACTTGACAATACATGTTATAACTGCAAAGGCAACATCTTTCAGACTGGAATGTTGTAGCATTCTTTCAAGATTTTTATTCTCATGTGGAATTACGAAAATATTTTGAATTTAAGCAATCCATTTGAGAGAGTTTTGGTCACATAATATGATTCTGAGATATCTTTTGATTAACTCTTCATTCAAACCTTCCATGATCTGTATCGAGTTATATTTGTTGACAAACAACATTTATTTACACTTATGTAAGACTCTTTTGCATATATAATACGTATCCTAAATCCATTTCCAAAGCACGTACAATTGCAACAACATGATAATTCATGCACTATATTAATCACACTTTCCCCCACCATAAAACTCGACTTCAAATTTTGATAGTGCCCTTTAAATTGTCACGCCTCACCCATTAGTGCAGAAAAAAAAAAAAAAAAAAAAAAAAAAAAAAAAAAAAAAAAAAATTATGCACTGCATTTGAAGTTCCTTCATACCTCACAAATTCCCATATACCCAATAATCAAATGTCAGTGTTCATTTAAACATCTTTGAATAGAAATCCCTTTTGTCTAATATCAAACTGCAGTGGCAAGGTGCAACATTCTACATCAAATAATACAGAATTGATTCAAATTAAAGGGCAAAAAAGTATAGCAATGTTTCAGCCCTTGAAATATTTTTGATTATTGAGAAGCTTTTTTTCAAAACTTGTTTTGGGTAAAACTGAAAGAACAGGATTCCTAATCGAGGAAGGCCCAGGCAGGGGATGCCCCCCTCTAAAATTTGAAAACCACATAATGTTAAAAGCAGACAATTTTAGACACCCCCCCCTCCATTTTCAACTCCTGGATCCACCACAGACTGTACTATTCATGTTATACTGATTTGGTTGTACACAAACTCAATGCACACCAAGAAAATACATGTTGTTCATATCATTCCCAAGCTTACTGACGATGCCCAAATAAAAAAAGAAACACTATTTTCTTCATACAATTCAATGAAGTTAAGCAAACTTGCTGGAAGCTATTTAAATGTACAGATTAATGTCTGTATAATGCGTTTCTCATAATAAACTGATAAATACTTTTATATGTTAGTTTTTATTAATTATAATGTCTAAGCATTAAAATATTATTCATAGTGAAGCGGTTAGTCCCAGTTATTGCAATAATTCTTGAAACAATTCTTTGCATAGAGTGTTTTTTTTAATATTTTTTTTAAAAGTTTGACCCCACCATTAGTACTTCTCACGGAAATAATATGAATATTATTTAATACGTCACATGTACTTTCAAAAGGCTATATATAGCTTCTATCTAAAGTTACAGTAAATTTCACCATCTTACTATAGGCAGAGGCAGTAGTCCCCTCAAGCAAATAAAGATTGAAAGGTCTGGACTGGCACCTCTATACTGATAAGTACACATCATTAAAAGAAATAAGTTATTATTTAACTGATACACAAATTTTTTTTACATAACTCTATACTAAAAACATGATAGTAATAATAGATAATAAATGAGTTATAAATTGCACGTAAAATCATAAGAACCATAAGCACCCAATATTCATCATTAAAACAAATTAAAATCTCATTCACAACAAAAGCACACTGTACTGTCACCATCAATGTGCACCAAAATATACAAATTGCTCAAAGTAAACAAAGACTGCTTTAAAAGCAAGAATGAGTTTCACTTCACATGTTAACAAATACAACAACATTCAAAATGCACATGTAATGATTGATGAATGGACGGAATACATATAATGCCTCGAGAGTCTAACTACAGCACGCGATTGCCAGTCGTGTTTCAATTTTCCGAGCTGTTCTTCTGTGGCAGTGTCCGTCCTGCCATCGATGGTCGACCAAGCCGACGGTGTGGGTGGGTCTTCCTGCAATCCCAGTCTTGGTTGTCATTCAGATTGACCTCACAATGACTTACGAGGGCGACAACCCTTTCGCAGAGTGTGTCACCTCGCATCTTACGCCTCGCTACAAGGAAGAAGGCCTCAAGGAAAGCCCCAAAGCACATACCAGCTGCTACGCCCTCGCAGGTTCGTTCATTCCAGCGACGAGCGACGTCGATGTACATGATATCAGCTGCAGCGGTTGAGAAGCCTGCACCACACAGCTTACATTTTCTGCCAAAAAAAAAAAAAAGAGAAGAAAACAAACATTTCTAAATTTTCAAATGAAAAGGATAGTGTGTATAGTCATGGTTTCCAAACTGGGAAGGGGTCCTATAGATAGATTCTGCAACAAAAAAAAAATAAATAAATAAAAAAATAAAGATAGGAAAATAATAACTCCAGCCTTCAATGAGACAGAAAGAATAAATGGGAGTCAACGTTTTTATGAAGAAAAAAATTATAATTGTGAAAGACTTAAAGCATGATTCGAATACTGGAATAATAATAAGTATGAAGCACTTCAGACCATCGCACACTTTATGAATTTCTGTCCAAAACTGACCAACTTAGAATCTGAAATAGCACAAATATTTTGCATGGGCTGATTTATTCCGGATCCAAATTTGGTCGGTCTTGCGACCTAAAGTCGTACAGTGTGCGGTGGCCTTTAGAGTTACAACAGTTTTACATTATTGGCGATATATAAATACCAACAACAAGTACAAGTCAAATAATCAATGTGAAAAAGCTCTCTCATAACTAAGATACTGATCTCTTCTGCTTTTGTTAAAATTGTATTGGAGTGTTTGCACACTTTTGAATTAAGTGCATCCTTCCCTGTGACTTCTTCAATAATTCTGTATCTACTTCCTTGAGGCTTTTGCATCTTTTGCTTTTAGTAGGACTACAGTTAACGGAATGCTTAATCACAAAGAACAGAATAGTCTTAAAACTGCATAACTCGTAACTTGTAATATGCTCAAGCTAAGAACACTTACAGGGAAAGAAACAAGTGTGCATAATAGATGTTCCCTTGTCTTTAGGTCAATATCACAAGATTACCTGCAGAAGGTTCTGAAGCCAGTGAATATCATGATAAGATTACCAGCAGAAGGTTCTGAAGCCAGTGAATATCATGATAAGATTACCTGCAGAAGGTTCTGAAGCCAGTCAATACCACGATAAGATTACCTGCAGAAGGTTCTAAAGCCAGTGAATACCACGATAAGATTACCTGCAGAAGGTTCTGAAGCCAGTCAATACCACGATAAGATTACCTGCAGAAGGTTCTAAAGCCAGTGAATACCACGATAAGATTACCTGCAGAAGGTTCTGAAGCCAGTGAATACCACGATAAGATTACCTGCAGAAGGTTCTGAAGCCAGTCAATACCACGATAAGATTACCTGCAGAAGGTTCTAAAGCCAGTGAACTTACCATGATAAGATTACTGCAGAAGTTCTGAAGCCAGTGAAATACTCATGATTAAGATTACCTGCAGAAGGTTCTGAAGCACGTGAATACCATGTAAGATTACCTGCAGAAGGTTCTAAAGCCAACGAGTGAAATACCATGATAAGATTACCTGCAGAAGGTTTGAAGCAGTGAATACCATGATAAGATTACCTGCAGAAGGTTCTGAAGCTAAGTGAATACCATGATAAGATTACCTGCAGAAGGTTCTAAACCAGTGAATACCATGATAAGATTACCTGCAGAAGGTTCTGAAAGCAGTGAATACATGATAAGATTACCTGCAGAAGGGTTCTGAAGCCAGTATACCATGATAAGATTACCTGCAGAAGGTTCTGAAGCCAGTCAATACCACGATAAGATTACCTGCAGAAGGTTCTAAAGCCAGTGAATACCCATGATAAGATTACCTGCAGAAGGTTCTGAAGCACGTGAATACCATGATAAGATTACCTGCAGAAGGTTCTGAAGCAGTCGAATACCATGATAAGCCATTACCTGCAGAAGGTTCTAAAGCCAGTGAATACCATGATAAGATTACCTGCAGCAAGGTTCTGCAACTAGTGAATACCATGATAAGATACCTGCAGATAGTCTGAACTAGTGAATACCATGATAAGATTACCTGCAGAAGGTTCTAAAACCAGTGAATACCATGATAAGATTACCGCAGAAGGTTCTGAAGCAAGTGAATATCATGCATAAGATTACCTGCCAGAAGGTTCTGGAGCCAGTGAATACCATTGATAAGATTACCTGCAGAAGGTTCTAAAAGCCAGTTGAATACCATGATAAGATTACCTGCAGAAGGTTCTGATGCCAGTGAATACCCATGATAAGATTACCTGCAGAAGGTTCTGAAGCCAAGTGAACTACCACGATAAGATTACCTGCAGAAGGTTCTGAAGCCAGTGAATATCATGATAAGATTACCTGCAGAAGGCTTCTGAAACCAGTAGAATACCATGATAAGATTACCTGCAGAAGGTTCTGAAGCTAGTGAATACCATGATAAGATTACCTGCAGAAGGTTCTAAAACCAGTGAATACCATGAGAAGATTACCTGCAGAAGGTTCTGAAGCCAGTGGCTCCCATGCGATGTGCCCCTCGCACCCCTAGGAAGAGATTGAAGAACAGCGCTACACGTTCCATGATGCGCAGATGCTCGTAGTTCCTGCTGAACTTCCTCGGCCAGATCTCTTCCAAGCAAGAGTCATGAAGGGGGTCTTCCTCATCTTCAGACGTTACATCCTCCAACCTGAGACTCTGAAGGTCTCCAGCTTCTTGATTGACAACAGGTAACTGGTTTCGTTTGGCAGCCATGGCAGATGCTGCACTCCTAAAACAATGATATCAATTGTTTGCATGAAAATAAATATGATAAATACGATAATGAATTGAAAGTCATGCAATGAACATAGCTTGATTAAGTGGGATAAGAAGTGACAGACGAACTATCGTGATTACTTATAATTACATGGTATATTTGCATTGCACACATGATCTAGCATGTCCAACATAGCAACAAATTATGTATGCAATGATAACTCCATTCAAATAATCATTAATGACTTTCTTTGTAGGACATGAAGAGCTTATATTCACACCCATTTAATCCAATCCACAGAAATTTTGGTATCTAGCACTTTATCCTTGAAGTTACAAAAGGCTTCACAGTTTTATCCCAATGTAATAATAATAATAATGGTGGCTTCTTATATAGCGCCAAGGTCCATCATGCATGACGCTCATGGCGCTTTACAAAGAATGTTTTACACATTATCACCCCGGCCAATGAGCCACTTCAAACAATATGACAAGAAGGGGGTGTTTCACTAAGTTGGTTGTAAAGTTACACATGACTTTAAGAATGACAAATGGGATGTCCACATTATATATTTAAATAAAGTGGGATTGTATTTCTATTCTTCTTAAGTAAATTGATGCTAAACATTACAAATGTGTGTTAACAGTAACAATGCTAGTCTGTATCGGGACATATCAACTTGCGCTTATGACAGATCTTTCCATCTGGGCCATTCAAGTTACGCGCGACTTTACAAGGGACTTGGTAAAATACCCCCCAGTTGAGCTAACAAAAATGTGTCCGATCCATTTTCTTTATCAAACTAAGTTGATTTTCAAAACTTTCTTGAAGTGGTGCACAGCTTAAGCTTTTATTCAGGGTTCCCAGCATTTCGCGAAAACAAAATTCCCTGATTTTTCCCTGATGAAATCTCAAAATTCCCTGCTAATTATTCAAACCCATTTCCAATTTCGCGTGTTTGTTATGTTGTCGCAGTGAACGATTCGCAGTATAAAACATAAGTCTGCCTAACTACCGTACTTTTGATTTTGGGGCCAATCAAAATTCCCTGACTTTTCCCTGATTTTAAGGCATTTTTATCAAATTCCCTGACTTTACCCTGACTGGAAAAAAGAAAAATAATTTCCCCTGATTTCCCTGATGGGCTGGGAACCCTGTCATTACTTACTTAGAATGCTTAGAGGCTTTTCCTGGTCTAAGGAGGCGTAGGACATCAGTGATGAGAGGTATCTTGATCTCCTCGTCAACTGGACTAGGTAGAATCTCTACCAGACCGTTAGGAAGGTGGTGCTCAAAGTCCAGTCTTAGGCTAGGGTTGGCGTTGACCTCCAGTAAGATTGGCTTTAACTTGCTTGTCAAGAGGATGTCAAAGCCCATGATCTAACAAATAGAGGATGGAATGAAGTATAATAATAATGATGATATCAAGAATGAGTTGGCTTTTCAATAATGATGTCCAAACCAATAATCTAACTCAGACAAGAAACTGATAAAATTCCAATAACAATGATTGTTTTGTTATTTTACTGGAATTCTCATTTAAATGCTTACAGTAATACAAAATGCGAGGGACTTGGTAATAAAACAAAAATAATAAAAAATTAACCAAAGCACACAGTTAGCACATCTTTATGAGCTGAGATTTTATAACACATCAATAAAAAATTCTGTAACAACAAATTACTGGTTAACAACTATTTTGCAAGACAAGTAGCAATCTAACATATAAATGTCATTAAAATCATAATGCAGTATGTTTCAGACTAAATTTATTTCAGTGCCAAAATATTCAAAGCAAGCTAGTACCTGAAAGCACACAGGGTTAGCTCTCTTTGGAGGGAACTCTGCCTCCCAAACAACACGTAGGTCAGGCAACATGGCTGTGATCGTCTTGACAACCAGTTCCTGAATCTCCTCCCATATGCGTGGGGTATCCATGCCCCTGTTAGCCAAGGTGCCAAACACGCTGGTCATTGTTCGTTTACTGCCCCGATCTGTTGAGTCTGTGTGCACAAAGGTATTGCTGAATTTGTTCAGGGAGTAATTTGTAAGATGCATGTAGGTGACGTGAAGATTGCGTGTGGTCGGTTCTTGGTATGGGATGGTGCAGAAACGAGCCATGCCCTCCTTGCAGATGTAGATCCTGAGTGGGTCAATGGAAGCCAGGACCACATAGATGCGTAGATCAAATTTGAGACGTTCTAGAAGTAGGGGCCTTGGGACATACTCCTGGACGACTGCTGGCTTAGTGAGGCCGGTGGTAGACATGTGATGAGGGTTGGAGATTAAGTAAATCCCATCACCCTAAATGAGATAAAAATAGATCTTGTAATATCATACTTCAGATGCTTCAATATTTAAAGGGGAAGTTCACCCTGGAATTTTATTGATTTAAAAAAATGCAGAAATATAGAAGAAAAATATGAGTGAAAGTTTGCAGAAAATCGACCAAAAAATATTGAAGTTATAAATATCTAAAGTTTTGATTCTGTGACGTCACTTGCGAGTAGCTCTCCAATGTGTTGTGTATGTACATTCCATAAATTTGTCTCTTTTTCATGGTTCTTGATTAAGAAATGTGGCAATATCATAGAGGCATGTATATGAACATAGTTTTCATGAAATATCGACCGCACATGTGAAATTATCAATATTCTTTTGAAAAAAATGACGATTTATGGAATTTACATTACATAACTCATAGGAGAGCAGCTCGCACATGACGTCACAGAAAATAAACTTTAAATATTCATAACTTCGTTATTTTTTGGTCGATTTTCTTCAAACTTTAATTCTTATTTTTCGTTTATTTTTCAGCATTTTTCAAAACCAATTGAAACCCCGGGTGAACTTCCCCTTTAATAACATTCATGGTTGTATTGCAATAACATAATTTGTAAACTATACATCACCATGTTATGTTTTTTGTTTAGGAATGGTAATCATTTTCAAGGTATTCTGGGTATTCCAGGGACAACTTCTACATGATCAGAACTATCCAAATATTCAACCGAAAGGCATTTTAATCAGCCAAAATTATGGCGATTATGGCAATCTACAAGGTGATTACTTTTGAGAATTAGATTTCTTTTTCTTTTTTTCCCCCAACTTTTCAGACACTCCCTTCAATTCATCCTCAGTTTATTCTTTTAATTGACTTATAAATAGAAAAAACAAACAAATTTCAATATAAGTTTTCTATTAAAATTAACAATTGAGACAATCAATACCATACATCAAGTACTAATGTAATATGAAGGAGCCTATGGCAATTTTGTTGTTTATAGACTCTTTTATAAATCCAAAAATGATCTCTGATTTGTACCTGAGAGCCATCATCTGGTTTAACGATGAAGACTGGTTTGGCACGAGGGTACTTCTGAATGAAAGTTGCTACCTCGGCACAGAAGACATGGTACTGCTCCGGAAGGATCCAGGTTCGTGGATAGAAACTGTATTCGTCAGGGAAGAGTTGTCGCATTTGATGCAGTAGCTTAGAGAGCTGGGCTTTGCGTACAAGTTCCAGGAGACCTGGAATCAAATATAATGCATTTAAAAAAATTGTTGATTTCTTCTATTTCTAATAATAAAACAAAAACCTATTTGGCACAAAGTGTGGTACATATTTTCATTATATCACTTGCAAGTTTTTTTTTTATTTTTTATAAAATTTTAATTATTAATCTGATATTGACATAATCTATGATATATTTTCATATCTCCAGTCAAAGTAGAATTTTGATATAAAATAAATACAACAGTGTTTCTATTTTTTATTGCTTAAATACCTATTTAACCCTCAAGGCATAACATGATTTTAATCTGACCTTTGCCTTTGTTGTAAAGACTAAATAGTCTAGTAAGTTGCTATTCATTGATAATGGCCAGATCTTGATAACAATGAATACCAAGCCCTGCTCTCTCTAGTCATGAACAGGTGACCAGATATGCATGGCTACACACCAGATATCCAATGGTATACCAGGCCTGTTCACACATCCACACACTTGGCTATCTGCTGTGCATAAAAATGATGAACAGTTCATGAAAGTTTTCTTTTAGTAGGTAAGTTTTCACATATGTAGATAGTTTTAGATATTCTACAAATAACTTGGCATCGACCTTCACATATTTCAAGGGTTGCGCGCTAAACCTTTGAAAGGCTACTTGGTAGGCTACTAAAATCTGTACACCACGGATTTGTTAAACATATATTTCTGACATTACTGGATGATCTTTATAAAAAGGAGTTGAACGACAGCTACAAACGTAGTAGGGTCTACAGCTTTACTAAAAACAAGAATTGATTATTTTGAGATCCTTTACGATATTGCTAATTCCAAGATTACATTGTTTTTTTATACCTGGAAATTTATTGACCATTCCTCCAAGGGGTTTTGCTTCACAATCGAAGAAGGATACACAATTCCAGAATAGGTCACACGGTATACGTTGACTGCCAGTGGACTGGGGGAAAAGAAAAGAAAGAGAAAATAAATATGGGGTCTTTTCATACAATGTATGGTAGACTGTCAAGTTATTGGTTGTCAGGACGGGTTGGGTGCCAGGACACTCCATTTTTATCATCCATCTGAAAGGGTTTACATGTAAAGTCTTTGCAGTTTTTTAGCACAAAATGGTAGAAAATATTATGGAGAATAAATATTAATGACAAATACATGTAAGCACTATTCAACAAATTTTTGATTTAACACACTCATAGGTTTACTAAGTCAATACAAAGTATTGACCTAGTAGTGAAAGTGGGACTAAGGGTGGCTGGGTTTGCATTTTGGTCCATTGGTTTTTTCCCATGATTTTTCTACTTTTTGCAAAAGATATTGACTCTAGTCTCTAAATTGAAGCCATCCTTTATTTCTATGTATTTATATTTATCAGAGAATAGGTTTTCAATAAATTTGATTTTACTATCATGAAAATAAAGAATACAAAAGTTCCTGATTTTTTGCTGATTTTTGCAAAAACATATGAAAACGCATTCAGTCTCAACACAAAATTTTTGCCACAGTCCCGACATAGCTTTGCTGCTGGCGTGGTTTAACACAAAAATATGGCTTTAACGTTGTTAAGTGTAAGGACACCCAACCTCCCATCCTACTTTTATAAAATTTTGATCTAGATCTAGTGATCGACTTGAAATCCATTTTAATATTAATCCGTTGGAGACAAGAGTATACGGCTATAACACACATTTCCCATTGACCTCAGCCCGAGTATATTCGGGCTCAGTCCTCAATGACAATGGGTTAAGAAAGCAAAGCACATTTCAAATTTCACACTTTCAAAATTAAAAGAGTTTGTCATGTTGTTTCTAAATTTTATTACAATGAAATAGGGCCTAGATCTGTAACAGTTAGAATTAGACTTTAACTTTTAGATCTAATTGTCTAACGTTAGAGATCTAAGGGAAATATAAAAGAAATTTGGTTGGCCCTTAACGTTAATCCTCCCTTGATTCCTCTGTCTCTGATAACAGTCACTTTTTAAATCTAGATCTACGTCTTAAATAAGAAAGGGGGAGTAAGAGATTCACACATTTAGTGTTTTAAGCCTACCTCTTTCCATCGCCAACCCAACTCGTTGAGGCTAACTCTCAAAACTTCCCCACTCGATCTTGCTTTGGAGGTGTTGACAACCAGGATGTTGGGACGTCGTCTGGATCTTCTTCTCCCACTTTGGCCGCGAGATTTGCGTTCATCTTTTGAACTTCTTTCATTATCCTTTCCTTGTGCTTTCGATTTAGCATTCGATGATTCATCATAGACATAGGTTGAGCTGCATTTGTTAGGTGACACGATAGGCATACTGCTGGAGAACATCGGTTTCTTACTTGCATCTCCGCCGGTACTGCAGCGGGCAGCTTCTGCAACCTCCCGCTTGTTTTCTGCAACCAGCAGTGCGATTTGGTGTTTGAGGCATTCTTCATACGCGATTTGGGCTTGCGAAGATCGCGGATGAATCGGCTCCAATTTTGTGCCACTACCAGCGCTTGCACCGTCTGAAGAAGCCGACATTTTTTGTACCCATTTCTTTATGCTTTACATTTAAATCAGCCTGTAATTTTGAAATATGATGAGTTGATAAGCAGTTGATTGCATTAACCGCACCTTATTTTTGGGCGTCATTCGTTGCTCTGTCAACAATTGTTTGGATATTGTCGTAGCTGGCGCTATACAAAAAGTGAGCACACGGCACAGTCAATTTTGGGTAGTATTTTAGAGTTTGGGGGTTTTCTTTCTTATGTTTACATTAAAAGAATATAGATATAGATAATAACAATAAAATTTAAAAAAAAAATAAAATTTTTTCTGTCTCTGGATCTAAAAATAAGACTTTCCAAAGGCTCAAGGACCAAATCCTTCTTCAAAACTGGTCCTCAGATATCAAATAAGATATTTTGGAAGTATCATTAATAAATTGAAACTTGAAACCTGACATCAGGCCCCGTTGCAGAAAGAGTTACAAAATTAATATTGACTCTTTATAGAGAATTTTATGAACACAATTTGATGGTTACCGTATTTTGCCATCAATGATATTAATTAAGTACTGCATTTTAATCGGTCTTTGAGCAACGTTAACAAAGTAGTTAGGCTTTGGTTAGGTTTGTGAAACAGGGTCAAGGAGCATTTCAGCTGTAAATATTACATTTTCATGAGGCTTACAACTAACACAATCATGACAGTGACTCTATTCCTTGTGGCATATACATGTGCGTATTCGGGGGGGGGGGGGCTTTACGGCCCGGGCCCCCCAGGTAGGCGCCCAAAAGGCGCCAAAATGACTTCAAACGGGCGCCAAATTGACCTTAGAGAGGCGGCAAATGGAGCAAGAAAAAAAAATAGACATAATTTGAGCCGATTGACATCTTTAACCTACCCCTACAAATGATATATGACCTTACGGTTGGCCGAAGGCCAAAAAAAATTTCAACACCTACCCCCACCCCCCCCCTCCTCCCCCGCTTATCGCTCGACCAGCGTGACGTTACAAAATTACGTTACAAAAATAGGATGTACCCACTGATCTCTTCCCAAAAATCTAGGGGCGCCAAAATCAAAATCACATCGGGCCCCCCGGGGTGCCAAATCCTGGATACGCGCCTGATATAAACCATCATCATCACCGTAACGAAACCTCATCGACATCGCCACCATCATCATAATCGTTGTCATCATCATCATCATCACCATTATCATCACCATCAGGGGTGGCGATTTGATGTGACGAATGGGGGGGGGGGGGGACGGAAACCCCGGAATGGGAATTATTATACACTCGAACGCAATAAAGCGTCCTAAAGATACTATACTGTGCGTCCAAGAAAAAAGTAAACCCAACTTTGAGAGCCTCATATGAAAATAATATAGCTTGTGTGACCTTGAAATTTATTTCATGATAATGAGCAACTCATATTCTATTCAATTATACCAAACTTAAACCTTTGTTGTGACGGATGACTGAGCATTTGGGCTTTAAAAAATATGCGTAAAAAGTGCTCCGTACCAAGTTTGAGCAAGAGCATTTCAATAGTCCAAGTACTCCTTTGTCCCTAATAAATGGGCTGGCCTCAAACAAACAATGAATGATCAGAAAGCCAGTGCTGCTTCTGAGAGAATTTGGTACAAATGGTTTCTGACCAAAGTTTTCAAAAACTTGGGTGCTCAGTCATTCACGACAGTACATATATGATTTTAGCATCAGTTGATTGAAGCACGAGTTACTCTTTGTCAAGATGAAAAAACTAATGACACATAAGTAATGCAATTTTAATACGAGGCTCTCAAACTTGGGTTTACATTTATCTGGGACGCACTGTATATTGGTAAAGACAAAATTCGAAATAGAATGTCCTACATGTACTTCGCACATTATGCAGAAGGTAATGACAATTTTAAGAATACAATATTGGCACAAATAAAACATATAAAACGAATACTTAATAGCGACATGAAGAAAGAGTATTACGTTGAATCATTGAATCGTTATTTATTTGCCTTCGGCCCGCGAGAAGAGTAACATATATTAGCTTATTAGCTATAGGGGTAGGGTAAGGTCCTTCTTTACATGATATTCCCTTTTTTTCCCTTTTTTTAATCCATTAATTTTTTTTTTGTCAGGTGGACCCTTGCTCGACAGCGGGGGAGGGTTCGTTCGAACCCCCCTAGTTACGGGCCTGTCCATCATCAGCCATTGTCAACATACTTACCACCATCACAATGACCAAAGGCAATCGTCGTTATTATAAATCAACACCACCATCATCATCATCATCATCAAAAACTCAATCGTGGCGTCACAAATAATTATCATCATCATCATCATCAAAAACTCAACCGTGGCGTCACAAATAATTGTTATCATATTTAGCAGCGTTCATCATCGTCGTCATCATCATCATCATCACCACCACCACCACTATCATCATCATCATCCTCATCAAAAACTCAACCATGGCGTCACAAGTAATTATTATCATATTTAGCATGTTCATCATCGTCGTCATCATCATCATCATCAACATACCACACAACCACCCCCATAATCATCACCATACATCATCATCATCATCATCATCATCCGTTATTATCTTCATCATCGTTCAGTTTCATCATCCGTATCATCGTCACCATAATTTTATACCAGCCCATCTCCCCACCTCCATGCCTCCCTTGGCATATCTACGGGGCATTTTTTTTTGTGTGGGGGGGGGGGGGGGGGGGGGTGGATGCATGTGCGTATACATAGTAACTTAGAAGGAGACATGAATGAAGGAACAACTCAAGTTGATGATGAGTAAGAAGTTTATTGCTCCCACTTTATGGCAAATTATAATACACGTCAGTTCCTTAAATGTGTACATATACATCAAACGTGACTTTTTCTATAGTTAAAACAGATGTTTTATAATCATCACCTGATCGGGCTGTTTCTGGATCATTCTGAAACAAATGTAGGCTAGGCCGACTATATTTTCATTTACTAGCATTACAAATAAGTTTCAAATATTTGCTTGACATAATAATATACAAATATACAATGAAAATCGAGGATCTGGTTAAACTATTCGCACGAAGGAACATCACATAGTAACTATTCTCTCGAGGGCCATCGGCCCGAGAGAGAATAGTACTATGTGATGTTCCTGAGTGCGAATAGTTTTAACTGTTCTGAGAATGAGTCATTGTTATTGTTTTATATCCTTCCACTAATACCATTTCTTTTAATTTTTTTTTAATGAACAAATTATATAGTCTATGCTTACCTTTCTTTCTGGATCCAATAAGTAGGCCTACAAGTAGGATGGGGGATCCGTTGTCGGACACTTAAGCAGATAAAACATCATCTTTTGCTCTGGATTTTCTCAAATTTGTGCAGTAATTTTCAAAAATATTTGTGAATATTTATGCTTTGTTATATTGTCTGATATTATTTTCAATCGATTAATGAAATATTGATAACAAAGCTCCGAAATTGCCGTCTTGTCCGGACAAACAACCGTCCGGACATACAACCCGGGTATACTTACAAAGCGCCCGTTTTTTGTTCGAGCACCGACGAAAATCTTGCGAGCGCTGAAATCGAGTGATTTGATGTCGATCTCATCACAAATCACACCATCAATTTGTGAAAAATTCACGGAATATAGATACAGCATACTTAATTTGTTTCTGAGTATTAACGCTGTCAGTCGAGTTCATGAATCCACAATTTCCTCGGTCATTATACTCCTGAAATCTTCCGTTATTACATCAATCTGGCAACTAGTGGAGGCAGCCATTTTGTCTGTTTCAAACAAAATCAGCTGTTGCGCACCGGCGCGGCCTGGTCACGTCAGTGCAGCTCGCCCAAAGTTTGCCGTGGCATGCAGTGGAGAATTCAGGTAAAAGCGCAGAGTAGCACCGCTCGCGCGCGTTGCGTCACTCGTGAATAGGGTGGGGGGGGGGGGGGTCGGAAAACGTATAGTCCAGTTTTTCCCTAGGGAAAAAATGTACTATGCGTGACGTCATGAAGAAACGAACTATTTCATGAGAAACGTTTTTCTTAGTTACTATTCTTTTTCTCCTTGTGTACACTCTCAATGCAAACAATTCTTAGATAAGGGATATAATATCGAATATTCACAATCAGACAACCAGATTTGGAATATTTTGATTTGTTAGATATTGTCACAAGTATATTTTGAACTATTTTTTTTTATACTCGAATAACCTTTTTTTAATGTTCTAATTCTAAGTTACTATGTATAACATAGTAACTTGAATGGGAATGAATGGAAGGAACAACTCATTGATGATGAAGTAGAAGTTTATTGCTCCCACTTTATGGCAAAATTATAAACACTCAGTTCCTTAAATGTGTACATATACATCAAACGTGACTTTTTCTATAGTTAACACAGATGTTTTATAATCATCACTGTCGGGCTGTTTCTGGATCATTCTGAAACAAATGTAGGCTAGGCCGACTATTATTTTCATTTACTAGCATTACAAATAGTTTCAAATATTTGCTTGACATAATAATATACAAATATAACAATGACAATCGAGGATCTGGTTAAACTATTCGCATCGAAGGAACATCACATAGTACTATTTTCTCGAGGCCCATCGGCCCGAGAGAGAATAGTACTATGTGATGTTCCTGAGTGCGAATAGTTTTAACCTGTTTGAGAATGAGTCATTGTATATTTGTTTTATATCCCTTCCACTATAATACCATTCCTTTTATTTTTTTTAATGAACAAAATTATATAGCTATGCTTACCTTTCTTCTGGATCAATAGTACAAGTATGATGGGGAGACCATAGTTCGCGCAAAATTTCAAAATTTAAAAATTGCGACATTCAATCAAATATTTCATGTTTTAATCAAATCAACGAAAAACTGTGATTACCAAATAAACGGAAATTCTAAACTCCGAATCGCCGAACGAAGAAGTGAACTAGGTCAAGAGGGTTTCGACGATATCGCGATTTCAAATTCTATGTCGATCGAACGATCGCGCATTCTGCTGAAAAAGTCAACAAAAAGTGTTACTTAATTTCCGGCACGAGCGTTTGACAAAGATTTATCAGAAATTCCATCAGTCTAAGGAAAGGGAATACAGTAAATGTAAGTCAAAATTTCATAGAATAAGATGATATTAATATCATCTCATAATTTTATGACATTAATCGGAAAATGATGATTTCCAGACCCTTGTCAAAAAACTCGGAATTTTCGCAACGGACACGCAATTTTTCGATGTTTGGTCAATAATTTACAATTCGATAACACCATACAGTGACGAAAGTTTGAATCTTAAGCAATTTTTGGTCCTTTTCTGATGGTGCTATCAGATTTTCACGATATTGATTCTTTTTGAGATGATCCGTCGTGCGTGAATTAGGTTCTGCGCGAATTATGGTTACACCACATACTTAAAGCGCCCGTTTTTTGTTCGAGACCGACGAAAATCTTGCGAGCGCTGAATCGAGTGATTTGATGTCGATCTCATCACAACTCACACCATCAATTTGTGAACAAATTCACGGAATATAGATACAGCATACTTAATTTGTTTCTGAGTATTAACGGCTGTCAGTCGAGTTCATGAAATCCACATTTCCTCGTCATTATACTGCTGAAATCTTCCGTTATAACCATCAATTGGCAACTAGTGGAGGCAGCCATTTTGTCTGTTTACAAACAAAAATCAGCTGTTGCGCACTTGGTCAGTGCTAGTGCAGTGCGCTCGCCGAAAGTTTCCCGTGGCATGCGCGCATGCAGTGGAGAATTCAGGTAAAGCAGAGAGTAGCAGCCGCTCGCGCAACTCGCGCAACTCGTGATAGGGTGGGGGGGGGGGGGGGGGTGGAAAAAGTATAGTCAGTTTTTCCTAGGGAAAAAATGTACTATGCGTGACGTCATGAGAAAAACGAACTATTTTCATGAGAAACGTTTTTCTAGTTAAACTATTCTTTTTTTTCTCTTGTGTACACTCTCAATGCAAACAATCTTAGATAAGGATATTATCGAATATTCACAATCAAGAACAACCAGATTTGGAATAATTTTGGTTTGTTAGATATTGTCACAAGTAATATTTTGAACTATTTTTTTTTAATACTCGAATAACCTTATTTTTATGTTAATTTTACCCCTGTTAGCGGATTCATTTCAAAGAAATAGGGGGGGGTGCATACAAAAATATTGTATTATTATCTATTATTGGTTTTAAAAATAGTAGAAGTATACGATTGTTCCGCATTTTTGTTTGCCTTTGTATTTTGGCCTACAACATCGTTCAGGGAAAAAATGCACCAATCAAGGAATATGAAATATCGATGTAGACATTGATATTTTACTCTAATTTTACTTACGTTAATTCAAATTGAATTGACTTGAGAATAACTTAAATTATTTAATCGCTTCTCAAAACGGAATCATATCAATGTTTGGAGTTCTCCAATATGACGTCTTTGACGACGCTCGATCTCTTGTATTTGACTCTGGTATTTGTCATGACACGGACACATCCTTCTTCTTGCTTCTCTTAACTGGGAAGAGGACTTCATTGCGATGTGGTTCTGGCCGCCATGGTGCGTCATATCTAAACAGTAAATAACATGACGTATCAGTAATTCAAATAAATAAAATTAACAACAAACCATGGGGCATATTAATTTGCTGGAATAATGATTTGATATTTCGACTCAAAATCACATTACCATATGTACAAAACAGACAGAATATTTATCAAGGCTTTAAGAGGGCTCGTCTATGTCCCTTAATGAGTTTCAACTTTGGATATGCAAACATTTTGAATAAATAAATATATAAAATAAAATGAAAACATATTATATTATTCTGTCAAGTTATCTGTAAATACAAGCAGAGACAATGATGTTGGATATGCTAAATGCCCTTTTTCGTCTTAAGCAGAATACAGTCCAATCGAAGATGCGTAACGAAGTTAAAAAAAAAAAAAGCTTCCTGTAAAAGTGCTACAAATGCGCGTCCTCACATCCTGTAAATGGAGCCTAAATTTCGTTTGTAATATTTGCACGTACCCTATTCGACATCAATCTGGAAAAAAAAGAAGTACCTAAAACCGGGATTGAAGCTGAAATCACCCCTTGATTTAAAGAAAATTGAATTTCAAAATCATCCCCATTTTAAGGAAAGCATCGAAAGTGTCGACGACACCAGAAGGCTGAAAACAGACCATTTTCGACGCTTTTTGTGGACGCTCACCAGTATAGCACAGGCGCGGATCCAAGGGGGGGGGGGGGTCCTTCCATAACTTAAATAACGTGGACAACCCTATTAATTTTGAAAATCCACCAACGATTACCAATTCCATGATTCGTTGACCAAAACCATTTTGCGAGCCTTCAAAATTTACCAATCGCCGACCCTACGCCGCTCGCCATCATTTTTCTCCTTTTATTTCAATCTGGTGAGCCCCAAAAAACCAGAAGTCCGCTTCTCTATTCCTTGTTTGATTTTTCATGCGCGTGGGGGCTCGTCCACTGTACTGTTTACAAAATAAACTAAAGAATTCCAGGAAATGTTTTATTTATCGCCGTTTTGGAAATAATAATCTTGATAGGCCGTGGATAAATTAAAAAAAGCGTCATGCATCCCTTGATGAAATTCTGATATCATTACTACTCATGTAAAAACAGTTCAATTCTACGAAAATATTCTTTTACATGCATTTCGCTTATCTACAGTACGGTAAAATTTCTTGAAACAGAATCGTTTATTTTCTATGTGTTTGCAGCCGTCTGGGAAAAATGTAGATAGATGAGACAACAGTCCTACGCATTTTTTAGAGAAAATAAATTCTACCATTATCGTTCATTGAAAAAGGGCATTTTCAACTGTGTTTGAATTTCAGTAACTCACGCAGGGACATACGAAAAAAAAGGACACAAATACTCCTTATTACTTTACATCCTATTCATTTTCCGACACCAAAAAAGATCCGAAAAATTATTCAACGCCAGACGGGAACAAAAAGTGTAGCCCATCCTGCCCCACATCTCCCTCTAACCTCCTATTGAATGAATGAGAACTGGAAAATAAAATATTTAATATAATAAATCTTTGCGGGTTTTTTCAGGAAACTGCCTGTTGTGGAGCTGTGTGAATATGACAGACCCAAGAGAGTTCTACGGTATCACATTCACTGGCCAGATACCATGACCAATGTGACTGAGAAATACGATCACTGGTGAACTCCTCAATGAACAGGACATTTCTTTCGACCGATATGACACATATATCGTTGCAAGTAAAGTAAAGTAACAGCAGGGCCGCCGCTGTCAGCGCTCCTGGGTTTAAACCTGGACATGGGCAAATCTCATTTATTTTCTGCTGCCCGTACGGACCCACGGAGCTGCATGATCCAGGATTTATACTAACACTAGGAAGACCGATTCCAACCGAAAAAAATGCATACCCGCCGGCAGCAAGGTGCGTCTTGCCATGTTAGAAACAGAATACTAAATTTTTAAACCCGTCGCAGCTAAATTGGCTGCACAGTAACGGAGCACACACTTGTTAAAAACACAGATGACATGTTGTGACATATAGCATTAAAACAGTGCTATTTTTGAACGAGAAATTATATCAGATAATTATTTCGGAAATCTAATGCTACGCTTCCCGAGGGGGGGGGGGGGAGGGGTCACCTCACCACAATCATGATGTGCTACCAGGCGCGGATCTAGAGATGGTTTTTTTAACGCGGTGCAAAAAGGTAGCTAAAAAAATGTCTACGTCACGTGTTGGCAGTGCTGATAAGCGGGGCGTGGGGGGGGGACGGCGGTAGGTGTGTGACAATTTTTTGGCCTTCGGCCGTTAAAAAATTCCAAACACACTACTACATATAGGGGTACGGTCAGCCGGTCAGCGTTCCGTTCCGAACAACTGCACCAACGCAAAAAAAAAAAAAAAAAAAAAAAAAAAACCAAAGGTTATTAGCATTTTATGGGGACGGTGCGTTAAAAATGTCACATATGATATGCTGATTTCCCAATTCGTTACGGGGTGCGCTAGCACCTTTAGCCCCCCCTCCGCCCCCCACCCCCCTTCCACCCCGCCCTTCCCCCGCTAAACTCCCCACCCCCCCTCCCTCCCTCCCACCCCCCCCTCCCCCCTCCCCTCCTCCACCTCTA
>CALNVZ010000649.1:26659637-26687902 GCA_940671915.1 Paracentrotus lividus
GGGTGTTTCAGCGGAAATCGTTGTTTAAGGTTCAAAATTTCGTCGGTGTTTACGCTATTTAAGGACCCCTATTTTTATGAAAATGGCGATTGAAATAAAAATAAAAGAAACACCCCTATTTTAAGGAAAGCGTCGACGCCGCCGGAAGGCTAATAAAACAGACCCTTTTCGACGCTTTTTGGGGACACGCATGCGTAGCACATCATGTGGTGAGTGACCCCCGGGCTCCAAACACTCCAAAATAGGTATATATCATTGTTTGTCATTTCAAATACATGTTTGTATTTCGTAGGCAAGCTTAGTGAAACCAGTCAGGTCCGGGTTAGGTGGGGTTAGGTGTCCATGAAAATATATGCCAACGTCAATTAATTGCACGTAGGCAGGATTCAAGTGATGAAAGTTTCGGGTTACAGATTGAAGTAATTAAAGGTGAAATTAATGTTCAAATCTTGTTTGACATAATGTTGCATAATTTATATTTAAAGAAATTATTACCATTAGAACTGAAATCGTTTAAACTGTTCAAACGTAACTAATTAATATTTGGAAAAAGGGAAGGAGAAGAAAACGAGGAAAAAGAAAGATTTAATTTTTTATAATTCATATGTAGATTATAGTGCAGAATTCATATTGTGAATAATTCTCCTTAATGTAGATTTCTAATTGAAAGTAAGTAGTAGTAATAATAATAATGATAATAAAAATAGTGCAAGAGGTAATAGCCTAGTAGGCTAACTGCGCTGGACGTTGCAGCAGGAGCGGGTTCAAAATTAATTTCATAATAGTTCTATAAATTTTACGAAATGTTTTTAACGAATTTATTATGACCCCATTGACATACTTTACTGTATGGTTTTAACCGTTTAAGGGGAATTCTACAATGGAACTCGATAAATATCAGTAAAGTTTCGAACCAAATTTATTGAAGGACAGAGAAACCATGAAAAAATGCTTGAATTAACAATAAGTTTCAATTTAATAGAAATATTTTAAAATTATAATCTTACTGGACTGTCGATATAATCTTCAATAACATGTTTATATCTTTGCTTAATTTCTCGAATAATCATTAAAAAATATGGAATTCACAATGCATAGTATAAGGGAGAGCATCTCGCAACAGACATTACAAAAAAAAAAACAACAAACTGTTAAACATTCACTTAAATTTTCACCAATATTTCAATTTTCATTTTCTGCTTTTCTAAGAAACAAGTCGTATGTTGGATTTTACCACTAAGCCATGCTAAGTCAGATCCTTTAAAAAAGGATCATATTTACACATTGTATGCAGATTTCGGAATGAATATCTGCGATACCGGATACACAAAATGAGAGGGTGTTATCGAAACTTAAAAAGGTTCATTGACACAATATTAACGATTACAGAAGCGTCAAATTTCCACTCGAATTGGCGACTTGTAAAGATATTTAATCTGTTGACTTATAAAGATACTTATCCCACTATGTCGACCTTATAACTTTTATAATTGCATACATGTAATTTATCTTGACATGGCAAAATATATGACTACACTGTTCGTCATAAAAGTGGAATATTTTTTTCTGGCTCCAACGACGTTATGTTGCTCCGTCTTTAAATTTTGGAATGTGTTGGTCCCCATAAATCTAGATTTAACTTAAACATGTTAAAAACCAATATAAAGAGCACACCTCACACACGTTTCCTTAGGGTAGGACTGACAAGGGCTCGATCAGTCGGGTAAACAAAAAGGGGCCCAAAAATGAGAGAAAATGATAAAAGTGGGCATCATGGGGGTTGACAGAACTTTTATGGAAAAAAAATCTCCGTGAAGGGTTGGGAGAATGTTCAAAATAATTTACACATACGAAAACCACAAACACACCCACACCCCCACAACACACACACCCACATATACCCCAACACACATACCTATCCTATCTCATCCACACCATCACACACACACAAACACACCCACACCCTCAACAAACACACTCACACACCCGAACACACACACACACACACACACAAGTTGTTTGGGAATTACTACGTCCAACACATTTTAGTGGTGGTCTTGGTAAAACAAAAGATCAATGCTTATTCAGATAAGGAGAAATGTTATAGTGAAATGTTTACAGTGTTTGTGGATGCATGTGTGATGATGTACCGTGAGGGAGAATGGGTGTGTGTGGGTGTATGTGGGTGTATGTGTGTGTGGCGAGAGGGTCCGTGTGTATGTGTTTGCACACACATTATTTCAACATCTGCTTTAAATTCATCCATCCACTTGGCACAATTGAGATTCTGCAGTTTTCCGATGATTGTCTAAGTCGGGCAAATATCCAAATGAAAAGGGTACCCACAATGCTGGAAGGGTAACTTTACCAAGACATATCATGAAAACCATGATTAGATATTCATACTTCAAACAAAACAACTTCAAAATGATGGGACATTATTTTTTACTTTCTCTGTAGAGTCGAACCCGGGTAATCTTTTTTAAAATGAGAAATAAATAAATTGATGAAATAAAGTGTCTAAGGTCATTGCCAACATGGTGTTTGGGGACTTTTCAGGAGCCACACAGTGGCGGATCCAGGAAGGGGGCGCAGGGGACGCGCGACCCTCTATAATTTAAGAACAACTCATTGACTGTGCATGTCAAAATCGCAAATTTTCAGCTACGCCTCCTATTTTTTTTTTTTTAATTCCTGGATCCGCCACTAGTAACATAAACATTGTAATTCGTATTTTACAAACCGATTTTTTGATAAACTTTTATAAAATACATTGTAATCATTTAAATATCTCTTTAAATAATAATAAAAAAAAGAGAACTGCTGAAACTGCTTATCCAATAAAGGAGAGCTATTGGAGTAAAATGAAGTCAAAAGGGGCCTGAGCTTTCCGATACTAGCAGAATCTCCGTCAGAGACAAAAGAAGAGAATAGTAGGGAACAAACATGGATATAGAGAAGGAAAGAAAAAGCTACAAGAAGAGGGAAGCCTGGAGGAAGAGAACAAGGGAACAAAAGGGGTGATGTGAAAGGTGTGAAGAAGGCAGCCAATCAAAAAGCAAGGAGAGGTGTGACATCAAACAGCGTAGTGGAACAAAAGAGAGATGATGAGCTGGGAGAGGGAGGTGAGAGTTAAACAAAGAAGGGATTAAAGGAGAGGCAAAGGGACTAAAAAAGGGGGGGGGGGAAATCCTTGTAAAAGAACACTTAGTACACTGACAACATAAACGGGTAGACCGACTAGCTTTAAAGCTAGTCGTAGTGATGCCCAGACTGACTAGCTTTAAAGCTAGTCAGTCACGACGGACTAGCTTTCCTTCAACACAACCCGGCTATTACGGACTAGCTTTAAAGCTCGTCAAGTTAGTCGGTCACGACGGACTAGTTTTAAAGGGATGCAGTAATATTGAATGATATTCAAATCCATTTTATTTGATTTAGCATGTTTTGCCAATATAATTATAAACACTTAGATCAGTCTGGTATCTCTTCAAAATTGCACGCTAACTGCTTGCTTTACCTTCGAGATATCAATGATTTCATACTCGAATTTTATAAACCAACACCGGATGGTTTATAAAACCATGTGCTTTTGCACATAGCACAAAATACACCTATTTCCTGTTGTATAGTTCCCGTCTCTAGCGGCCTGGTGAGCTAGCAGCTGAGGGTACTGGTGTTCGGCTGTATGCTTGGCATTGTTTGTTACATTGTTTTGAGGTAGTAAATGACTTCCATTTGATCTGAAACTTTCAGTAGTTTGCTTTTACTGTTGGAACAATATAATTTTAATTGCTCTTGTTTTTGAAAGTTACCAAATCCCTTTAAAGCTAGTCCGTCTTGACGGGCTAGTTTGACGGACTAGCATTAAAGCTATTCGTAGTGATGCCCAGACTGACGAGCTTTTGAGCAGGACTAGCTTTACAGCTAGTCCGTCAAGGAGTAAAAACTAGCCCGTCGCGATGGTTTTGTCTTGACCGACTAGCATGACAGATTAGCTTAATATGGCTTCACAGGCTTGTCAGAGACGTCAAATCTGAAATTTTAGAAGTCAGTTCATACAGATACAATTAATCTAAAATAAAGGTGACATATATATTTGTAATTAGATTTAGAATTAAATTTTCATAATTTAATGAGATTGTTATGATCATTGTAAAGCATACACATTTATTCATTAATTTGGCAAGACAAAATTTGTTTCGCGTGTTATACAACATTAACCTATGTGCAAATAATATAGGATAACGATGTTCATGAAATTAACCGTAACTTAATTAGGAATTAAAAACGAGTACTCACATGAAGGAAACCGTCACCATGATCTAAATCTACTCTTCTACACGGCGGGACTGTTACACGGTGTATATTGAATCTGCATCTTTTCGGTTTACACGTAAAATCGAATTTGCAATCAGATAATGCACATAATAATAGATCATGTCCTTTTCGCAATGCGCATGTTATTCAGTGGATGGACTCTATTCTTATAGATTGCTGATGAATGCCCGGCTTAGCAACAACTGTGAATGAAAGTTCGCTACGAATGCCCGGCTTAGCAATAACAGTGAATGAAAGGTGGATCATTCACTGTTGTTGCTAAGTAAATTAAAACATAGGTGAAAGAACAAGGGGAAGGCATAAGAAACAAAAGTGACGTCTGACCCTAATCTGTAAGGGAGAACAGAGAAGGAAGAATGGATATAAGAAACAAAAAGTATTAGTCAAATAAAACAAACAAATACAAATAAACTAAACTATAAAGGAAAGGCTTTTACCCCTTTCCTTTTATTCTCTTCCTCCAGGCTTCCCCTCTTCCTGTATTTTTTTTTCCTTCGCTATATCCTTGTTTGCTACTATTCTCTGTCATTTTGCCTCTGACGAAGATTCTGCTAGGATGGAAAGCTCAGGTTCCTTTTTGACTTCAAATATCTCTTTAGTCAAATATAACAAAAATAATTCATATTATCTTCAGTTGATTCTAAATATTGAGTTAGATATTTGGCTGACACACAGTAAGCACTATTATTCTGCTCTGAATAGAGGCGACCTATTTTGTAGTTCTTTTTTTTTTTTTTTGCCGTCGGCCAAACACAAAAATGATCGATTTATAGCATTTTTGTTCGCAATACATCATCGGCAGCGGAAGAAGAAGTGGAAATAACGGGGGCTCATATCACAAATTAAAGAGAGAGAAAGTATATACTTTAAAATATTATTGCCCATTAGAATAGAAACAAATATTTAAAAGCTTTGAATTATTGTTGAAAATTGTAATGCAACTAAAGATTTAAAAGCAGCGGAATATCGCTGATCATTGGAATACAACTAAAGTTTTTAAAGCAAAGAAATATTGATGACCATTGAAATACAACAAAAGATTTTAAACCTGCAAGGTTTAGCGGTCTATCATGATACAAAAAAAAAGGCAAGGAAGCAAACAAGGTCATCCTCGTATTCAAACATATTTCACTTTTCAAGAAAAAATAATTTCTTAAATGGAATCAAAAGATCTGCTTTCGCTTGTTCCGTCTTCTCTGAAAAAAAAATCTCCGAATACGAAATAATTTCCTTGGTAAAAGCAGATGGATGAATAGCAATTACAGGTCAAGTTATCTATTTGTTGGGATCGTAAAAGATCACTGTATTGTTCAGCCCGATCTATCTGGTGTGTAGAAGAGTTTTCTAACACAAGTTCATTTTTATGCCTCTCTTTTCTTTTCATCACTTTTTTATGATTTATATCGCTTGTTTTATTTTGAATTATTCCAATTTGTTGTCATAATTGAAATTGAAAAATTGTTATATTAATTGTGAAAATATTTACCATTCTTCGCAATTCAGGCACACAAAAATATTTAACTGAAAAAAAAAAACACTGTGTGACCTACAAATCAAACGCAGGCACCGTATTCATCTTCTACCTTCATCTTCATTTCTGTCTTGACTCTCCTTTTGATATCAATTAAAAACTTCGCTAATAAAAACCCATGCAATATTGTTTCAGTGTCATTCATCTATCCACCTTGCTGTTAAATAGTCAGAATTGAATTATATGATATTATCTTCATCATCATCATCATTATCATCATCGTCGTCATCATCTCCGTCTACATTGATGCCTTTCCAGTCCCGAAGTCAATTTTTTTTTCTCAATATCGTCATCGACTGTCAATCCCATCGTCGTGATCGTGGTCATTTTCGACTGTTTTGACAAAATGTACATCATAGATTCAAATATATACGTGGGATTCGTCTTGGTGTTTAGCTTTCTCGGCATCCTGCTCAATGTCGGGACGATGGTCGCTATCATAGCTTGTAGAAGTCTTCGAAAGACGCAAAACATCTTCACATTTAACATTGCATTGGGAGATACAATCTCATCGATCGTTCTTGTTCTATTCACCTGGCCAAACCTCCGAGTAAGCAAATTGATTTTATTTTGTTCATTCAACAGAAGATACTTCAAGACTAAACAAAAACATGCCAAGATAAATTTTCCAAAACAACAACAAAAAGGGAGAAAATGATAATAATAATGTAAAATATGAATGAATAAAAAAAAAAAATAAAAAAAAATAAATAGAAAATAAATAAATAACGATAAAGGTGGTTTGATATCAAAGTAAATTGACCCTCATAAATTTGGTAATGTAACTGGATTGTCAATATCTCACTGTCTTAGTAGGTTATTAATAGCTTTTTAAAAAACTGTTATTATTTTTTAAAGCCTGCATTTATGTTTACTATATGTTATTATTTTCCCTAAGCATTTGTGTCACATTTAATTAAGATATGTATTAACTGACCTCAATAACGATCTCAATGTGAAAGATACGAAAATTATTTGTCAGGATAATTATGCAATTGTTTTTGCCGGCGTGCCACAAGGACTGGAGTTCGACCCCATCTTATTTATTATGTTCAATGATGCGTGTCATTATCAATTATTGTCATGCTATGGTGAATAACTTAAAGATATTACGTGGCTTTAAAATGGAACACAAAAGCAATGAATATGTACCAACTTAAAAATGTTTTATTGCTGTGTTGTTTCTTACAAGCTTACCTCATACCCTGTGGTTCGTACGTTGGGTTCAATGCAGGAGGCTGCATGGATGGTTGGCATCTGTAGTACACTCGCTGTAGCCATTCACCGCTTCATCATTATCCGTCTTGATCCGTTCCAGAACCGTCGCATCGTTTCCACCATCCGTTGCGTCATCGCTTGCGTGATCATGTGGGTGGTTACTTTGACCTTCAACCTCAGCTACTTCGTGCACAATGACAGTAGTCTCTGCGAACTCGTTTTCCCAATCACACTCCTCTGTGGCATCGGTGTCACCGGGATCTGCTACATCGTTGTGTACATCACCATCTCGAAACCGCCCGGCGATATCGGTCTGTCATCCGATGCCTACCTGCTCCGGGTGAGGAGAAACAAGAAGGTCCTTTGTACCTTTCTCCTGGTCGTATGTTCTAACCTCATCTGTTGGGCCCCCTTGTTCTTTTCTAGCATCTGCTTGTTTTTCCGTCCACCATTCATGTTGGCTTACAATCCCCAGTTTGACCGATACCTTGCAGCGACTTGGTTTAGGAACCTCATCTACATCGGGTATTGGTTGGTGAGCGCCAACTCAGTCATCAACCCAGTCCTCTACTGGACGAGGCTCAGCGACTTCAGGCGACTGTTGTGCAGCTGCTGCGGTCGACGCGACCTCAAAGATTCGACGCAGATAGCGAAGGATAGCAAGATCGAAAGCGAAAACGACCACCGCGATAATGTTATGAGCGTAGAAGTCGCCCAGGGAGCCGACGAAGGCGTCGCCAGTAATAAAGAAACCCAATCTGTTTAACCCAACTTGCTGCTGGAACTTTAGCCATCGCCAAGGTGCTTAACGCAACCTTCCGTGAGCATAATGCCGCTGTCACATTTTCCTTACGGTACCCGTACGGCGTGTCGAAATTCGTCGTTTTGTCTAAGAGTATTTATGTAAAAACCATACAGTACAAAAATTGTCAAAACAGCTGTTTTCGACACGCTGCACGATCAGTGTAGGTAAGATGAGACTGTGGCATAACATTTATATGGAAGCGATATTTCGTAATATTCATTCTTATTAGTTTTAGTCCGTTATGAATCTTATACTGGAATTAGTGAAAATCGCAAATTAAGAACTTACAATTCTCTGTCGTCGAGACACCGTAGCAACACTTGGTTCCACACGGGCGGGAAAATTACTCACGTGAGAGACGGCTTTGAACTTCCGTAGAATTTGGTCCCAGGCGTGTGATAACTTGAATCGCAAACCACCTCTCCGATTCAAAGTGGGCCTCTCCACCCTCTGCCAGTTAGCTTCTTTTACACCTCTCTCCAACCACCTCTAGTGCCTTCTCTGTCAGGGATCACCACGTCCTTGACAGAGTGTCCAATGGCGTTGAGATGGGAATACACTGCTGACTCAAGAATGGCTGCGAAACTTGTGGATTTACGATGTTAGTTCATACATCCTTTCAGTGACTGTTCGGTTTCGCCGATATAGAAATCTTTACACTTGTTCTGTTCACTTCTAATACCATATACCACGTTTCGCTTCTTCTCCTTGACACGCTGGTCTTTAACATGGACCAGGAGTGTTCGTTGTTGTTGGTGCGAGATGAAAATACTACGGGAAGTTCAGAGCCGTCTCTCACGTGACTAAATTTCTCGCCCTTGGGGAACCAAGTGACGCTACGGTTTACTGATTTTGGCGCGAAGTCACTTGGAAAGACGTGCTTGCATGGGGTTCATTCGCCTGATAAACTGATGAAGTCAAAAACGGTTGGTGAAACGTCGTGACGACAGAGAATTGTAAGATCTGAATTGCAATTTCACAAATTCCAGCGTATGATTCATAAAAGACTAATATTGTTCATTTTTTCTGGATGAATCATAATATTCATGAATTTATTCTGATTGTCTAGCTTGTAATTACACATCACCAATATTCTACTGCTGAATGGACCGTAGTGTATGTATTGATTTACTACCCTACACTGAAAACCTCAACGGGTAGACCGACTAGCTTTAAACTAGTCGTAGTAATGCCCAGACTGACTAGCTTTAAAACTAGTCGGTCACGACGGACTAGCTTTCCTTCAACACAATCCGGTTATTATGGATTAGCTTTAAAACTCGTTCGTCTCTACGGACTAGCTTGAAAGCTAGTCCGTCAAGTTAGTCCGTCAAGACCGGACTAGTTTTAATGCTCGTCGGTCACGATGGACTAGCTTTCCAGAAAGCTAGTCGGTCATGACAGACTAGCTTTAAAACTCGTCGGTCACGACAGACTAATTTTAAAGCTCGTTCGTCGTGACCGACTAGTTCGACGGACTAGCATAAAAGCTAGTCGTAGTGATGCCCAGACTGACCAGCTTTTGAGCAGGACTAGCTTTACAGCTATTTGGTCATGTTGTAAAATCTAGTCCAAGGGGCCCAGGGGTCGCCGCCATGGCTTGCATCATCATGACTTTTTTTGTAGGCCTACCTGATTTTGCATTTTCGACGTATACACTTGCCTTGAGAGCCACTTCAGAAGCCCAAAGTCGTGCCTCTAATCCAATATTCTTTTCTTTCAGATACAAGTATTCTAAAAGAAAAGTGGCGCCTATATTTATTATTAGAATTAAATTTCAATTTTCATAATTGAGCGTGATTGTTACTATCGTTGTAAATACACAAAAAAAATCAATGTATAAATTGATTTGGCAAGACATAATTTTTCGCGTTGGTGATTATAGCGTTAATCTATGTGAAAAAATATCTGTGAACTGAAACATAAGGAATTAAAAAAGAGTACTCACACAGTTATGTCACAGGAAGGAGATCGCCGTTATAATCAAAATCTTAAGCTTTATGGGATATATCAAGTCTGCGTCTGTACCGTTTGCTCATTAAATGGAATTCACATACAAATAATGCAACTAATACAGTCTGTGTAAAAAAAAAAAGTACAGTCGGAAAAAAAATATTTAGGTGTGAAATATTTATAGAATATTGGAGGGCCTTGAGGTTGATACAAGGAATATTGGACGAGCTTTGCACAAATATTGGACGAGTCGAAGACGAGTCCAATATTTTGAAAAGCGAGTTCAATATATCCTTGTATTGACCGAAAATAGGACATCTAATATTTTCATTATTATCTATACAGAGGATTTTACAAATACGGCCCCCACATTTTTTTAATAACAATGTTTTTTTCATTTAGGATTCTCAACCCCCACCCCACAATTTTTGTTCTGGAATACAATTCTATTTTGAAAATTAAAAAAAAAAAAAAAAAAAAAAAATAAAAAATTGACCCCACTATAATTCCGCTCCCCAAATAACGCCCCAACTTTTTATTCTGATTTTTTTTATTTATTTATTTATATTTATTTTTTATTCTGAAAAACTTGGGCCCCCATAAAAAAAAGTGGCCCCCAAAAGACCCCCTTTCAAAAAAAAAAAAAAAAAAAAAAATTGCTCAAAACACGTACAAATAAAGTGCGCGCAATTCATTTGACGCGTAGGCCTAGCTCAAATGGGCTGAAGTGATTGTGGACGTAACAAAGGAATTAAGATAAAGAATTGTAACGTGTCGCTGCATTTTGGGGATTCCCCATCTTGCTGCCAATATTATCGATATTGGGCAGCCAGCGAGGCCACAATATGGGCTCAGTTCAACGAAACTTTGTAAAGTAGGTCAAGTTTATGAAGTGCATCAACAAAATAACACTTGTATTTGGCCTCTAAAACCCTCTGTATGGATAATAATTTCAAATAATGTGTGTATGTGGTACCAAAATAGAGCCAAACGATTTTCCTTGCTGATGTGCTTTGTTTTGTTTAATTTGCTTTCGTAAAACAAAAGTTATGCTAAATTTTGTGCGACGAGGAACAAATCAAAACTGAGCACTTCATGGCCATTATGCGAAACCTATACACAAAGGCATGGGACGGCGTACAAAAAATGGATTTTTGAAAACTAGTTATATTTAAAAAAATACAACACCAAATGTGATGAAAAAAATTGCATGTGAAAGTGTGATCTTCCTGCTTTATGAAAATACCAAGCAATAGCAGGCTGTGATTGATCTTCATACTTTACAATTTCTTTTTCCACTTGCGCATATTATTCAATCAATTGTACCACCTTCCATTCACTGCTGTTGCTAAGCCGGGCATTCACCAGCAATCTATAGGAATAGACGGTTCATGGGTTCTATAGTAACGATGTATTCAATTAGCCTGTAATTAAAGAATGGAACAATATTTCTAACCTTCTCGTGAATGACATACTTGTCACGATTGATGTTATTTCGGCTATCGTATTGCTCTCAGATTGTCAAGCCAAACCAAAATTTGTTTGAGAATGTTGATTGTATCCAAATTCTATTCACTGTTGTTGCTAAGCCGGGCAATCACCAGCAATCTGTAAGAAAATACCGGGTTCTTGAGTTATATACACTGAAAACCTAAACGGGTAGACCGACTAGCTTTAAAGCTAGTCGTAGTGATGCCCAGACTGACTAGCTTTAAAGCTAGTCAGTCACGACGGACTAGTTTTCCTTCAACACAATCCGGTTATTACGGACTAGCTTTAAAGCTCGTCCGTCTCTACGGACTAGCTTGAAAGCTTTGATTTGGCGTTGATTGCACAATGCATGCACAGGTCTGTGGTAAGGGTATGGGAAAAACTTCCTTCACGTCGTACATGCAACGTGCCTGTGAGATACCTGCGCTGCACGCAGTAGTGGACTCAGACCGGAGTTACACAATGAACTTACCGGGCCCATGCGTAAACATAATAGAGCCGCTTTTGTCCCCAGACAATTGGGCCCCCGAAAAGCATTCAATTCGATTTTCTTGGATCCGCGCCTGGCACGATTTTTCTACGAAATCCATCGTAAGGAGTTGCACGTCGAAGGTACGGCGAGTTGTGACCGCCGCATAAATAACTATACAAAACATGTAATCTAACAAAATGTATGCATTGGCATAAATCCAGTCGCGGTTTCTATTCATCAGGGGGGATGGCGCTTTGTATTATTATGTAATATCCCCCCTGATGAATAGCATTCTTTACGGATTTACGCCAGTGAATGTATGACATAATTGAGGCTAAACATTCGATAATCTGAAACAATCTTTTGATAAAATACATGCATGCAAATTAATATGATAATGTGAAGTATACGGACATATCTATATTAAAAAACTCATTGATTGAATGCATAGATTTAATAGATTAAATAGATTAAATATAAAGAACTGATTTATAATGTTCAGTCATATTTGTCTTTGCTACATTATTAATGAACCACTTTTGTTAGGAAATTTGTATAATGCCTACATTTGGGATAGTCTTCTGTTCTTTTTGTTCAAGCCGTGCAGTTTGTTACCTCAAAGCTAACCACATGAAAGTGTCTGATGTCACATGGCCCGATAATCAACATATAATTTTGTTTTTGTTGTTGTTTAAAAAAAAAGTAAATCTGTCTTATTTTGTTTCTCTCTTGTTTATACTTTAGAAATTCCAAAATAATTCTAAAACGTTCCTTATCACTGGTGTAACTATGAGTCTAGACACAGAGACATCGCTCAAAAATTTATGTTCACCCCAAAAATAAATAATAAGTAAATAAATGAAATTGCAGCATAGAATTTTCAGAATGATAATTGCAAGCATAAAACAGGTTAAATTTAATGATCTTTCATGTGGTAATTTCATTGATTTTAAGAGCATGTTCATTTTTTATAATAAGAAATTGCCTGCAGAATATATTATTTTGTTATCCCTACACATCACAGAAAAAGGGGCCTGATTATTATATAGCACAAACAGTTTTAATTGCCCAAAAGTTTCCGAGAAGAATGGTGTCCCCATTTTAATGTATTCTTAAAACTATGTCATTCAATATGCTGTTTGTATAAACACTATACAAATTGAAATGCTAATTTAAGGGTCCTCGTATAGTGACTGCACTTAAAGTGCAATATCAGCACCTGAAGTGATATTTTAGCACTTGCCCAGGTAATGAATTATCAACAAAAAATGTTCAATACCGGTATGGGATTCAAACCGGGGTCCACTTAAACATGGAAGAGTACCTCTGACGTTACCTATAGACCAACGGAGATCTCCCTAACTTACTTTAATTATGACAGTATAGTTGATTATGGCAAATTTCAAAGAAAGTTCATCATGCAACAATATGATCTGCTAGCAATCGTGAGATGTGAATTGGTGCACATCAGCGCTACTCATGCATGGGACCCAGGTTCGAATCTCAACGAAGTCATGCCATTTTTGCTGAAAGTTCAGCTTGCGTGAAAGTGCTAAAACAGCACTTTGAGTGCAGTTAAACAGCACTCCGGGTGCAGTCACTATGCTAGCTCTTAAAAAGCTCTGATTTCAGCCTCTGAAGTGCTCAAAGGAGCACTTCAATTTATGAGCAAGAGCTTGTTTTAGTTGACAGCTTAACAACAAAAAATAAAAAAAAAAAAAAAAAAAAAAAAAATTCCTTTCCACCAGATAATCAATTGTGTGGAGTACAAATCGAGGACCTCGTCAAATTTCCCATCATTGTTTAGAGAAATTCTGCTTCCTCGTCACTATTTGTCGGTTAGGGGAAAGACGAATAAGACGTCAGCACGTTGAGAACAGCATCCTACTGAAGTGATCAATCTCGATAGCGTATCTATGGGGTGAAGGGCCTCTTGAGCTGCGAAAAAGAAAGAAAGAAGAAGCATTTTTTTATCAGCCGCCCGGTCATAGAGACATGCGGGGGAAGGCGAGGAAAGGTTCTGCTTGGTCCTCATTTACCCCCTGCTAGCTCCTGTAAACAGTGACTGCATATTTGAGAAAGAGGGCTCCCTCAGGAATCGACGGAGAACGAGTCTTTCCTTTTAAGTCGAAAACAATGTAGTTATGAATGAAATATAACATATAAACCGACTTGTAAAATTAAAAAATATACACATTTTAGCTACATGTATGTTGCAATACTTTTGACGTGTGAGGGTATGTGACACTGGGAGCACCTTTAAAGTATAAACCAATTTGACAATGGGAGCACCTTTAACAGTGCATCCCAATGTCATCAATGACACTGAGGGCACTTTTAGAAATGCAACTCAATGTAACATTGTACTAGGAGTACCTTTAAAGTGAAGCCTAATGTGACACTGTGGGCACCATTTAAAGTGCATATCAGTGTCACCCTGAGTGCAACCCACTATGACACTAAGAGTACCTTTAAAGTATAGACCAATTTGACATTGGGAGCACCTTTAAAGCGTCTATAGACCAATTTGACCCTTGGAGCACCTTTAAAGTGTAAACTAATTTGACACTAGGAGCACCTTCAAAAGTGTAAACTAATTTGACACTGGAAGCACCTTTAAAAGTGCATCCCAATGTGACACTGGGAGCAACTTCGAAAGTGCAACCTCATGTCATCCTGAGAACACCTTTAAAAGTATAGACCATTTTGACACTGGGAGCACCTTTAAAAGTGCAACACAGTGTCATCTTGAGAGCACCTTTAAATTATAGACCACTTTGACACTGGTAGCAGCTTTAAACGTGCAGCCCAATGTCACCCTGAGAGCACCTCTAAAAACTGAAGTGCTCTTTTTTAGCATTTTCAGAGGCTGAAATCAGCGTTTTTAAAGAGCTTGCATAGTGACTGCATCCGGAGTGCTGTTAATAACTGCACTAAAAGTGCTGTTTTAGCACTTTCACGCGAGCTGACCTTTCAGCGTGACTTTGTTGATATTCGAACCTGGGTCTCCTGCATGATAAGCGCTGACGAGCACCTTAGACCGATTCACATCTCACAATTGCTAGCAGATCATATTGTTGCATGATGAACTTTTTTCGAATTTGCCATAATCATCTATTATAGAATGGCTAGCCATGCGTCAGTAATTACCGGGCGCATGGCTAGTCATGCATCCGGTAAATTTGCCATGCATCGGTATTTACGAGACATGACAAAATAATATGCATGGTTGTAAAAAGAATTTTTTTTTTTTTGCCAAAAAATTCCACCATTCTACAGTCTGTGTAAAAAAATGGTACAGTCGGGGAAAAATAATTTAAGTGTGAAATCGTTTCATATAGTAGAGCGGATTAGCTGAATAATTGTGCAAATTTTGACTAAAGCATGAAACTTCTACCGATGGTAGTACATGCCATAAGTTTCATTTTAAGATCGGGAGGCACGTCAGATTTGACCTCTGGTGACCTCTAGAGGTCAATGACCTTAAAGTATTAGAATATTGATGTTTGACATCATTTTTCAGTGAATGACATGATGATAATGCACGGAACGTGCATTATATTTTGCAATAAAGGATTATTCATTATAAACAGGGTTTTAGATTTGAACTCTGAGAACAATGAAAGGTCAATGACCTCAAATTATCAGAATATGAATATTTAGCATTATTGGCTAAGGAGAAACATTGCTATGGTATAATAATTTGTATTTTTGGTTAAAATGAGACCGTCTTGATATTCTTAGAGCAATTGATACCCATGTACAGGTTTTTAACCTTTGACCTCCGTATACTGCAAAAGGTCATTGACCTAAAAATATGAAAATATTGATATCTGGGCTGTTTGTCATTTCATACTCTCCATGTATGAAGTCGATTGCAATGAATAGCTTTCATGTTACACAGACAAGTTTCTACCTTGACCTCTGACATGTATGAGGCCAAAGGTCAACATAGGTGGGTCACCTTAATGGAAGACAATGACCTTTTCCATTAGCTGATTGTCGTACTCTTAATTGTCCTGCGTGGTTTTCCTGCCGAGTCCGACTTGATCAGCTTCGTCTCATATTTACTTGAGGAGCTGGGGGCGGATACTTGCATGCTTTGGTAGATGCTGTGCAGAAGTGCAGAAAGTGATCAAGAAAATGCAGGCCATACGAACTGTGGATACTGCTGTTTTTGCACTGGCTACTTTCAACAACATAGACACTGACAAACTTTACATAGCTCTTTGTAGTGGATTCAGCATCCAGTACATTATCAATCGCTAACATATGTTTCTGTTTCCAATTGTCATGCCCTCATAAAGTATGATACTGTACAAATTCCCTAAAAAGGAAAGAAGTCTGCCTAGAAGATTTAAAAAGTGCTTCTGGGAGAAAAATAATCTCTTATATGTATTCCAATTGTGATATGAGTATATAAAGAATCTCCAAGTTATATGGTACAGACTCCACGCATGTCACTGCCACACGTACAGCGCTTTGTGCCCTGAGGAATGTCTGCAATAGTCATGAAAGTGAACGATGTCATCTATGGCTCTTTGAAGAGGCACCTTAGGATTGAATGTCTACAGAACTGCTGCTAAGGAACCAGATTAAGCCTGCCGAATCCTGACCTACCAAGCCCTTCTGACATGGACAAAGGAATCCTGTGTGTTTGCAGCTTCTTTGGATAGACTGTCAGAGGCCTTTTAATATCTTGCATAAATATTTATGCAAATATAAGGAAGTATGCACCAGTTGTTGGAAGTATACCAGTGCTACACAAGTCCACTTGATCATATTTTTAGACTGTTGCTATCGGGATGATTTATTCAGTCACTCGATCAGTCAGTTAGTCCTTTGACTGTTCTCGTTAAAGGGACTTGACAGCAGAAGATGCAAAGTTTTTCAAAGTCAGTTTCCGTCTAAAGTTTTATATTTTAGCCCATGTCGCTTGTCCTGTCCTGTCCCGTTCTCGTCTGCACACACCTCTTCAGAACAATCAAAGGACTAACTGACTGATCGAGTGAGTGAATGAATCGTTCCCGATAGCACTAAGTCTCCAAATATGATCGAATGAACTTGTGTAGCATTGCCAGCAGTGCATCTTTTTTGCATCAGTCCATGGTAAGAATTTGAAGCCTCTGACAGTACAGGATTCCCTTGTCCCTGTCAGATGGGCTTGGTACTGGTCGGGATTCGGCACCATATATAGTCTGGTTCCTTAGCAGTCCTGTGAGAGGCATAGATTTGTGAGTGAAGAACTGTTAGTACTACATGTACCTGATATTGTTCACTTCCATGACTTTTGCAGCACAACAATGCTAGCATTCTACATGTAGCAGTGACAAGGTGTCTGTACTCATATAACTTTGAATATCTTTACACTCATATAACTTGGACTGTGCTACTCCCGGGAGCACTTTTTACATTTTACATCTTACAGGCAGAGTCATTTCTCTTTATAGCCAAAAAGTACAATATCATTCTCCATGAGGGCATGACAATTGGAAACAGAAACGCATATGTTAGCGATTGATTATGAAAATTCTACTGGAAGCTGAATCCACTACAAAGAGCTATGTAAAGTTTGTCAGTGTCTATGTTGTTGAAAGTAGCCAGTGCCAAATCAGCAGTATCCACAGTTCGTATGGCCTACACTTTCTTGATCACTTTCTGTACAGCATCTACCAAAGCATGCAAGTATCCGCCTCCAGCTCCTAAAGTAAATATGAGACGAAGCTGATCAAGTTGGACTCGGCAGGAAAACCACGCAGGACAATTAAGAGTACGACAATCAGCTAATGGAAAACGTCATTGTCTTTCATTATAGTGACCCGCCTATGTTGACCTTTGACCACACACATGTCAGAGGTCAAGGTAGAAACTTGTCAATGTAACATGAAAGCCATTCATTGCAATCGACTTCATACGTGGAGAGTATGAAACAACCAACACCGCAACTATCAATATTTTCATATTTAGAGGTCATTGACCTTTTGCACTCTATAAAGGTCAAAGGTTAAGAACCTGTAAATGAGTATCAGTTGCTCTAAGAATGTCAAAATGGTCTCATTTTAACCAAAAATACAAAGTATTATACCATATAGCAATGTTTCTCCTTAGCCAATAACGCTAAATATTCATATTCTGATATTTTGAGGTCATTGACCTTTCATTGTTCTCAGAGTTCAAATCTAAAACCCTGTTTATAATGAATAATCCTTTACTGCAAAATATAATACATGTTCCGTGCATTATCATCACGTCATTCATTGAAAAATGATGTCAAACATCAATATTCTGATACTTTAAGGTCACTGACCTCTAGAGGTCATCAGAGGTCAAATCTGACGTGCCTCCCGATCTTAAAATAAAACTTATGGCATGTACTACCATTGGGAGAAGTTTCATGCTTTAGTCAAAATTTGCACAATTCGCCTAAAATTTGGAGCTAAACAGCTCTACTAATATAATATGTGTATGTGGTACCAAATTAATGTCAAACGATTTTCCTTGCTGATGCTCTTTGTTCTGTATAATTTGCTTTCGTAAAACAAAAGTTATGCTAAGCTTTGTGCGACGAGGAACAAATCAAAATTACGCACTCCTATTGTTCTGGAGCACTGAATTCATGGCCATTATGCGAAACCTACACAAAGGCATGGGACGGCGTGCAAAAAATGGATTTTTCTTGATTACAGAAAATTAGTCACACCTCAAAAAATACTGCACCAAATGTGATGAAAAAAATTGCAGAAGAACGTCTGATTTTCCTGCTTTATGAAAATACCAAATAATGACAGGATGTGATTGATTTTCATACTATATATAAAAAATGTTTTCCAACTGTACCATTTTATTCGACACAGACTGTATAAAACAAATGATACTCAGGTTTGTTCGTGTATCGGTAGGACTAGTGAGCATGCGGTAACTGCATGTATGAAAACTGCTCTAAACTCACTCGGCTGCGCCTCGTGGGTTTAATAGTTCCATAGTTACCTTATGCTCACAAAACCTACCGATACTCACATCTGTGCATCATTTGTATACTAAGCTGTCATAATTATGCTAAGTTAGGGAAATCTCCGTTTGTCTATTGGTAACGTCAGCGATAGAATACTCTCCCATGTCTAGTTGGACCCCGGTTCGAATCCCATTATGACATTGAACATTTTTGTTGTTGATATATAATCACTGGGGTAAGTGCTAAAATAGAACTTCAGGTGCTGATATAGCACTTCAAGTGCAGTCACTATACGAGCACCCATAAATTAGCACTTCAGTTTTTAGAGTGTATAGATCAATTTGACACCGGGGCACCTTTAAAAGTATAAACCAATTTGACACTGAGAACACCTTTAAAAGTGCAGCCTTATGTCACCCTGAGGGCACCTTTAAAGATATAGAAAAAGTTGACACTGGTTACTGGTAGCACTTTAAAAGTACAACCCATTGTGGCACTAGGAATACCTTCTAGAATGATCTGTATACAAACAAAATAATGTTTTATTGGGATGTTATCATATTTCCTTGAATCTCTAGAAAAAAAGTAGGCCTAAAAGTAGAACAAGTAGAACAAGACCGTGTGATTAACTAGTTTTGCTTTTAGTGAGTTTCTAATCCGGTTATTGGGTTTACACTCTCCAAAGAATTTATGGTTTAAGTCGAATTCGTGATCATATTGGGGTACTGATTGCCTCAGCTGCCTTTTTCAAATTATCTTACGAGGTAATAAAATGAGAGTGGAAATGACACGCAGGAATACGGGTCCCTAGGAATATCAATGCACTTTTACTGATGTATGCCGAACATAAATGACAAAAAATAAATCCCTATCATTTATTATTATTTTGTAAATCATAACTGAGAAACACAAAATTACCAACATCGAATCCAGGATTTAAAAAAAAAAAAAGGGGTGGGGGGCGCAGCCAGAAGAAAAAGAAGAAAAATAGGAGGGGCGCAGTCAATGAGTGGTTATACAAATTTTGGGGCGCATCTCTGTAGCGCAACGGCTGTATGCGCCACTGCATACAATAAATAATCAATGATCCGAAGATTCATGGATAGTCAGTGTGTCATTTCAAGAAAACCCAATCCTATCTGCACATCCTGACTGAAATAAACAGCTGCTAGTGAACCAGCATCGAATTATTACTACCGTTCGAACAATCAACAATAATAATGGTAAGTATGACGTGTGTCCTGCAACTTCAATTTCTGGCGTCACTTATTAACTTGGTATTTTAGAACAAACAAATACGAACACGCACACATAAAACACACACAAAGTTTACCAAGAATTTTTGCTCCTTTTTTTTATTCAGGACCCCTCTTTTTGGTTATACCCCAAAGTGCCTTTGTATTCAATGTCTGCTCTATAGGGTTCCAAAACTAACAAATGAGGTGTTTAAAAGAAATGAAGAGTTTTCCAAGAGATTCAAGATAAGTTTGATAAAATTTAGTTATTGATATCAGACCCCATTTAACTCTTTTACTCTTAACTTAGGTCCTTAACAAAGGGGGTTCCAGCTTTCGAACGAACCCCCAACCCCGCTGGCGAGCAGGGGTACGCTTGACCACCCCCGAAAAAGGGGGAAAATCCCCACTTTTTTTGTTTGAAATTTGAAATACTAGAAATGAAAGAAAAGAAGCTTTTGATACTTGGATTTCTTTCCCCCGGCCCTACTTCGCAGTGGCAACTTTTATGGATGATATCATCATATTGAGAAAAATTTACAACGAAATTAAATCATTTCACATTATTGTACTTGCATTGCGTTCTATTTTCTATCTTCAATATTCGAAGATGATGTCACAGAAACAAAGCTTTGTTGCAAAATGAGCTTAATATGTACCTACAGCTACCTTGGTAACTGCCATTAGTAACAATTCTTCCAAGCACAACCTAAACACCGTATCAGGACAACTATCCCCCGGAAAATTACCACCCGGACAACTACCCCCGGACAATTACCCCCAAGGACAATTAACCCCGGACAATTACCCCCGACGACAAATAGCTCAAGACGACAACTACCCCAAGACAATTACCCCCTGGATAATTACCCCCGGACATTTACTCCAAGGACCACGTAAGATATTTGTATATTTAATATGGTCCAACGGCAATATTAAAGCATGAAATGCTTAGTAATAATGTTTATCGTAAGACACGATGCTACAGGCAGCAGCCAAACAAACAACTCAGACTAAACGGTCTCTGTACAAGTTGCAAATTATCTTTTATACTTCATTTCTTCCCAAATCCATCATGTTGATTCATATCTTGTCAGTCCTAATTAAGATTCATTTTGTGACTACCACATTAAATTCCGATAAACAATTCACATAAATTGTTTGGGATGACTACTGTCTTGTCATTTCAACCATAACTCACATTCCCTTTGATAGTTCCTTATACAGTCACACCACATGAATCAAGCGTGCCGCTTGTACATCAAAATCACAACAACCCTGACATGGTCCTGGAAACCCATGCGTTTCTCATGCGGCGGTCCAATAACGGCCATACATCAATGACCTCTACTAACATAACAAATTAAAGTTGAACAAAAATAAGTATTTTATTCGACATTCTTTGACTTTTACCGATTAACCTCTATTTTTTGCTCTAAATTGCACATTGGGCTTTTAGCTTTTTATATTTTCTTGCTACAATTCCATGGGTCTATGGAAACACTGTATTTGATATAACCGTCCATATCGTTTACAATTTACGGATTTTGGTACTTAATTTCCTTCTTTGACGTTTAATTGCATATCCACCTGACGTAAATGTAACAATTACAATTGTGTCTATTGTGACTGCCTATTTATCTCTGTCTTAAAGCTTATTAAGCAATATTAAGATCCATAAAGACGATTCATCTTTAATCCTGACGAAATATTGGGAAAGGAAAAGGGGAAAAAAGGAAGAAAAAAAAAACAAAAAAAAAAAAGAAGGGTAAGAGCAAGGAAAAAAGAGAAATGACCAGGAGAGAGAGAGAAAGGAGAACAGAGAAATATAAAATAGAAAGGGAAAGAGAAGAGTAGACAAATCAATTCTGAAAACATGCAACAACCGGGCGAGACTCACACATGGGCCACCCTTGATCTCCAACTCCGATGCGCGGAGACGGGCGCGGCGCGGTACATTAGTCCTCACGGGGGTTAATTGTCCGGGGGTTAATTGTCCTCGGCGGGTAATTGTCGGGGCGGTAACATTGTCCAGGGGTAAATTGTCCCTCCAGCGGGCGGTAATTGTCCGGGGGTGATTGTCCAGAGGGTAATTGTCCTAGACCCCCTAAACACAACACAAAAAGAAAGTTCCCCCTATTTCAAAAATCAATAATTTTCGAACCAGGAGGAATTTTAAAAATCGAATTATATGTCCATGTAGGGAATTTAATTAACTACAATGGGAACGAATTTTAGGAAAAATCATTAAGTCATGCTTCAGTGAGCAATGCTTGAATGCAAAAATGTCATTTTTGAAGTTCGCAAGCCTAAAATGGCAACTTTGATTTGATGATAACGGACCCATTTTCAGATTTTAAACATTTTACACGTCAGAATGTATGCAAAACGTGCTTCTCAATATTCGGAAACGAAATTTGCGTCAAATTTTACGGTTGAGTGAGCATGCTGCAAAAATTGCCCAAACTGCCATTTTTTCTTCTTTGCCATGGTATAATCGAACAAATATGAGGGAATTCCTGTTTCGGAATTGTATGCAACCAATATCCATTCATTCACGGTTGAATGAACCCATCAAACAACCAAAAAATAGGCCATTTTAGAATTACGAAAATGCATTGCAGTAATTTTATGCACTAGAAAGCATCTCAATAACATTTTTGGGGTTGTATTTATATTCCTTGGGCATGTGTCAATGATCCTATGGCATTTATTTACAAATTCATGCTTCAGTAAGTACGTGAGACTGGAAAAGCCCTTTTCTCACGTTTGGACTAAAATTCAAATTCTTACTTGGATTGAATATAACAAATCTTTTTGTGGAGTACTTTTGATTTCATTTTCACAAAAATCCCGATGTTTCACGCCTCAGTGGGCACAAGATCATGTTACTAAGAGACTGGTTGAAGCTATGTGCAAAGTTTAAAAAAAATAATTCACAGTCAAATGGACAAAAACTGACAATTAAAATATGCCAAATTTAACTTTTGTTAAACTTTTGTTAAACCTCTATACATAAAGTCAATGGAGGAGGAAATCAATACCTGACAAATGTGAAATTCGGCCAATTTCATTGATGATTATTGTTAATTCTACTGTGAGTTATGTCACGAAACTTGGCACACAACTTCAACTGATCTCGAACTAACATGATCTTGATTCAAATTACGTATTTGAAAAGTTACTAAACCATGACGAAGCCCCAAACTTTCTTCTCATTTCTATGATTTTCGTGTATCTTGTGCCCACTAAGGCGTGAAACATCGGGATTTTTGTGAAAATGAAGTCAAAAGTACTCCCCAAAAAGATTTGTTATATTCAATCCAAGTAAAAATTTGAATTTGAGTCCGTACGTGAGAAAAGGGCTTTTCCAGTATCACGTGCTCACTGAAGCATGAATTTGAAAAATAAATGCCATAGGATCATTGACACGTGCCCAAAGAATATAAATACAAGCCCAAAAATGTTATTAAGATGCATTCTAGTGCATAAAATTAAGACATGAATCTTGGTAATTCTAAAAATGGCTCATTTTTTGGTTGTTTCATGGGTTCATTCAACCGTGAATGAATGGATATTCGTTGCATACACTTCCAAAACAGAAATTCCATCAAATTTGATCAAATATACCATGGCAAAGAAGTAAAAATGGCAGTTTGGGCAATTTTTGCTGCATGCTCACTCATCCGTGAAGTGAAATTTGATGCAAATTTCGTTTCCGAATATTGGGAAGCACGTTTTGCATACATTCTGACGTGTAAAATGTTTAAAATCTGAGAATAGGTCCGTTTATCAAAGTTGCCATTTTAGGCTTGCGAACTTCAAAAAATGACATTTTTGTATTCAACCATTACTCACTGAAGCATGACTTACTGATTTTCCCTAAAATTTGTTCCCATTGTAGTTAATTAAAGTCCCTACATGGACATATAATTCGATTTTTAAAATTCCTCCTGGTTCGAAAATTATTGATATTTGAAATAGGGGGAACTTTCTTTTTGTGTTGTGTTTAGATTCTTTTTGGGCAGTGAAACATTTCCTCATTATCTGACATCCACCCACGCACCAGATATAAGTTCTTTTTAAACGTACCAAGCTAGACGACCGGGAGACCTAGAGGACCTACAGACGATAGTGATGATGATGGTGATGCAGATGATTAAGTAAATTCAAAATTAGTGGTATGTAATTTTTAAAAGTACTTAAATTTGCTATATCAGTAGACGAAATATTTAACTGTCTAAGTTCCATCCCTCCCATTATTTAATTCATTCCTTTAAAATTCTGCTTTTTATTTAAAGTTACACTGTATTATCATTCAGTTTGAATTGAATTTATTTCAGATTCTGTGGTCGTGGGCTATTCTCCTAAGCACATATTTCAGTAAGTAAAAACTGTACATATTATACAATGGAATCTGCAATGAAAGCATACTAAAGGCCCTTTCATTTCATCAAAACAATTAATGTGCTCAATAAAATAATTTTGTTTTAATATGATATCATCATGGAAGAAAGATAAACTGAATTTGAAACTATCCATGGCAAATTTCCTCAATTGAAGAACCTGCATAAACCTGACGATCTTTTTGTTACATTAATTATACAGGCTGTCGAAAAAAGTGGGAAACATTATTTTAATAGTATGAATATTAATCACGACCTGGTAGTGTTTCGTATTTCCATAAAGCAAGAAGACAAACATTCCTTTGCAGCGTTTTTTGTTTATCTTATTTTCCCACTCAAAATACAGAGTGTATGGCCCGTATTCCGAACTGAAAACTGATTTTGTATGAAGTTGAACAATATAATCGCACCAATACAAAGCGATTTTATAAACTTTAAAGACCGTGGACGGAGTAAATACAACCTTGCATCAATTGAAAGCATAATAGGCGTATAAAATAAATACCCCCAAAATAAATTCAATTTTCATAACAGTATTCATAAAAAGGTGATCGAACCTCAACCAGACCATCCCTCCCATATACTCGAAAAGTTCCCCCTATTTTAAGGGCGCGGTTGATGACGTCAACGCAGGTTAAGGGATGCTATGGCCAGGCATGATTGGGTTTCGCCTTTAGAAAACACGTTTGTATTGCTATGTCAGAACAATAGACCCCATGTGTGCTAGAATTCTACTGTTATGAAATGAAAGGGCAAATTCATTCAGCATTTAGCATGGAGCATTCCGTTAACATCTTTCGATCTCATCAGCAGCGCCATTAAAATAGGGATACTTTTTCGAGTATTTGGGAGGGATGGCCTGGTTGAGGTTCGATCACCTTTTTAATGAAATACTTTCTAGATGGACAATAAAAATGCTTAAATTGGGAATTGTTGCATTATGAAAAATTATTAGCTTTCGTCTTATATGTAATTTGGGTTTTCATTTCTCGGTCCGGTCGGGGACTTTAAGCACATAACCAAACTCCTAAAACGTATAATTGTAATCCTTCTCCACGATTTTAGAACGGTGAAACGTACCGGGGATACGTACAGAAATCAATGACGCAACAAACTTTGTCAGTAGCTCCTTGCCATGAATACCAAGTGTCATTGAAACTTTCAGTTGTCAAGATGAGCCTACATTTTTCAGATGGAAAACACAAGTCGTATTGTTCTTCTCCGAATGAATTATGGACTTAGTTTCTCATCGTTTGTTTTTTTTCCAGTAGTTCCGTTTCTCATTTTGATTTTAATGGCGCTGATTCGTAAACCTATAGAAAATGTTTAAAAAATGTTTAATAATGCAATTTAATTATTTTCGACAACTTTTAGATTCAAGGAAACGAGAGAAGTGACAAATTAGGTACCTCTGACATGAAACTCGCAAAGCCATATCGAAGAATAAACCGGCTTTCCAAGTTGTGCTGACTCAAGAATTATCTAGGTTTTCTACAATCTGACATTTTTGGACGTTGTCCCTACCTCTCATTCGTAAAGAATCATAATAACCTAATAATAATATAAACCAGAATAAGATAGGGTGGCTTAGATTTCGAAAAGGGCAAAAGCAACTGGCTGCGAAAATCCGATGAGAAAACTAGGTTCATAATTCATTCAGGGAAGAACAATACCACTTGTGCTTTCTGCAGAAAATGTAGGCTTATCTTGACTACTGAACGTATCAATGACACTCGGTATTCAGGGCAATGGGCTTCTGACAAAAGATATTGTTGTCATTAGTGCTTCTTACTTTATACACAAATTCAATGGATTTCTAATTTAGAATTGTGTCTGTTTGGAGCTTCAGTTTGTGCAGAAGGTTTAGAAATCAATTTGTACTTTTTTTTTTGCTGTGCTATTGTGTATCTTATTGTCTAATGCCTTGAGCACAAACCTAAACTTTATACGAACTCAGTCTTCGGCTCAGAATATACCGGCCATCACGTCACAATAACTATGCAGATCCCAATTAGTGTTACGAGCAAAGGGTTTGCTTAGTCGCATTTTTTTTTCTCGTCACAAAAAATGAAATTTACTAATTATACAAAATAAATATTATTATCTTAATCAAAACAATGATTTAGTTTGCAAGGAAATCGAAGGAAACGAGTGTGCGAGTGAACATCAATGCCCGATGTTTCGAATGCCATGTGGTACACTCGTGAGAGGGCTCGCTTCCAACAGGACTTCGGAAAACCTCTTCGGCAAGGATCCCAACGGTCCTGGGCCATGCATTACTTTGTGTGAGGCGACCCCACCCTCACTGATTGGTATGCCAACACAATGTAATGCTTTTATTTTTAACAGCACCATTTTCCTGTGGCCGTTATTTTGTCTTTGATTCGTTCATTTGATTTGATTCTTTAAAAAGCCTCATAAAGTACCACGTAATTTTGTACTTCTTAATTTTGAAAATTTCAATTTTGAAATGAATGTGTATGTTAATATATATTAAACACTCATGTCTCAGAAATGAATTGGATCGTCCGCACAATTTATTATAAAGGTCGATATCGACCGTAAAGAATATCACTTGCATGTAGTTGAATTGACCTTATGAATTTTAGTTTAAAAAAAAAAAAAAATGAAATCGGGTGGGAAAACCGATATCATTACTTATCATTCAGCATTACTTTATTAGTAATCAAAATTAAAATGAAGTCAAAAGGAGCCTGAGCTTTCGATCCTAGCAGAATCTTCGTCAGAGATAAAATGACACAGAAAAGTAGTGAACAAACATGGCTATAGAGAAAGACAGGAAAAAGCTGTAGATGGCAAGCCAGGAGGAAGAGAACAAAGGGAACAAAAGGGGGATGTAAAATGTGAGAAAAAGGAAGTTAGTCATTACCCTCCTGAATGTTGAGACCATGAGGTTGAATGGTGCGAAGACGTCTCATCCAGAACTTCTCTCTGATGATACGGGCAGAATCAGGACGGGTACCTAGAAAGTCAATGCCCTGTAGAGACATGTCTGAGATAGAGTGGTGAGGAAGGTTGAAATGGTTCCGAACTGGAGTGTCAAGCTTGGTGGTGGTGGTGACAGTGGATCTGTGCCCATAGAAGCGTATTTTGAGAGTTGTCTTGGTTTCATCTACATACTGCATCTTACAAACTCTGCAAGTGATAAGACATATAACATTAGAAGTGGTGCAGGTGATGTTCCCCTTGGTGTGATGAGATCTGCTGGTAGAGGTACTCTGGAAAGTATCGCCTTCGTGGATGTGTATATTGCAAATGATGCATCTGTTGGCTGTACATTTGAAGGTGCCATGCTGAATGGGAGAAGAATGGGCAGTAAGGGAGGGGACTTCAGCACGAACGATGAGATCCTTGAGGTTGAGGGGGCGTCGGAATGCCACGATGGGAGTGTCAGGAACAGCCTGTAGGAGACGATCAGAAGTGTGGAGAATATGGTGATTAGCATAAAGGATGGTGCGGAGAGGAGGTAAATTAGGGTGGAAGGTAGTCACAAGGGGTATTCTGTCAGTGGTGTCCTGGTGATCAGCTTGCTTTCTGAGAACATCAGATCTATAGGGAGAGAACGAACTTTGTTAATGGCTTGTTGGACTGTCCTCTGGTCACAAGATGATTCTTCAGGTTCCTAGCATGGGAAGAAAAGTCAGAATCGTCAGAGCAGATACGGCGGAGTCTGAGTGCTTGACTATAAGGGATGCTGGTTTTGCAGTGATGGGGATGGCAGCTGGAAGAGTGGAGGTACTGGTGGGTATCGGTGGGTTTGGTGTAGAGAGTAGTGGTGATACGGTTCGTCTCCTTCTTGACGGTGACATCGAGGAAGTTGGCCTTCTGGTGGGAAAAATC
>CALNVZ010000649.1:26688517-26700387 GCA_940671915.1 Paracentrotus lividus
ATGTCCATGAAAGTGAAATTATTCTTGGTAAGAACATGGGTAAGAACATGGGTAAGAACATGAGAAGAAGTACCAATTATTAATATATTTCAATTATCTTCATAACCATTTTATTATTATTTTTTTTAAACAGGTGAAATATATTTGTTTCTTTCCACCCCGGAGGCTGGTATCTATCGCGGAATGATATTCACACCAAATAAAGCAGCAACGATGGTAATCGGCCTGAGCAAAGTGCCCATCGATATCCTTATCGAAGACGTAAGCGACATCTTCGCCATCGCAGGATCTAGCGACGACGATATGGTATATTGGGCCATCAAAGGTCGTGCTAATGTCAATCGATTCCGCATCAATGATGCTGGAACACAAGAAGCAATCTCTACATTTGGACATGGTAAGGATAAAGTCTCTGAAAGCGAGAATAATAAGGAAACAATCAATGTTGGTTTAGATATTGGGACGAACTTTCACTTCCAAGTGCAGGCTTTATATATCTATCTTTACGAAGCGAAGCTGAGGAAAGATATCGTGACACCGAGGAAGCAGAGCCGTCGGAAACCTGTGTGAAAAAGAAAGCATCATTACATTGATAGCTAGAGAACGTCCACTTCAAATACTAAACTGAAATTCGAACATTAATCTTGCATATGCAAATTAAAGATAAATAAAGATTTTTTTTCTTAAATTTACTGCAATTAGGAAAAATTATGTTTCCTATTGATGAAAATGAAATTCCAAAGGAAGGCCATCTAAAGATGTTACCAAATTCAATGCTTCTCACACTGTTAGAACGCAGTTTAAAAATTTCGCTGTTAAAAAAAAATGTTGGTTTAAAAGTTAAACATTGTTGATTAATACCGGAAAAGCGAGGTTTTATAGCCTTAAACAAGACCTGTTTAAAGACATATTGCACCATATTAAACGGGTTTTGTTTAAACAGGCCGAGGGTAATGTCACGTGATAGTCATGAGCTAATAGCATCACTCGTTACATGCCAGATAAATCGGCGCAACATTTCAATCATGGCGAAGGACTTATGCCTCATACATGGAATAAGTGTATGTACAGATGTGTTGGCTCAATGGATAGAGCGTCTGCCTTATAATTGAAAGGTCGTGAGTTCGATACCCGGCCGCGTTAACCTAAATAACCTATAGTATGTTAGAGAGCGAACAGCGATTCATTTACAATTTAATTCCAATTTGAATAATGACAGATCATATTTTAGAGCACTTGAATAAAAAGCGGAGGTAGACATGCGCATTTCCATTCACACTTGGTTCTTTCGCGCCCTATTCTCGATTTCTACCGATTTTCATCAGCTAATTTCAAATTGTAATGTGATATACGACAGATTACAGACAGTGAAAGCATACTGCATACATAAAGCATACATAATATATATATAATTATGTTTAAAAAATATACGGAGTGTTTTTTTGTATTGTACATGTTGTATCCCCTCCCCAAAAAAAAAAATAAAAGCCTAAAAATAAAAATGTTAAAAATCCATTAAGGCATAATTCTATCCCTTATCCGATTTTGTCCCGATATACTTTTTTTTTCAATTCAGTGTTTTAATTCATTCAAATTCCTGATCTGCTTTATTTTCCCGATCTGTTTTTATTTTGTCTGAGATTCGATTAAAAAAAAAAAACAGTTACTTGAGGTTTTTTGTTTCCTTTAATGCATAGCAAAGTTTTAGAATGTATAATGATTATAAACTTACTATTACTTTCCTAAGATGTTTTTTGAATGTTTTCATGGTGAAAGAGATAATTTGAAGGTTTACGGTATGACACCATGTGTAAGTCCTGAAAAGGACTGTTTTTTATTCTTTCATGAGTGATTGATAGCTCTGAAAAAAATGCATGCACAACAACAGTTCTTTTCAGACGTGGCCATCATCAATCCATACACTTAAGCCTGCTATTTTCTTGTCGACCAAAAATGTGGCACTTATATCATTTCAAACTATCCCTTTTTTTTTTGCTTACACAATCTGTAAAATCTTTCAATACTTCAATATTTTGAATATTTCAATATTTCAATATTTTCAATATTTCAATATTTCAATGTTTTCAATAATGAGATATGCTTCCCGCAATCTCTAAAATATTGCCATGTTCATCATTCCCAAAACTGGTAATTTTTGTATATTGTATGCAATTTGAATATTGTATTTACATTTGGAATGAATTATTAGTTATTGTTATTGCTAAATGCTATTGAAACGTAAACTTTATACGTACCCTTAATAATTTGTTATACACTTCTTCGTAAATTCACTTTATCTTGATTTCTACCAGATGCTAAGTTTTCCTATTCCCATATCTCAAACCTGGATAAATCATAATTATGTTCTTTTCATGCTTATGCTCGTTGATAACTAGCTGCTCACTTTTCTTCACCCCTTTTCCCCTTCTCTGCTATAATTTAATTTCGTAATATTCTTACTTAAACTTAATTTTCTTACGTAAATATATATATATATATCCTAATCACTAGATAATTCCGACTCGACACTTAATTATTATTATTATTATAACATGTACAGAATGAGTTGTTTAACTTAAGGAAAAATGTGATATATTTTATGACCTTTCCTGTCGCAAATGTATGCAATGTATATTTTACCTATGTAAAAATGATTATTTGTAAAAAAATTCTACAATTCGGCCATGTGGCTGCAATCGAATTTTTATTTGAATAAACCATTACTACTACTTTCAATCACTCACGAAAGAATCAAAACAGTCCTTTTCAGGACTTACACATGATGTCATACCGTGAATCCATGACATTTGCTCCCGCGACAATTGCTCCGCTATAAATTCCATACACTAATCGAATGACTAACTTCAACCAGGGACTTTACACTATACCCTACCCTAAACCTAACCCTAAACCTAATATAAATCCCTATTACAACCCTAACCCTAACCCTATATCTTAGACGAAATAAAGCCCGGAGCAATTGTCGCAGGAGCAAATGTCGGGTCACCCATACCGTACGTAAACCTTCAAATTATTACTTTCCTGTTGTCCAGTTGTAACAGATTTGGCGTATCATGGGCGAAAATTCTCGCAAGTTTATCGACGTCTCTATGTAGCTCTCCCTCGAACTGTAATGATATTTGAGATTGATGAAGACGAAAGGTATGAATGGTGTTATGTTTGCAAGTCAACCAGTGACATGATAACTTCCATAGCTGTTAACCCCCTCATTGGGTAAGTGAAGCGCTGATTTTCAATTGACTGTTTTTGTTTGTTTGTTAGTTTTTTTTTTTTTTATGGGGGGGGGGGGTTAGGAGGGAATAATAAATGGTTATATTTACTATAAAATTCATTACCAGATGATGTATCGTAAAAAGTGTGTGTTATTTTCGATTTCGAAAACGCGAGAACCACCCCATTGTATACACAAATTGAATACATGTACAATATAAATTATACAGAGTGAGTAAATAAAAGTCCCATCATTTTACATGGAAGCATGTAGGAGAGACCGGGGACAATTGTAACACGGGGCAATTGTAACAGAGGCTCCCATTCCTGACAGAAACACGCTAAAAACTTAACCTGTGTACAGAGCATGTACATTTCATTGCTCCACATGCTATTTGAGTGTAAACAGTTTTAACGGTTATTTGAACTTTTTACAGCAAAAAAAAACCCTGTTTTTTTAGCAGGAAAGTAATATCTCACACTACCCAATGTTTTTCTTCTGGACAAATATGTGGTTGAGCTATGGCTGTCATTTTTATTTATTTAGAAGTTATATTCTTAGGCCTGTATTTTGCTAAAGTTTCAACGATGAATACCTGAGCTAAGATAGAAAAAAAATCTTTCCAAATATGATTGCCCACCACAGGGGCAATAGTAACAATGCCGTTAAGTAAATACTTTTTGCCCGGTACCTAGCCCCGGGACAATTCAGCGCGCTGCCATCGCCCGTACAGAGCACGTAAACTTCTGCAATAATCCCATGCCATGCATTTATAACAAGTGAAAAATACAATGTAACTTGAATCAAGCATTGTCATGTTTTTATTATAATTAGCTTATGTGGTTAATGTTGTTTAAATCTTGGATCTGTCAAGTGCATAGCTTTGATAAAGAAAAACAAAATGTTACAATTTCATGTGTTACAATTGCCCCTAGACACGGGGCAATTGTAACACTCGACATCTTGTTTTGAAATGGTAATGGCTTCAAAATAACTTGTTGCATTTAACCCAAACCTATTCATATGTCAAGCTAAGATATGCATATTTCATTTCATTTAGTTTTAAGCAAGTATTTAGCTTTAATAAATTTGATAGGTCAAATATGGAAAAAAACTGTTACAATTGTCCCAGGTCTCCCCTACATTTAATTATAGATTCATGATATGTCTTGGTATCATCCTCCCAGCATATTTTGTTGGCACCCTTTTCATTTAGATCTTTGCATGCATGACTGAGTAACAGGTGATCTTCAGAAGACTGCAGAATGTGGCATTATGCGCTGTGCGACATTAGGGTGCTATCTCACTTCGCGGAGACGTCTCCGCTACAGAATAGAAATTTCGTCTCCGCGACGGATAAATAGTATTAGAGACGTCTCCGAGACGTCTCCGAGACGTCTCCGCGACAATTTATGAAAAAAAAATCCGTCTTCGAAGTTCAGGAGACGTCTCTAATACTATTTATCCGTCGGGGAGACGAAATTTCTATTCTGTCGCGGAGGCGTCTCTGCGAAGTGAGATAGCACCCTGACCGGTCCTAACAGGCCTATAGACTGACTGGTCTCTAGAATCTATTCTCCGAAACCGTCCTCTTTTGATACACGGTTTAAACACTTGTAGCGATCTTTGTCTCTTCAATGTGACCGTTAGAGTAAAGTATTTAATGGTTTGTTAATTCATTTTTTCAAGACTAACATACCTTGGTACCCTGGGAGATAAGGGACATGATGATGGTGAATACAACTGCACGAATCCGCGATGTAGCCTCGATATCAGTCCGTGGCTTTTCGTCATATTACAACATCGAGATATGGACATTGCAGACTCTGGTGAGGTGTTTTACATTTTTGTCGAGGGGGGGGGGGGGGGGGGGGGGGGTTGCATTTGATTCCAAGTGGATATTCAGGGATAGCCAATGACCTTAACACAAATTTAAGCCCATTTTATCGAAGATGACATTGTATGAAGGGGGATTACGTAGTTAGTTGCTTACAACCTTTAAATCATAGAAGCCGTCTTTTGCCATATATTCTGATAATTATTTAATAACAAAGAGCACGAAGTAAAAGAATTACGAGCTCATTATGAAGTTTGATTTAATGCTGAGTTCTGTGCCACTTTTTCCAATTTTCGTAATCTATTTTGAGAACATGTAGGCCTACGTTAAAATCATAAGTAGTTTTAAATATGGGGGGGGGGGGGCGCGCTCACTTTTTGCCCTCCAGGATCTGTCACCGGAGAGAGTGTGAGAGAGATAGGAGAGAGAGAGAAAAAGGGGAATGGAAATCGGAAAAGCGATATACATAAGGGGCGATCCAGCATTCTCCGATATGGGGGGGGGGGCGGAAATTATTTTTTCTTTATTTTTTTCTCCTGTTTTTACTTTTCATCTGTTTCTTTTTTTTCTCCTCTCCTTCATAAATTTTCCCTTCTTTTTTCTCTTCTTTCCCATTTTTTTTTGCGCCGCCAAATAGGGGCGGCCGCGGCCCCTTCGGGCCCCTGGATCCGCCAACAGACATTTGTATAGATTGTGGATTAAAAAAGGATTCAATAAATATTTATAATAAGATTATAACGGCAATCGTATTTATTGTTTCTTACACAGTTCTGTACGAACTAAAGACTGGCTCCGATGTAATAATATACGATATAATTTACAATTCTCTTGAACGGAATGGAGAACTTGAATTAGAAACAATGAGTGAGATAACGAACATTAACATCCTCCGTGAATTTCTTTTCTGGATTGGAGATGAGCAATATGGAGTCTACGATGTGGTGAAGAAAGAAAGTCTGCAGGTCCAATTCGTTCACCTACCAAGCAATGTCGCACTTCCTGTCAATCTTCAAATTCGTGGGATCGAGGTCATCGAGATGATGGAAACTAATGCCGAGGACAGTGGGTCGTAAGAATGAACAAATAATTACTGGGATATTTATTGGTATGAACTTTTAGCCAGTGACTTCTAATTGCCACAGAATGTCATATTTCGCCACATACTTTGATCGAGATATCACTGAACTATACCCAACAAAAAAGTAGGTCCTCCCCCTAATCAAAGTGATGTAGCTTTTGAACGGGCTGATTTTGAGCAACATAATTTTGAGGGAAATTCAATCTTTGAAAAAAATTATATCGATCCCTTGCATGCCTTGAGACATGTATCAGTGATCAACAATTAAAGTAAAAATGGACATTTTCAAAAGTCACAATGGTCATTTTTGGGTCTGTAAAAATAACTATTTTGTAAAATTTTCTTTCTACCTTGTGTTTAATTGTTTGGGTGGTGTTATCATCCAAAATTTGACCATCCACCACCAATGTGAATATGATCACTAGTCGTCGTGTCATGGTCGAGTGAGCACACTTTGAAGGTGAATTTTGTAACCTTTCTTATGACAATCTTTGTTCATTCATGCACAACGTAACGGTTTTATCTCATTTTCGCACATGAGGACTGTAGTCGATGAGTGTATAAACATTGTTACTCAACACCTTTTTGTTAAAGTGAGGCCAAAGCTCGAAACGTTCTTCTTATTTGCATAATTTCCTAATAAATTCTGCTTACTGAAGCATAAAACACTGGAATTTTCGTAAAACTCAAATGAAATGTTAAATCCAAGAAGGTGTGTAACAGTTATCCAAATTAAGCAATTAAATTTTAGTTCACCAACGAAAAAGACGGCCTTTCACATATCACGTGTTTATTGAAGCGTGATTTTTTAATAAAATGCCCTAGCTCCGTAAAAAAAAAAAAAATTGACATACACATACCAAAAAAATATTGATGAAATGATTTCTATTTTTACAAAACTTACCTAAGAAATGCGAAAATATCATTTTTTGTTTGTTTTTATTAAGTGCCCATTCAACCGTGAATCGATGAATATTGCTTAGAATCAATCTTCCAAAATGCATATTCCATCATAATCAATAATTCTTAACGATAACAATGTGTAAAATTGTAGTCTTTGAAAATTTTACCTCATGCTCATCCATACGTGAAATTTAATTAATCAATTAAAACAAATATAATGCACGAAAGGCTCACAGACAATGCCTTGCAGGCATAAAAAAATTGCAACATGCCATTTTATAGCAATAATTGTGTTTTTTTCACCCATTTTCTTTGCATGTACGAAGATACACAAATGAGTAGAAACATGTTTTTTTGTAAAAACTATGTCGAAGTTGTAATTCAAATGTAAAAGACAGGATTTCTGCCAGTTTTAAACAATTTTTTTCTTTTTTTATACACTCTGTAGCGCGGTTGAAAGAATAATTTTGCATTACAAGTTTATATTTTTTTAGAAGCATAGGGTGTTATTAACACAGTCTAAGTTGATTTATTCCAATTAATGCAAACAATAAGAAATTACTTGCCATTGAAATTGTAAATTTTTTAAAACCACTTTTTCTTGTAACACCTTGTATACTTTAATGACACACCATGTACAGTCAAAAGAATATGTTCATCATCTTTCTTACCATCTCAGCTTTCAATATATGTATACTTATATACATGTTTGACTTACCATTAATAAACAAGAGATGTTTGTTTGTGACAATGTACATTTCTACAAATGTTTGGACATGTAACGCATTTTCCACCCAATTCATGACACACGGCCGTGTACATTAATTTTATCGTACGGTCAAATTACATAGAGGAGGTGCACGCGTCTGTGCCCCACCGTGATCCTGCTTTATCAAGTTTAATTACAAACCTATAAATTCTGAACGTGTGTAACTAGAAGAGAATGTGAAGGTTTCTATAGTTCACCTGTTCGTTATTAATTTTTACGAGCTGGAAAATATCCTTTACCTGATTAAGATATTTGGACTTTCCCTTTCCTTATACGTGACCAGGCATTCGCCTATAAATCGCACTCTTTAATATTTTAAATCCTAAGTCCTCTTTTATCCGTGTTTCATAAGCTTTTCACCCGATTTTAACTAGATACAAACGGCTTGCAGACGAGGCAAAGACGTGATGAACGTATTGAGGACTGTATACGAACGTTGTTCATCTTAATCCAGAAATAATTAGGTCAAATGTACGCGTTCTTTTTCGGACCAATGGCCGTTTTTCGTATTTATTCTAAAAGTTGTGAGATTTCTGTAATTGTAACAATTAATGTGGGGCAATCAAATAGCTGATCTATTCGCTTATACTACTATCACACTTAACAATTTCCTGACGCATGTTATTGAAATTATTGCAGAACGAGCTTAATCTATGTACACACGGAGTGGACGTACTTGAGACCTATTTCAATCTGCTCAGGACTTTATAGCACGGCTTGGGATAGCAATACGTTTCAATTTATAACAGAACTGCATGTCATAATTCCCGTCACACTGAGCTAGTTCTCACTGCGTTCTTGGTAGTTCTTGTTTGAACGGGCTCAATCTGCTTACAAACGGACTGAACGTAGTACAGACCCTTTTAGAATCTAGTACAGACCGTTTTACAATCTGTTTACGAACTTGGCGAACGGGCCCGAAGAGAGAAACGGAAAGGCATTCCGATTTTTTTTAACATGTTAAAAAAAAAAATTACTGCTTCCAGTTCTAAAATTTTAACGTAGTGACAACGTTCCTTAAACGGGTAGGACTTACTCTGAAAGAGAAAGGACGTACTACGAACATTGTACCTACTTTATCATGCTGCGCATAGGCACTTTAGTGACGGTTTGGACGTGCTACGAACATATAGAGTGAACGAGCTGTTACTCGGTCTGAACGGACAACTATTGCGGACGCGATAAAGACAGAATAGACGATACACGAGAACTATTCATGAACTGCTAGTATCGATTCAAGAAATTATTTTCAAAGTTAAGTTTCAACCCGACCAAAGCCCGTTCAGCAATTTTTTTAAGAACGGGCAAGAACGTTATAAACGTATAAGAACGACCTCAGTGTGACGGCCCCCTAACGTCAGGGTATAGGCTACTCTCCCATTCTAGGTGGACCCGGTTCAAATCCCATACCGACTTTGACATTTTTTGTTGATAAATTATCACTGTAAGTGCTAAAATAAGAACAGCCAACCCGTAGGTCGCGTAAAACGCGCTTATTTATCGAACTCTCTTTTGCCAAAATATGTCTGTGCCTCGTGACCTCTACTTGACCCCGGAAAATTACTTTTGAAGATCAGTGCAAGCTTTACTTTGGAAAGTAATATCTCGCTTAAAAATTAATGAAATTTCTTGGAGTTTTCAATTACACCTCAGTTAAGGCCTGAATTTCAATAATATCAAAACATTATTTTGACACTGATTGTTTTTATTTTGTAATTTAATGTTCATTTTAGGTTTAATATTTTGGACATTTTTACGTTGTTTTACAAATTTCTATCGACCTAAAATTTTTGACTTTATGAAACAGGCGAAAAAACTAAAAACGATGTGAAGCGGTTACTCTCGCTCTCTTGAAAAAACCTAACATCATAAAAACTTATTACTAATCGGGTCAGCAGCCAGCACAATGTGCGTGGCTGTCATAAAAAGCCGGGTCAAGAAATCATCCCCATGCGGAGCAAGCAGCTCAAAGAGGAATCGCGGCTTGTGATGGTCATCTGCAGCTGTTACGTCACGGATTTACTCACAGTTCTCGTTCCGCATGATACCATCTGGCTTGATTTATGTCAATGGGATATTTATTTATTTCTTGTTTTATGTTAGACGATATAGATATTGTTGTAATTAAATAAACAATTTAACTGGACTTTCTACTAATTTCTTGTTTTTTCATAGGGGATTACTGTTCGTAAACGCTATCTAAAGTTTGGAATGTTCACTCCCTTATCATTGAAACGGTGCAAAGGTAATGAAAATCTCTTGCCAGACTGGTGTGTTTTATGTTTATTAATTTTCACAATAATAAGCAGCACTTATCAGGGGCCGCGGAACCGGGGGGGGGGGGGCTGAAGCCCTCCCACTTTTTTCCGGCAACCGTGTACCATAACGCAAAGATGACCATAGATTTGTGATTTTTTAGCCTGTTCAGGCCCCCCTCCCTCACTTTCGGCTTCCGGCCCCTCCACTTCAAAAGCACTCCGCAGCCCTACTGCTTATAAATTACTTGTAATTAATTGCCTACCAGTTTACAGTGCTGTTCCGATATACGCAAATGTCTAAATGTCGCAGTCCGTCATATTTGTATGTTAACTTTCATAGTTATTTTTAATTTCACCAGTCCAACTCGGCCGCGGAGCTTCAACCGCCCCCACTTTTATTAGCAAACGTGTACAAAAAAAAGCAAAACTGACCGTACATTTGTGATTTTAGCCTGTTTAGCCCCCCCCCCCCCAACCACTCTACTTGCGGCTCAGATCAGTTACTTTTCAAAAACACTCCGCGGCCACTGAGTCAAGTTGTATGTCAATTAACCACGACTGCACTCGTACGGTTTTATCACGATTCATCAGAGGCTCACACACTAGAAGCATCTTGATTATTTAAACTTCTCTATTTCTCGTAAATCCGAGACCTTAATACTTTGTCGCACCTATAAGATTCATTCATATAAAATCATATCAGATATATCATGTAATAAGTAAAGCTGTATACCTAATGCTGCCAGTCACAAAGACACTTGCGTTTAGTTACGTTTTTGTTTTTTGATATCCTTTATTTCATCTTCTATTCCATCATAATGTCTTATGTATTTCTTTGTTTTATTGGGTGAACGAAATTATCACTATATTTACACTGCTGACTATTACAGGCATCCGTGGGGATCAGCAGAAAAGAAAGTAATTTTTGGACGCAACCGAACGTAACTCAACAAAAATATCTGTAAATTATAATGAAACCATAATTCTCGACGAACTAGATGTAGTTTATCTTGGGTCTTTGATTTGGCATGACTTTGCTCAATTGCGCTTGATTCGTGCAAGGATCCGCCCCCCCCCCAAAAAAAAGAGAGAAGAATATTACTCTCGGAAAATAAAGAAATACACAGTCAAGTAGGTCAACAGTGCACTCGAACTGTAACGAGGTTGATTGGCACCAAGCCAACATATATCCAGATATCTTATTAGTTTAATTCAAGTGCAGGATCCAGGCGGGGCTCGTTGGGGGGGGGGCAGTGTATGCACCCCCAGTAATCACCACAGTCATGGTCTAAACCAATTTGGACTAACCCCCTTTTGGTCTCGTCCAATTTGGTCTAATTCATTTTCATCTACAACCAGCTAATCTAGTTCCCCTTTGGTCCAATTACCGATTCAACTATTTAATACTTTGTCTCATTCCCGTTTCGTCTCATTTCCATTTCGTTATTTAGCTTTGTTTCTTTCTCCGTCTCTTTACACAAGTCTCTCTTCGGCCTCTCTCATCCTATTCTCTTCAAATTTTCTTCCCACTCAACTTGTATAGAGCTGGATACACTTTCTTTTGTTACTGGGTGCGCAAAAGATCGTCCCCTAAAATAACAAAAGAAATGAATGCATGTCTATGCTCCTTCTCACTATATCTCACTTTATCCAAACTACAATCTCTATCTTGCTTATGGTAACATTCCACACATTACATTTTTGAAATTAAATGCTTTCCATATAAGGTACACTACTTAAGTCAATTAAGATATTCTGTTATGTAATATTTCAGGCAATTTATCAAAGCCTGT
>CALNVZ010000649.1:26711246-26756487 GCA_940671915.1 Paracentrotus lividus
GGAGCTTTTAGAAATATTGACAGATTGTCGTTTTCGGCGAAATCAAGATCCCGACTTTAAGATGCTATAACTTTTTGTTAAAATAATAAAAGAAACTTCATTTCTCTCAAGATGTCGTGCACATATTGGAGCAATTTTCTAAATAGTTACACTTGAATTTTCTTTACGCAGTTTTGACAAATGCGAAGTTTAAATATTGATTCCATTCCATTTTTTAAAAATTATTTTATAAAATGAACTTCTTTGGGCTGAATATTCATTTTTACCCCTCTAAATTCCATCAAAATTGGTTTCAGCTTGTAGGCAATTTATTTCCCTTTTATATGATCTGAAATTCGGGGCGATGTGATGGTTCCTCCAAATGATATCCCAAAAATATTATGTGTCATAAAAAGGGCAACAATTTTGGACGCCCCCTTGAATTAAGAGGTGATCGCAACAAATTTCGAAGAGCACACCTCTGAAATATTGTGTCCAAGGATATTTTCTTTCGAAAAAACAAGGTGTGCTTAGTTTGTACAGTAACAACATTTGAACCTTCAATTTACGGGTTGGATCTCCCCTTAAAAGCTGAGTCGGGTCCCCGTCTTATCTTTTTTATACTATAATATAGTGAAATAAAGACATTAAAACGAGATTCCATGTAATATAACTTTCTTTGTTAGATTTATAGGATTCAGGCTTTCATATTATCTAACTGTGAATCCAAATTAAAATTTTCCTTCTCCCAACACTATACACCAGCTTTAAGCACATAATAAAACTAGAGGGGCCGTCAGTCCCAGCAGTTAAGAATATTAATGTACTGATCATAAAAATAGTCTTCAAAACCTCCTACCTTATGACCTGGCGAGAAGATGTTCTTTATAGCCTACACCTTGTTTCGAAATTTGTGTTACGTTTGTGCGCATGCATGGGATATGGGCTAGCTGGGTACTGCGCTTTACCTTTGGAAAAGACCAATTTAAGAGCTACTGCGCACTTGAACTTTTGGTTGGTTTGTTTGCGCTATCTCCACTGAGGCGGATACGTGCGAAACGGTGATCGATCGGGCCAGAGTAAAAACAAAAAGGTCACACAGAATCTGCAGGGATCAACCAATCATCACCTAAATCTAATCGATTCTTTCCTTTCACTATCCAAACAATCTCTGAAAATTTGGTGCAAATCCGTTCACCCGTTCTCTAGTTATCTTGTACACAAACAAACAAACAAACAAACAAACAAACAAACAAACAAACATACGGAACCCTTTACAATACCTTGCCGATTTCATCGGCGTGGGTAATAAGAGGCAAAGACGATTTAAAATGGTTTATTAACTGGCTGATAAAATGTGGGTCAATCAACATGTTTACATGTTGAAATGGAGCGCCAGGAATGTACGCAGGTTTCATTGACTTAGTTGTATTGAATTGTTGGCGCGCCGGGAATGTAACACAAGCGGGTATTGTATCACATTGTTGTCGCTTACGCTCAAACAGGTGGTCATATGCGCATTGGAATGTGCGCATCTATTCCTGCAACGCTTTCATTAGCGGTGGGAAATGCATCGTTCTTCGTCGTCGTTTCTTTGTGATCAGACGCATTTATGTTCGAGTGAAAAAATTTCGTTTGCGGTATTAGGATAGCGCTGAATAAAGTGGATAATATTTGGCTACCTGGTGGTTGTTCATTGGTGGACCAGGATTTATATCACTGGGATAAACAATAAATCGCACCCGGTCACACTCGACTACAGTGCTTGATTGTGGTACTCTGCATACTAGCAGTACGTCAGAGATGTTAGCTGCCACTGTTCCAGACCCCGCACGGAGAGACAACTTGAGCTATTTATGGCAGGTCGTAGTACATTTTCCTTTTGTTCATAGAAGTAGTTACGAAGTATTGCTTATTAACGTTTTGCTCCGGTGGGTTGGCTATTTCGAAGCAAATTACTATTAGAGCATAACAGCAGGTGTTCAGAGCTATCTTAAAAATAATAAGATAATAGGTCCTATGCGTGATATACAGTCTGTGTAAAAAAAAATGGTACAGTCGGAAAAAAACTATTTAGGTGTGAAATATTTTCAAATAATGTGTGTATGTGGTACCAAAATAAAGCCAAAAGATTTTCCTTGCTGATGCGCTTTGTTCTGTATAATTTGCTTTCGTCACACAAAAGTTATGCTAAATTTTGTGCGACGAGGAACAAATCGAAATTGAGCACTCCATGGCCATTATGCGAAACCTATACACAAAGGCATGGGACGGCGTGCGAAAAATGGATTTTTGTTGATCGTTGAAAACTAGTCATATTTCCAAAATTACAGCACCAAATGTGATGAAAAAAAATTGCAGGTGAAAGTGTGATCTTCCTGCTTTATGACAATACCAAACAAGAGCAGGCTGTGATTAATCTTCATATTATAAAAAAATGTTTTCCACTTGTACCATTTTATTTGACACAGACTGTATAGATCTGGGCCTAATATGTACCAAATGATTCTGAAAATTGAAGGATAGTGAATAATGCAGTTTAAGGCGCGGTCCCACTGGCTTTTTAGGATGATTTGCGTGTGAATTGCGGACTGTTTGTTTTGTTTTTGTTTTTTGTTGCAGATGAACGAAATTTGAATACGCAACTCATGCCGCAATTAATCCTCCCGCCAGTGGGACCGGGCCTTTAGTTGGCCAAATACGCAAGGTATCCGTCACTTTAAAAGACAGACGTTTAAAGCCCAAGTATAGTTGTTGTAGAGAAAATTGCATTTTTTTAAAAAAATTACTCAACTTGTCCTAATATTGTCCCAATAACATATCAATACATGGGCAAGTAATATAACCATGTACGTGCCATGCATGTCTTTTCATGGAATCCATGACATATGCTCCGGCGGCAATTGCTCCGCCGACAAATACTCCGCAAAAAGTGACAATTGCTCCGCGACATTTGCTCCGCGACTATTAGCTCCGACGTCAAATGCTCCTGCGTCAATTGCTCAGCCGACACTTGCTCCTCCGACACTTGCTCCGCCGACATTTGCTCCGCCGACAATTGCTCCGCCGACAATTACTCGCCGCAATTGCTCCGCAGACTTTTGCTCCGCCGACAATTGCTCCGGAATGTTGGACAAATGCTCCGGCGACATCTGCTCCCCGAACGACAATTGCTCCGCCGACAATTGCTCCGCAGATATTTGCTCCGCCGACAATTGCTCCGCCGACAATTGCTCCGCAGACATTTGCTCCGCCGACAATTGCTCCGTCGGCAATTGCTCCGCAAACGACAAATGCTCCGCCGACAATTGCTCGCCGACAATTGCTCCGCCGGAACAAAATAGCTGACTTAAAATCTGTTCATTGAAAACAATTGCTCAGTTGCTGACGCAATGCTCAAAACTCCAGAACGAGCACCTTTTAGACAGAGAGAGAGAAAAGACGTTTGTCATTGCATGTCAAGTTCTCTCTATTTGTCGATCTTTATTACTCTTTTGAATTAATAATATAATAGTGCTACCTTTCATAGTCATGCATGTAAATCACGTGAGCGCAAAGCGCAATACTTATTTACCATTCAATAATTCGGATAGCAGAGCAGTCTGATCTATTTGGTTACATTTTCATGGTGTATAAATGCTAGAATGCGAGAGCGAACGAAAATCGCAATGAAATGATTTGAAAACAATGCAAGTTATGCACTCCACCCTCCCCCCCCAAAAGGAAACAACTTTACATTACAATCACTTTAATATTTATATTTGCTTTTCAATTTTATACTAATCTCAATATACTTGAGGGGAAAATGCGAGAGAGAAAAAAAAGGAGGGCCATAACTTGAATTTCTCTTTCCTCCTTCATGTAAAGGCGAGTTAAACTTTGGAAAAGATAAACCTGTTTGAAAACTGTAATAATATAATCAAGTGTGTAAATTAGGATTTCGCTGCATGTCACCTCTTTTGGATGTGTTACTTTCGATCGGTTTCTGTATTTAAAAAAAAATCATTCGTTTTGTTTGTTTATTGGGGCCGAATCTTTTTATAGGCTGTATAATAAAAGTGATATAAAAAGTGGTTTGAAACCTAATTATGTAATGCTGCAGTCACACAGAACTTACGTATAGTTACGTCCAGTTGCGTCCAAAATTATTTTCTTTCCTCCCGATCCCCACGGATGCCTTCCCGTCATAGTCAGCAGTGGAAAGAGTGATAATTTCGTTCATCAATAAAACAAAGAAATGCATAAGAAATGATAGATAGAAGATGAAATAAATTAAAACATCAAATACGTAACTATCCGTAAGTGTTTGTGTGACTGCAGCATTACTATCTTCTTCTTCTCTCTCTCTCTCTCTCTCTCTCTCTATCTCTCTCCCTTAATCTCCTTCCCGCTTTTATTTATTTATTTATTTATTTATTTTTTTGGGGGGGGGGGTGAGGTGGGAGGGTGCTTGCCCCTGGATCAACATCTGTTGTCCTGTTGCCTTCTTCAGCCTTTGTCTTTGTAGGTTACCTACCACTTTTGCTTTAGGGTGGGACTCTGAAGCCATATAACTAGCAGAAATAGGAAAGGTGATCTATTAGCGACGGTCTTATAAAAAAAAATACACACTCATTGACGAGTGAGAGAAATTAAACGTTGTTCATATAATTTTTAATAACAAATTCCCAGTTATCGGTATACGTATGTAAATCCCCGCAAGTGTTCAGAAGTATCCGGAAGTTTCCGTAAGTCGGAAAAACAAAGACCAATCAACTCGTAAGTTTATCCGTAAGTGGACGCAAGTGTCCGTATCTGGTCGAAACTATTCGTATCATCCGCATCTTGTCCCGTATATTTTAATAATTATTGAGGCGTAACGTGGGGATTCGCAGAAAAAATGACTTTTTGTGGACGCAACGCCGGACGTAACTATCCGTAAGTCCTGTGTGACTGAGCCATTAGCGGAGCAAATGTCGGCGGAGCAAATGTCTGCGGAGCAATTGTCGGCGGAGCGTTTGTCTTTTGCAGAACAATTGCCGGCGGAGCAATTGTCGGCGGAGCATTTGTCGTTCGGGGAGCAAATGTCGCCGGAGCATTTGTCGCAACATTCGGAGCGATTGTCGGCGGAGCAAATGTCTGCGGAGCAAATGTCGGCGGAGTAATTGTCGGCAGAGCAATTGTCGGCGGAGCAAATGTCGGCGGAGCAAGTGTCGGTGGAGCAAATGTCGGCGGAGCAATTGACGCAGGAGCATTTGACGTCGGAGCTAATGTCGCGGAGCAAATGTCGCGGAGCAATTGTCACTTTTTGCGGAGTATTTGTCGGCGGAGCAATTGTCGCCGGAGCATATGTCGGGTCACCCTTTTGATGATATGTTATAGTTAGCATAAACATGGGGAGATATTCATCAAAATGAGGCCATACTTCCTTCACTCTCACCCCAGAACTCTGGGCATGCCACACCACTGCTGACTGGTATGGCGTGTGGGCATTCTGTGTGTATCAGTCTGTGTATTAATAGCATATACTTTGCACACAAACCACTGCACATTGCACTCTCCCCAGTGTGATCCTGTTTAGGCATGGCCCAGAAACAAATCGATTTACACAGTTTTGTTGCTAAATTCAGGTCTTAGAGTGGATTTTATAACAAATAATTTTGAACACAGAGGTTATTTGAGGTATTAATTCATATTATTCTGCTATGGAAGTAAAACAAAAAATATGTTCTCCCAAAACTATACATGAGCTTTAACGTTAGGCCTATGTCCAAAGTTATAATGGTTTGTTTTATTCACAACAAAACTCAATGATATGTTGAATGCATTGGAGCGTTTGTGGAAGCCTCAATTACTAAATAAAAATTAGAAATCAAATAAAAGTGCAAGTGAGCGAAAATACCAGATTATTTTCGTTCATTGACTTTAGTGTCCCTTGGTAAGATAGTGAAAAGATGATTATCTGGATCTCAGCTATTATATAAATAGTGCATGCTCTACAATGCAACATACTAGATTATGTGCACGACAAATACTAAATTATCCCGAGGGCACATTTATTTCACCGAGGCCGTAGGCCGAGTTGAAACAGATGTGCCCGAGGGATAATTTAGTATTTGGAGTTCACATAGTCAGTAATGTTGCATTGATAGATGCATGCACTATTTATTATAGTAAATAGACCCCTAGATCTTTGACCTTGCCTAATCTGGTTTTATCTTTGCAAATGTTTGCCAAACTTTTGGTGCTAATTAAGCTATTGTGACGTATATTGTCGCTCCGCGTATCTATTGTTGTGCGCACCATTTTACTGTTATTACGCACTTGCGCAACAAGGCAATCGATTTCACCATTCATTTTAACACAGGTAAAAACCGTTCAATATAACAAAAAAACCGTTCAATATAACAAAAACCGTTCAATATAACAAAAACGTGAACGACACGTGACACCATCTCAACCAATCACAGCTCGTAAAATACTACCACTATTTACTATAAATTATTGAATGACTGATTGGCTTAGAAATCTTAGCTAATTCAGGTATGAACCAGAAGGTCTGCAATTATGATTACAGCATTGGCTTGAATAGTGATCTAATTTTATGCTCCGGAATGAAGTTGACAGTAGTTTTTAAAGTAATGCAACTGCAAGACATTTATATTTTTTCGAACCCAGAATTGCGCCCAGGTTTCTCTTTTGTTTCTGTTTCAGAACCAGTGAAAAGGGATACCATTAATGGTTCCTGGGACCCGGTGCATAGGAGCGTAGACCTATAAATAGACCTCCATAGACCCGTGTGTTAAAAATGAGTTTTGACAAAATCATTAAAAATAAGTGTTTATAATGACATTCTTCAGACTTTGGGCTTTACTTGGTCATATATTTTTCTTAATCTTGCGATAGTATGAAGGGAGGTTTTTCTGCTCTTTTTTCTGTTAAAGGGGCTGCAGTAAAACGATACACTAAATAGACTTAAATTGGCAACACTTTGGTAGTACCTGGAGCAACTAATAAAGTTCTGCCAAAATCCCACTGGGACCAAATTCTGATCTGTAAATAGACTCATCTGGACCATTGATGATCCATTTCAATATACAATTGAAAAAATATGTTTAAATACATACCATTGATTTTATATGATTATTTTAACAACAATGACGTCATCTTTGGTACGGGTCGGTGGTGCAATTTTTTATAGACCAGATCTATTTATAGGTCTGCGACCATAGCAATGGAGAGTACGCTTTTAGCTGAGTGAAAGCCTGGCTGTGGAATATATGGCAAGCCATAAGGGTATGAAATATTATTACATTCCACTCTAAAAATATATATTTCTCTTTTACAAAACCATTTCACTCAAAGAAATATACATTTCTCTTTTACAAATTTATTTCATTCTACTTTAAAAATTTGTTTCACTAAAATATATATGTCCTTTTAAAGAAAATATATTTCACTTAAAAAAAATATATATATATTTATATATATGTTTCACTTTTCAAAAAATATATTTTTTATTTTTCACAAAATATGTTTCACTTTTCAAAAAATATATTTCTCTTTAAACAAAAATATTTACTTCTCTTTTGTAAAGAAAAATACATTTCACTTTTCAAAAAAAAAAAAATATGCTTCACGATCACAAAAAAAAAAAATACATTCCACTTTTCATAAAAGACATGTATCTCACTTCAGTACATGGAACCCTTCTTGACCGCATCGCATTGTTTATTTAGCTCTCCACGCATACGTTACAAATTCGTGTATGTTTACACTGCATGTGCGAGATGCGTGTACGAACGCACAGTGTACAATATAATTCATTCCTCTATCGCAGTAACCTTTCACTCGATGAAAAAAAAAACGTTTTACTTTATTTTAAAAAATACATACCTCTTTTTTCTCAACCGAAAGGCGGCGCTACATAGCAAAACGCGCGGGTTGATGGCCACATTATGCAGCTCCTTGCCATTTTGTAATAGTAGTATTTTATGAGTCAATCACTGCCGCGCAGCATGCATAAACAAAAAACTGATTAGCTAATAACTGCTTAGCCCAATGTTCATTTCAGTTTGTAAGCTTTAGTATATCATCGATTATAATAGAAAATAGATCAATAGGCCTACATAGAAATGCCTGCTATCACAGTTCCTAGGAGTTCTTCTTTCCATCATTTTTTTGTGCTCACAATATGATGAAAATACATACAAAACAAACAGATCAAACAGTAAATGTCATTTAATACATTCGCTTGCAGATAATTCGTGATGTAGTTAAATTATTATACAGAAGCGCATGCCTATGACTAAGTAAAGTCAAGGCTTGACGTACCAGGTGAGGCAGACATTATATAGTATCTTTGGCAGTTCGTTTTTTCTGGCTTGTGTTTTGTAATTGAATTGTGTTATTAATTCCCGCGAACACTACAAATAAGGAGCCCTTAATTATATATATATAAAAAGGATTAATTTGTTACCAAACATCATTTCTAAAACATGTCATATGTATTGAAGTATGAAAAATGAATCATTCAATCGGGTAATAATATTTTGTGAAGCGCTTTGAGCAGTTATTAAAACTGGAAAAGCGCTATATGAATAACCAGATATTATTATCATTATACATCCTATTCGTTCTAATTTGTTACCCCAGTCAATTACCACCCCCCCCCCAAAAAAACAAAACAAAACAAAACACCAAAAAATACAAACGATCGTTTTAATGATATGATAGCTGTCTGGATCTATTATTCAATATGGATCATCAACACGCGCGTATTATTATGCTTGGATGAGGTGGGGCGGCGAAGAGCACGGGAGTCACTCAAGGAAAACAAATGATATCCACACACCCTGAAAATATACCCAAAAAACTGGCGTATTACCCACACCCAAATTTTCACGCATATCGATAAGATACTGGAATAAAATACCATACCCTAAAAGGCGTAAAGACGGTAAAAATTTAGCACCAGAAACATAAATTTAATCTGAAAACACCTCTATTTTGATGAAAATTCTGTCGATGTTGACGACGCCGGTAGGTTGAATACAATGAGGCCCTATCCGATTTAGAAGTTTGTTTATAATATAGATACGCATGCGTAGCTCATCATAATGTGAGCCCCCCCCCCCGGCCCGGGCGAATGGGAACAAGGGGGAGAAAATTAAGGAGAAAGGAAAAAAAAAGAGAAAAAAACAAGAGAAAATAAGAGATAGGGAAGGGGAGGCGGGAGAAGAAGAAAAGGGACATATCAATTCTACTCTATGTAAAATGTAAAGTTAACGCATACCAATGTGCGGCATTAAATCGTAATTAAACAAGGCGCGTCCATTATCTAAGAGGCGAGAACCAACGAGTGACGTTGGAAATACGGCTGAGAAGCGCAGAAATCTATACAGCTGGCTGCAATAATAAATTAGCTCACAAAAACTCGCTTAAGAAGACTTCCCTGCAGCTGGAATGGTATTGTCCGTTCGGTTCAGCAATCTACTCGTATGTGGAGATGAAAGAAATTGATGAACTTTATCATGTTGTTAGTTAATAGATTCTCCAGACCAGATGGAGGAAATACTAAAATAACATTTGGGCAAGCTTATAACATTATTGTGATGAAGTTGTAATCAGAATCTTTATTTCACATAGATTGATGTTCCCAAACGATTATTGACATAAGTAGTGATCTTGTCACCTCTTGCGAAGACGCCGTCCACATGCGATATGCATTGTGATTATGCGGAAATATCGTCCCATCGAGTAAAGATTCTATTGTGATAATGTTCAAAGTGACAGGACTTTTTCTTAACCAATCGAAATGAATGTACCATCTTGGAAAGCTGAGAATTCAAGCTTTTAAAAACTGCTTGATCATTGAGCTGTAATATAATTATGCGTTTTCAGGAAGATGATTATGTGGCGTAGGAGCTATTTTGAGAGCAAAATTTGGCCATTGTACAGGAATTTGATCTGACTAGGATTTCGAATTGACAAAGTGACAGGACTTTTTTTCCCCTTTGCAATAAGTTATTCCTATTTTTGAAAAAATCAGACTCTTAGCTTTTTATTCAAGTTGATCATTTCTTTGAAAAGGTAGTTGCTCGCCATAATCAAGAAAACAAAGTGAAAAAACTGTGCAAAAAAAAATGTCTATGGCAGCGTTCGCTTTGCGTAGAGTTGATAGCGCCCTCTTCCTCTTAAGTTTACAACTAGAATTTGAATATGAACAGGAAAGAAAAAAGTTGGAGGGGCACCCAAATGACCTTAAAACTGGGTGGGGGGGGGGGGGCTTATCGATCTTAAATTAGGGGACCAAGTCATATTTATCATTTATTTATTCATTTAATTATATATTGATCTTAAATTTAGAATTCAGGGGACGCCATTTTTTCCTTCAATTTCCATGCATTCTGGTCACTTTACAAAGAATAAAATTCCCCCTCATGCTTCGCGCTCACATCGTTTTCAAAGGGGTTTAATTAATACATTATCAGGAATTATGTGAAAACGCATAAAATGTTATGTTGTTTAAAGATCACTCATATAGAGAAGATTTCCGCTCACGCTTCGCTTCCGCAAATATTCTTTTGAGAGTGGGGGGGGGGGGGGGGGGGGGGTGATAGGCCTACTTTATATTTATGGATATTTTCTCCCTATGAAAGCGGTATTTCAAATAAACAAAAATAGGCTTCAAGTGCCTTGATTTCACTCAATCAATCAAAATATATCAATGGGGAACTAATAGGACTTCTTCATAATGATTTTATAAAGTCTTTTAAAATTTTCGACATAGGCCTATGTTTCCCAGGCGCCATCATTTAAAAAGTGGGTATATAGGAGCGCCAAATTCAGGTTGAGCCACCTGGGATGTTAATACGCACATGATCAAGACCTTACTCAATCAGGTAGGCAGATCTACGCTTCTGTCCAATAATTTAACTGTAACATAAAATTATCTGAAAACGAGTGTGTTCTAGGACATTTATGTGTTTGGTTGCTTGTTTTTTTTTAAAAATCAGATTATTGTGAACACAAAACATGAAGGAAAGAAGAACTCCAAGCACAAAGTGAGAGAGCACACGTTTCTATCTATTCATCTATTTTCTATTATAATCGAATAAATGGATTATAGCCCTCAAAATGAAATGAAACATAATAATGAACTAATAAATTTGACATACTCAGTATCTTGTTCATACATGATGCATGGCATCATAAAAAAAAACAACTATTATGCAAAATAATACAGCAAGATTAGTGTTTGTTCCCATCAACCCGCACGTCCTGCGTAGCGCCGCCTTTTGACCGAGAAAAGTGAGGCATATATTTTGTAAAACTAAAAGTAAAACGTATATTTTTTTTCACGAGTGAAAGATTATTGCGATAGAGGAATGAATTATATTGTACACTGTGCGTTCGTATACACATCTCGCACAAGCATACACGAATTCGTAACGTATGCGTGGCAAGCACAGATTCAATGCGGTGCGTTCAAAAAGGGTTTCATGCCTTCGTAACTGAAGTGAGATACATTTTTTTAATGAAAAGTGGAATGTATTTTTTTTAAAGTGAAACATATTTTGGTGAAAAGTAAGTGCATTTTTGTTTACAAAAGAGAAATAAATATTTTGTGAAAAGGGAAATATATTTTGTTAAAAGCGAAACATAAATTTGTGAAAAGTAAAACATATATTTTTTGAAAAGTGAAGCATATATATTTTGTGAAAAATAAAATATATATTTTATAAAAAGTGAAACATATGTATAAATATAAATATATTTTTTAGAGTGAAATGTATTATTTTTAAAGGACATGTATATATTTTAGTGAAACACATTTTTAAAGTAGAGTGAAATAGATTTGTAAAAGAGAAATGTATATTTCTTGGAGTGAAATGGTTTTGTAAAAGAGAAATAAATATTTGTTAGAGTGAAATGTAATAATATTTGATGCCCTTATGGCGTGCCATAGGAATAGAGGAGTTTGTGCTAGAGTAGCACTATTCTGGCACCAAGTTCTTCGGGAGCCGTTAAAGTGACATTAAGTTCTTTTGTGCGCGGCCGCTGAAACATTGGTACATCTTATAAAAATGCGCAGAGGTGAAGGTAGACGGTACGTCAGTCCAAGTTGGACAGAAAGATGTCGATATACATGTATGAACCGCTATGTTTGAGCTTGCCTCGTGTCGAATACACGATTAGGAAGCGGCACATCCCTCCAATTCGGTTCCAAATGGATCAGCTCTACAGGCACCTGCAACAAGTTTTGAGAGACAAGCAAATACATCAAATATACTTGCTACTTAATTACGAATCTGTAAAAGAGCCCCGTCTTCTCTCAGATTCATGTAAGTTCTGCCCTAAAAAAATAAATAATTTTGGATAGACTCGGAATACCACATTAACCCTTAGCGTGCCACCGGCACTTGTACTTATTATCTATACAATCGTAATAATTCATTTCTCTTTAATACTGGCAGTATAGGCCTAGGATTGGCAAAAGAGTACAGTTGATAGTATTGTGTCCGTGGATCGATTTCCAGACATTTACACCAAACAAGACTATTTCATACCATTTAAAAATATTAAAAAAGTAAAACAAAATATGTTGAAATGCATCCACTACAGATCACCCGTGCAGCAAATACGGAATGTTGTTATGTTTTAATGTATTTAAAATTACTCCAACCGGAATGGCGGTATTTTTAAAGTATGCAGTGAAGGCAAATTAGTTCCATGAACATTGTCCTAAGAAGGGAAATGACGAATTAGTTATTTGGCGGCCGATCATATATAAATATATTCTCGTTTGGCGGTAATTTGATAAATTAAGCCACCAAATCTCTTTCGCATGGTCGTCAATGGTATATTTAGATGAATTTGTTCGCATGTCAATTCATAGGTTTCTGGCCCAATTCGATTTGAATGCTGGCGGACCTAGTTGTACCTACATATTAATTTTCAAACTCTGTAAACTGGAAGTAAATTAGGGTGTCACGCTTTCATCTTACGCCTCACCTGATCTTAAAGGCGGCGAGGCTGGTATCTGGGTTTATGATGATTTGATATAATATAATGTGTTATATCTGTCCTGTGTTATTGCATGGTATTACATGTTTAGGTTCCACTCGATTTCAGAGGCGGGGGGATGGGATAATTTTTTACTAGTAATAGGGCCTGACTCGATTTCTGAGGCGGGCAGGCTGGTAACATTATTTTAGGTCTCACTCGATTGCTTATGCGGAGGAAAGGTAAACGTAAATGAATTATCCTGTTGGGCAATAAGAAATACATGAAATGAAATTGAATGATATACGTTTATGCCTTACTCAATTGCATAGGTGGGGAGGCTGTTACCTGCTCATGATTATATATGTTATTTTGTTGTGACATCTCAAATGATAATTTGCAATTAAGCGTCCATCACAAAGTTTCAATAAAGCCACGACATAACCGCAAATACAGTGTTTGTTATTTTGTCAGCCGGGAATAATCAAACTCCCAAACCTAAAATTGTAATCCGTCTGCACGATTTTCGAACGATGATACGTACAGAAACAAACTTTGTCAGTAGCTCCTTGCCATGAATACCAAGTGTCATTGAAACTTTGAGTTGTCAAGATGAGCCAACATTTTTTTAGATGGAAAGCACAAGTCTTCCCCGAATAAATTATGGACTTAGTTTCTCATCGGCTTTTTTTTTTTTTTTTTTTTTTTTTTTTTTTTTTTTTTTTTTTTTTTTTTTTTTGTTGTTGCAGTAGTTCCGTTTTTCATTTTACTTTTCATGGCGCTGATTCGTAAATCTCTCGAAAATGTCAGCTTTGTTGATAAATATGCAATCCATCAAAATAATGACGGAATGTTTAATAATGCAATTAAATTATTTTCGACAACTTTTAGATTCAAGGTAACGTGAGAAGTGACAAATTAGCTTACTCCGACATGAAACTCGCAAAGCCATATCAAAGAATAAACCGGCTTTCCAAGTTGTGCTGACTCAAGAATTATTGAGGTCTACCAGAATTTAAATTTTTTGGACGTTGTTCCTACCTCCCATTCGTAAAGAATCATAAACCAGAATAGGGTTAATAGGGTTGCTTAGATTTCGAAATAGCGTTGAGAGTTTTATGTCGGAGGTAGCTAATTTACCACTTCCCTCGTTACCTCGACGCCATAAGTTGTCCAAAATTACGCTAAATTGAGTTTGCAATATAAAACATTCCGTGATGATTTGATTGATTGTTGATTCATCAACAAAACGGACATTTTCACGAGATACGAGTCAACGCCGCGAAGTTCAAAATGACAACCGCAACTGGTTGTGAAAAGCCGATGAGAAACTTTTTTTTTTGCAAATAAATTTATTGATAAAAACATACATCTTTGAACAAATTATATAAATCATCGATTTTACATGAAACATTGAATGTTGTCTTATAAAATATACATAACGCTTTAGTTTCACATTTTTCTGTCTCTAAGCGATTCTTCATTATTATAAATACACTGTAAATAGAGAGTTCATGGAAAATAATCTTTTTGTTTTCTGTCTGAACAAAAGATGAATAAAATGCATATTTTGCATATATAATCAGAAAATTTAGGGTTTTAAAACGTTTGTTGTCTAAATTATAGCATTCACATAAAGTAAATTTATTAAACGAACACCTTATCTTGTAGAGTATCTGTACAATGTACTACATCTTAACCAAAACAGCTTCGTCTGTCTACAGTTTACAAATAAATGAACAGTGTCGTGTATTTCACCGTCGAAACTATACAAAGGATTATTATTCATTTTCCATTTATACAAATTGTATTTATGCGGTATTAGATTATGTATCAACTTATAGTTTAATTCTATGATCTTGTTTTCTTTCATAGCTTGTAGATTAAATTGCCATATCAAATTCCAGTTAATTTGTTCTTTTTTGTCTAATAATTCCTCCCGATGAGAAACTAATTCCATAATCCATTTAGGGAAGAACAATACCACTTGTGCTTTCTGCAGAAAAATGTAGGCTCATCTTGACTACTAAAAGTATCAATGACACTCGGTATTCAGGGCAACGGGCTACTCACAAAAGATATTGTTGTCATTACTGCTTCTAACTTTATACACAAATTCAATAAATTTCTGATTTAGAATCGTAATTGTTTGGCGCTTGAGTTTGTGCAGAAGGTTTAGAAATCGATTTATATTTTTAGTTGTGCTATTGTGTGATCTTTATATTGTCTAATGCCTCCAGCACAAACCTAAACTTTATACGAACGCAGTCCTCGGTTCAGAATGCCGGCCATCAGGTCACAACAGGCCTTCAAGTCGGCTTGAATGAAAAAGTAGGAGAATAGTAGGAGCAAAATTCTCCAAAAATTAGGATAAAAGTAGGATTTAATCTTTAAAAAGGTAAGATAAAAGTAGGATTTAATCTTAAAAAGAAGGAGAAAAGTAGGATTTCATCTGTATGAAAATGATCGAATGTACATAAATAAGACGCGAAAAACAAACTTATGATAGAATTTTCAGTCAAGTATAATATTTGTTTGGAAAGTTAGAGTAGTATTTAGAACTCTGGTCTACTTGTATGCTCATATTTTGCTGCTAAGACTATTAGAACTACATGTTACCATTATTATGATCATCACCTGTCTATGAATATCCCCTAATATGTCCTAATCATGGGATCATATTGAAGCTGTTTCTGATGGCAGGATAAGTTCAATAAGGTTCATGTACATGTAGATTAAAAAATTATCACTAAATTACATTCTCAATGATAACACCTGAGGGAAATGAATATACCCTACATGTATATGTACTGTATCCTTTTTTTAATAGATCCAGATCCAATATACTCAGAGTCAAGGCAGTACATCTATACCCCCCACCCTCATTGATGGAATACATACTAGATAAATGTTTTAGATGAAAGTCCCTATCTTTTATTTTAGATTGAATCTGAGATTAAGCTTGAGGGATATCCAATGCCTAAAAGGATATCAAACTGATGTTGTTAACAAACAGTGATCCAATGTATGACTTTATACTCTAATCAACATTTCTCTTTTTTTACAGCAAAAACAGACAGGGCTTGCCTCTATCCAAAACGGTTTAATATCAAGAAGACATTGAATACATTGTTAATGCTAAAACAAGAGCTGCACTTTCGTTAGGGGATCTTTCAATTTCCTAGTGATTTTTCTGTATCTCACATTTCTTTCATGAGACTTGCCATTCCTGCTTTCCGTAGTAGCCATGTACAGATCTTGAACAAATTACCGATTTTCTGCTTAAAGCATGCTATTCACTCTTTTCATAGCCAGCAACTTTGTGTGTGTTGAAGGAAATTTATTTCATGGAGACCAAGATGTTACTGGGTTTCAGCAGTCTTCCTTTATGCAAGGGAATGTCTTCAGATATTAAAGAAGAGATCCAGAACCACAGTCTGCTCATCACCATCTCCAAGCTAACGCAGGCACTTTGCAAGGCCTTATAGGCCACATGAAGATTACAAAGGATGAATAGCACCATGCCAGTCAATTTCATTTCAGTGAGATTTCAGTTTACATAATTTCAGAATGTTTTGTTTACATCTGAGCCAAGATTGACAAGCTGCTTTAGTGGTAACTGGTAACCTTTCTTCTACATGTACAATGCATCAGGTATTGCCTGTCCCAACTTTCTGTTCTTGCGCATGTCAAAACATCAAAGCTTTGAGGTATCTTACATATATTTGAACCATCTCTGGTAAAAACTATTGGATAAACATATGACACTGATTCTGGTTCTCTGCATTCCCAATTTCATCTGCTTCCAGTAGTTGGGACTAAGACCATCAGAAACTAAAGATGGTACCTTTGTTTAACCATGGATTCTAATAGGACCTCGTAGAATCCATGGTTTAACTCATTGAGAAAGACATTGCATAAAATATTTTGGAGCGCCATTGCATAATGCAAAGCTGAGATTACATTGAGTATTAAACCTTCAATGAACAGAGAATTTTGTGTTGAGATATTTTCTCAGGGGTGCTTGGCATCAAGCCACAGGTTCTATAATTACATGTATGTACATGACTGAGGATGTTTTCTCTTCACTAGGTAGTACAAAGTGTTTATTTTTTAATTTCCAATAAATCTTGCATTTGCAAAATCACCATGCTTCTTTCAGTTTGCATGCCTATGACTTGGAAGAAACCTGAATTATCAACTCTGGATACCGTATGCATTGTATGCAGTCTGTGTCAAATAAAATGGTACAAGTGGAAAACATTTTTTTATAGTATGAAGATAAATCACAACGTGGTATTGTTTAGTATCGTCATAAAGCAGGAAAATCAGACTTTCTCCTGCAATTTTTTTCATCACATTTGGTGCTGTAATTTTTGAGATATGACTAGTTTTCTACAATCAAGAAAAATCAAGTTTCCGCAAGCCGTCCCATGCCTTTGTGTAGGTTTCGCATAATGGCCATGAATTCAGCGCTCCAGAACAATTTCGATTTGCTCCTCGTCGCACAAAAAACTTAGCATAACTTTTGTTTTACAAAAGCAAATTATATAAAACAAAGAGCATCAACAAGAAAAATCTTTTGGCTTTAATTTGGTACCAGATACACACATTACATGAAAAGATTTAACACCTAACTTATTTTTCCCCCGACTGTACCATTTTTTTTTACACAGACTGTATAGTCTTTGCCACTTTAGTTCAAGCTTGTAACCTAACATCATTTTCTTGGAAATCGTTTTTGGCGTGTTTATTTATGGTGTAAAAAAGAGAAACGTCAATTCACAAAGTCCTAATTCACCGGATCACTATGCTTTTTGCATTGGAAATCCATCAATACATGTAAGTACAGCGTGTCCCACAAAAATGTTAATGGCACTCTAGATGAGTATGATATTAAAATTACAACATTATATAAATATCAACTGGATGCAATTTAATGTGATATGGTCCAATAATCACAAAGATAAGAGCATTTGTTCATGACACATCAGGGTGGTGTTGCATAAAACTTTTTTTCTAACCCGAGTTTTCTCGGGTTAAAAATCTCAGCTTATGTGGACCTATTTCTTAGGTTATTCAACCTGAGTTTTAAAACTCCCTAAAAATTTATTGCATTAATACTTTTGAAAACTCTGGTATGTTTTTATGCAATGGAAAAAACGGTAAAAAATCCAGAAAAATATTGTAACCGGGGTTTTCGGACTTTAACCGGAGTTTACAGATTTTAACCGGAAAAAACTCCGGTTAGAAGTTTTATGCAACGGGGTCCAGGAAACCTCTTCAGCCAAGCTTTGTATTATTATGTGTAGTCAGGTTCAGCTAACAACATGTTTAGTATAATTTTTATGTTTGATTAAAGATATCATGCCAATTTTCTTAACCCTTCATCTTAAAACAAAAAAAAAAAATAAGTATGTGCCCGCAAGTTGTGGGCCCATATTAAAAAAAATAAAAATAAAATAAAATAAGAGTGAATGAAGATGTCATTGGACTACGTATTTTATTCAATGTAATAACGAAACTTGGATCGAGAGGTTTTCTGATGAGTGCTGAAAGAAGACTTATATATCAATGTGATTAATGGACCATATGGCATAAAATTTAAGCCAGTTCTATCAAACAAATGCTAGTTTACGATTATAAAATTATATACAATGAATTGGCAATTTTCAAATCATACTCATTTAAAGTGCCATTAATTTTCTGTTGGACACACTGTAGTGTGGCGTATGTAATTTGAAAAGTAAAAAGGAAAATAATCATGCTCCACATTTGTAGATTACTGCATGCGTATGGATCTGGAATAAAGATGAACTTATGCTCCAAATGCTCCAATGCTCCAAATTTCATTGTCCGAAACAAAGAGTACCGGATATTTGTTTTGCCCCTTTTCTCGTGAGCCCGGCAGCCACTGAGCAGCGCCTGAAGGACGTTGCTCTATCCCCCTTTTGTTGAACACCAAACAGGGAAGCAGCAACTTCCATTTTTTAACGTCTTTTGGTATGACGTGGCCGGGGATCGAACCCATGACCTCCCGATTATGAGGCGGACGGTCTATCCACTGAGCCAACACATCGGTTAACATAGTGAAAGGATACAATGCCAAAGCTGAGCTGGCACTCTAAACAATGTAAGGTGCATAAATTTATCTCAGTTGTCATAATTGAAAAATTTTCAATCTACAATCTGAGCTCAGATCCCATCTGAAACTTAAACAGCTTCAACATTAGGTGATTCCATTCATAGACAAATAGAAGTTACTCTGTGCCTAAAACCTATAGAGACTCATGCACCAAACAAGCACTGAAAATTGTGTCTCCAGTTTCGTTTTCTGCCTTTTATTGGAGTAGATCTACAGTAATATGTACATGTATCTCTCTGAACTAAAGACAAAATAACCTACAACACATTTAATGCACTTTCCCCCCATATAATGCTTATACGCGCAGATACTCATGTCATGATGCTGCGACTGGTTGTGCCATAATGTGCAGGGAAAAAATGAATAGGGATGCTTCATGTTCATGTACATGCATGTCTCTAAATGAGCAGACCCAAACATATCCCACATACATTAATTCTAATAATAACACAAGTGACAGGATTTTCGGTCTCATATCAAAGCTATGGCTAAGTCTACAATTTTTAATTTTTTTTCACTCTTTCAAAAAAGTAGTTAAAAAGTAGGAAAAGTAGGAGATTTCAAAAAAAAAGTAAGATAAGTAGGAGGTTGACAAAAAAGTAGTGAAAAAGTAGGAAAAGTAGGAGCGCTTGAAGGCCTGTCACAATAACTATGCAGATCCCAATAGTGCTACGAACAAAGGCCCGTATTCTCAAAAGCCGCCTAACTTGAAGCCTAGCTTAAATCTGTGGATTAACTACGGCCTGCTAAGAGGGAATCTCAATCCTGAAAATTAGATGTTCGGTCCATAATAATTTATGGTAGTGAAACTATTAAAACTGCTTGGGAATGATACGTACAGAAGTTTCCCTTACAATTAAAACACGATTCCAGAATTCAGTGAAGGTAATAGGAACATGAAAATAGACAGATTGATTCCCTCTTAACAAGCCATAGTTAAACTACAGATTTAAGCCAGGCTTAACTTTAGGCCACCTTTGTGAATACGGGCCAAAGGGTGTGCTTAGTCGCATTTTTTTTTCTCGTCGCAAAAAATAAACTTAACTAATTGTACAAAATAAATATTATTATCTTAATTAAAACATTGATATAGTTTGCAAGGAAATCGCAGGAAACGAGAGTGCGTGTGAACATCAATGCCCGATGTTTCGAATGCCACATGGTACACTCGTGAGAGGGCTCGCTTCCAACAGGACTTCGGAAAACCTCTTCGGCAAGGATCGCAACGGTCCTGGGCCACGCATTACTTTGTGTGAGGCGACCCCACCCTCACTGATTGGTATGCCAGTACAATGTAATGCTTTTCTTTTCAACGACACCATTTTCCTCCGGCCTTTATTTTGTCTTTGATTCGTTCATTTGATTTGATTCTTTAAAAAGCCTCGTAAAGTACCACGTAACTTTGTACTTCTTAATTTTGAAAATTTTAATTTTGAAATGAATTTGTAAGTTTATATATATATTAAACACTCATGTCTCGGAAATGAATTGGATCGTCCGCATAATTTATTCTTAAGGTCGATATCGACCGTAAAGAATTTCACTTGCATATAGTTGAATTGACCTGATAAATTTTAATTAAAAAAAAAAAAATAATAAAATCGGGCGGGAAAACCGATATCATTATTTATCACTCAGCATCACTTTATTTGTAATCAAAATTAAAATGAGAAGAAGTACCAATTATTACTATATTTAAATCATCTTCATAATCATTTTATTATTTTTTTTTTTTAAACAGGTGAAATATATTTGTTTCTTTCCACCCCGGAGGCTGGTATCTATCGCGGAATGATATTCACACCAAATAAAGCAGCAACGATGGTAATCGGCCTGAGCAAAGTGCCCATTGATATCCTTATCGAAGACGTAAGCGACATCTTCGCCATCGCAGGATCTAGCGACGATGATATGCTATATTGGGCCATCAAAGGTCGTGCTAATGTCAATCGATTCCGCATCCATGATGCTGGAACACAAGAAGCTATCTCTACATTTGGACATGGTAAGGATCGAGTCTCTGAAAGCGAGAATAATAAGGAAACAATCAATGTTGGTTTAGATATTGGGACGAACTTTCACTTCCAAGTGCAATCTTTTTATATCTATCTTTACGAAGCGAAGCTGAGGAAAGATATCGTGACACCGAGGAAGCAGAGGCGTCGGAAACCTGTGTGAAAAAGAAAGCATCATTACATTGATAAGGTCATTTAATACTTTTATTTAAGCTAGAGATCGTCCACTTAAAATACTAAACTGAAATTAGAACATTAATTTTCAAATTAGAGATAAATATAGAATTTTTTTCTTAAATTTACTGCAATTAGGAAAAATAATGTTTCCTTTTAATGAAAATGAAATTCCAAAGGAAGGCCATCTAAAGATGTTACCAAATTCAATGCTTCTCACACTGTTAGAACGCGGTTTAAAAATTTCGCTGTAAAAAAAAAAAAGGTTGGTTTAAAAGTTAAACATTGTTGTTTAAAACCGGAAAAGCGAGGTTTTATAGCCTTAAACAAGACCTGTTTAAAGACATATTGCACTGTATTAAACGGGTTTTGTTTAAACAGGCCGAGGCTAATGTCACGTGATAGTCATGAGCTAATGGCATCACTCGTTACATGCCAGATAAATCGGCTCAACATTTCAATCATGGCGAAGGACTTATGCCTCATACATGGAATAAGTGTATGTACAGATGTGTTGGCTCAGTGGATACAGCGTCTGCCTTATAATTGAAAGGTCGTGATTTCGATACCCGGCCGCGTTAACCTATATAACCTAAAGTATGTCAGAGAGCGAACAGCGATCCATTTACAATTTAATTCCAATTTGAATAATGATAGATCATATTTTAGAGCACTTGAATAAAAAGCGGAGGTAGACATGCGAATTTCCATTCACACTTGGTTCTTTCGCACCCTATTCTCGATTTCTACCGATTTTCATCAGCTAATTTCAAATTGTAATGTGATATACGACAGATTACATAATATATATAATTATGTTTTAAAAAATATACGGAGAGTTTTTTGTATTGTACATGTTGTATCCCATAAAAAATAAAAGCCTAAAAAAAAAAGAAAAAAAGAAAAAAGAAAAAAAGAATCCATTAAGGCATAATTCTATCCCTTATCCGATTTTGTCCCGATATACTTTTTTTTTTTTTTTTCAATTCAGTGTTCTAACTCATTCAAATTCCCGTTCTGCTTTTTTTTCCCGATCTGTTTTTATTTTGTCTGAGATTCGATTAAAAAAACAGTTACTTGAGGTTTTTTGTTTCCTTTAATGCATAGCAAAGTTTTAGAATGTATAATGACTATAAACTTATTATTACTTTCCTAAGATGTTTTTTGAATGTTTTCATGGTGAAAGAGATAATTTGAAGGTTTACCGTATGACACAATGTGTAAGTCCTGAAAAGGACTGTTTTTGATTCTTTCATGAGTGATTGATAGCTCTGAAAAGAATGCATGCACAATAACAGTTCTTTTCAGAGCTACCGGTATCAATCAAAAAAGAATCAAAACAGTCCTTTTCAGGACTTACACATGGTGTCATACCGTAAACCTTCAAATTATTACTTTTCTGTTGTCCAGTTGTAACAGATTTGGCGTATCATGGGAGAAAATTCTCGCAAGTTTATCGACGTCTCTATGTAGCTCTACCTCGAACTGTAATGATCTTTGAGATTGACGAAGACGAAAGGAATGAATGGTGTTATGTTTGCAAGTCAACCAATGACATGATAACTTCCATAGCTGTTGACCCCCTCATTGGGTAAGTGAAGCGCTGATTTGCAATTGACTGTTTTGGGGTTTTTGGGGTTTTTTTTTTGGAAAAATTCATTACCAGATAATTGTATCGTAAAAAGTGTGTGTATTTTCGATTTCGAAAACGCGAGAACCACTTCATTTTATACACAAATTGAATACATGTTCAATATAAATTATACAGAGTGAGTAAATAAAAGTCCCATCATTTAGAAACTGCCTTTTTCATTTAGAACTTTGCATGCATGACTGAGTAACAGGTGATCTTCAGAAGACTGCAGAATGTGGTATTATGCGCTGTGCGACATTACCGGTAGACCAGACTCTGGTCGTTAGAAACTTTCACCTTCCTCCATTGACTCTACCTTTGCACCATTTCTCTTTCTATCACAAATCCACTTCCCTACATCCATGCCAAATCCAAGAAGCTCCTTGCCGAGAGTCCCTGATCATGCTCATGTGCTAAATTAGTACTGTGCGCGAAGAAATTTTTCGTAGAAATTTAAATGGAGAGCGTTTTTTAGGAATACACGATCAAATCTCTAAAATACAGACCGCTGGTAATGTTCAAAATAGTACACTATCAGAGAAAGTTAATAACTTGGTTAAGAAATTTTACAGATATTATACAAATGGCGGCAAAAGGTTAAGTCCACAAGTCAAAACAAAGAAAGAAAAAGAAACGTAATAAACCATGGTACGAATCTGACTGTAAATATATTTCCCAACTATTCGAAGACTGTGTCGAACCCTCATCAAACCCATGAATAAGTCGCACGACTAGAGATTTTATGCAAAAAGAAACTTCTTCGTAAAACAATACGCAGAAAGCATAGAGATATATAAAAGAAACTATTAGACAAACTGCTCTCTGCTGAACAAAGAAACCCTGCTGATTCTGGAATATCATAAATCAGATGAAAGGAAAGATAAGAGTGATATAAGTTCAGGGATAGACCGCGGATACTTGGTATAATTATTTCAAAAAGTTAATGAATATAGAATATACAACCTTTTTGAAGAAACTTATTGTAGAAAACAACTAGATATGACTTTAGACAACTTAATACCGAAATATCCTGCAGGAAGTGCTGAACTCATTACATGCACTAAAACGCGGTAAATCATTGTGGACCGATGGGATATTGAACGAAATGATCTTATTTCTTGCCAATACGATGTTTACACTTATACCAAAATATTCAATGTTCTACTCACACTTGGTATTTACCCGAAGGATGGAGAGAAAACTATATAAACCTATATTTTAAAGGAGGGCCTCTGACGACCCATCAAATTTTCGGGCATTGCGCTCTCAAGTTGCTTAGGTAAACTCTTTGCTAGAGTTCTATATACTAGGCTTACGAATTTTTTTGAAACTAATAAAATATACATGTAGAGCAGATTGGATTCCGCAAGGGGAGTCGCACGAGCGACATATTTTACTCTTAAAACGATTATCGATAAAACTTTCATGAAGAAAAACTCTTATATGTCTGCTTTGTTGATTTTCAAAAGGCCTTTGATTCAGTATATCGAAAGGCACTTATATACAAACTCGGGAATGTGTTGATATACGGACCCTTCCTAAACATAATAAAATATGTATAGCTGACGTTAAGTTCTCAATAAAATAGAAGAAGGTAGAGCATTTGCCTTCTCTACTCCGCGGGGTCAAACAAGGTTGTGTAATTGAGCCCCATTCTGTTTTCTCTTACATATAATGATTTAGTTAGTATATTTGATGATAACTGCCATCCAGCAAACTGGGTGAGGAAAAATAAACTGTTTATTATGGGGACGATCTTGTTTTAATGTCCGAATCTGCAGATGTCTTCAAAATTCTTTTGAATAACTCAACGTATATTGTACATTTTGGAATCTACAGGTGAATCTAAAAAAGACAAATGTTATGATTTTTAATAAAGCAGGAAAAATATACATAAATACAAGTTTTTTATTGATAATACCGATTATGAAATAACTAATGATACAAATATCTAGGACTGTTGTTCAAACCTTCAGGTAGTTTTTCTCATGCGTAATTAATCTGATGAAAAAAGCAAAAAGGCAATGTTTCTTGAAAAAGTACACTTGCTAGTGATCGCATTCAGTAATACCGCATATGAAGCTATTTGACAGTTGTATTAAACGATAGCGTTGTATGCTCTGAGGTCTGGATTTTAGATATCTTAAAGGTAGAAAAGGGGGACATAGAAAGAGATATACGTCAACCGTACCTGAGAAAATGCATTTGAAAATATTAAAGAATATACTCGGCTAAATAGAGGTGCGGTAAATAGCGCAGTCTTATCAGAGCTTGGACGTTATCCATTACTTATATAGCCTTAAGTTGATGATTGGTTTCTGGTGCCATATAACAAATAAACATACTAATGACTTAGTAAACAAAGCTTACCAAGCAAATATAAAATTAAAAAAACGATTCTGTCAAAAACTTGAATTTTATGAAAGACCTCGGCTTTTCCCATATTTGGGAAAACCAAAGCACCTTCTCAAAACGTCATCTTGTAAATCAGTGGGCAGAAGCTTCAAGAAAGGTATATTAGGTATTGGAAAGAAATTTTTGATGAAAGTAGTGATGTATACTGTAGTAAACTGAGGACATATAAAGATTTAAAAACATACGTATAACATAGAACAATATTTATTATTGGACATTGAAAAGTTACATACTAAGAATTACCTAAAATTAAGAAAGCAATAGTAGACTGATGATAGAGCAGGGGAGACACACAACTAGAAAATAAATAAGCGTATATGTCCTAAATGCTCTCAAGAAATTGAAACAGAGTTTCACATTTAATTCTGCCAACTTTAATAATCACAGAGAAAATTTATTTAATACAATACATGCAATTATCCCTCGTTTAAAGATATGGATGAAACGATAATTTAGATTAAAATGAAGAGTAACGACTATGACATAAGTAAAATTTTAGTAACTAGCGTTAGTAATATGTATAATGAAAGAGTAACCCCCCCCCTAAATAGAGCTTGGCAGTCCGCTAGATAAAAATGTACGTATTTCTGTATAGTTTTCGTTTCTATATATGTATATATACCGAGTGAGTCAAAAAAAACTTTACACCTAAGAAAAATGTCAATAAAAAGAAAACCAAATATAAAAACCCAGATTATTTACATATTCTGAAAGAATAACTCCTCCGCCATTTTCTGGTACCATTTATGTGTGGTATGTCTTTACCTTGGATGATCAGTACGCATGTTTGCGAACATGCAAAATTTCGAATTGTGCCAGGTGGGGATAAATTGAAACAACAAAAGCTGCCAAAAAAGCAACTCCATCATGAAATAAAATAGCATAACTTTTTAACGAAAATGTCTTTCGCTTAAAACTTGACAGGGGTGTTGTTACACATATTTGACTACATTTTGTATGAAATTAGATTGACTCGTCAAGTAATGCACGAAATGAGTACACATCAAAGAAGTATATAGCAACTGACAGACCTCAATTCCTCTAATACTTTTGAAAAGAGATTATTTTGTCTTTGACGTGTGCTCACTCATGCCTGACTCTACAAATTTATCTCATTTTCATACAAAATGTAAATCAATATGTGTACAACTCCCCCGTCAAGTTATTAAGCGAAGACATTTTCGTTAAAAAGTTATGCTATTTTTATTCATGATGAAGTTGCTTTTTTGTCAGCTTTTGTTGTTTCAATTCATCCCACCCTGGCACAATTCGAAATTTGCATGTTCGCGAACAATGCGTTGTGTTCATCCAAGCGGAAACATACTACACAAAAATGGTACCAGAAGATGCGGGAGGAGATACTCTTTCATAATATGTAAAATAATTTAGGGTTTAAAATTGGTTTTCGTTTTATTGACTTTTCTAGGTGTAAAGTTTTTTTGACTCACTCGGTATATATATATATATATATATATTATATATATATATATATATATATATATATATATATATATATCAATGATGTATTGTTATGTATTATCATGTCAAATCTTATTTGTTATGTTAATTTTATGTATATATACATTTTTTGTTCCATTTTCTTTGTTTTTTTTGTTATGTTTGTATTGAAGATAATCCGAAATGCGGATTTTTTGTTTCAATAAATTTGATTTGATTTGATTTGATTTGATTTGATTTGTATGGTGTTATGAGGGTTGATATGAAAATACAGGATGGTCCAGGCAGTGGACTACATTACCGGTCCTAACAGGCCTATAGACTGACAGGTTTCTAGAATCTATTCTCCGAAACCGTCCTCTTTTGATACACGGTTTAAATACTTGTAGCGATCTTTGTCTCTTCAATGTGACCGTTAAAGGGCCTGTCCCACAGAAGGCGATCGTTGTGGCGAAGACCTACGAACTACCTTTTAGTACCCATCGCCATCATGCGCAGGTCCAATCGCCTATAAAATCGTGAATTATCGCGTCTGTCGCCGACAAATACGTAGTAAAATTTTGTTCGCCGCTGGTTTCTCAACAAGTTAAACAATAGCTAGCGTCAGTTTGGTGGACGTCAATGACCTTAGCTTGTCTTCTCTTGTCGCGACAAGGTGCTATCGTAGATTGTCGCCAGATAACACTTGTTTAGCACAGCGGAACGGCGGCCAGTTGTAGGTTGTCGCGCTCCATGCGTACGTTGCACGCACCACTGAACCTAACAGCCAGTGAAATTTAAGCCGCTACTGCCTTTGTCGCCACCAACATTCACCAAAATCAGGATCGGCCTCCCATTCAGATACTGTACAGTCTCCGCTGATTTTTGAAATTTTCAAAATTCATTCACGACCCAAATTATGATGCGCGACTGAGAAGACTAGCACGAACCTAAAGGCAACAAGCTGCCATCAGGTAGAAAACACTCGATCGCCTGTGTCAGTCGCAAGGATCGCCACAGTGCACAAGTTCATATTTTGGCTGATTTTAAGCTGCGACAAGAGAAGTCGAGCCGCGAGATGCGCGGAGGTCGAGACTATTGTATTATCGGATACCACCTATTGTTAACCTATTGTTTGCGTGGAAGCAAGTCGTTGTCGTAGCCTATCGTAGACGGAGTCGTAGATACGCACCTACGATTCTGGCACGATTCTGGCAGGTTCTAACATGCATAGGTTGTCGCCACAACGATCGCCTTCTGTGGGACATAGACAGAGTCGTAGGTACGTATACTTTAAGGGCCTGTCCCACAGGAGGCGATCTTTGTGGCGACAACCTATGCATGTTAGAACCTGCCAGAATCGTGTCAGAATCGTAGGTGACCGGAGATCATATACGTATCTACGACTCTGTCTACGATAGGCTACGACAACAACTTGCTTCCACGCAAACAATGGACTAACAATAGCTTGTATAAGATAATACAATAGCCTCGACCTCCACGCATCTCGAGGCCCGACTTCTCTCGTCGCAGCTTAAAATCAACGAAAATATAAACTTGAGCACTGTGGCGATCCTTGCAACTGACACAGGCGATCGAGTATTTTTCTACCTGATGGCGGCCTGTAGCCTTTATGTTCGTGATAGTCCTCTCAGTTGCGCATTACAATTTTGGTCGTGAGTGAATTTTGAAATTTCAAAAATCAGCGGCGACTGTACAGTATCTGAATGGGAGGCCGATCCTGATTTTGGTGATTGTAGGTGGCGACAAAGATCGTAGCGGCTGAAATTTCACTTTACGTTCGGTTCAGCGATGCGTGCAACGTACGCTCGAGCGCGGCAACCTAAAACTGGCCGCCGCTCCGCTGTGCTAAACATGTTCTATCTGGCGACAATCTACAATAGCACCTTGTCGCGACAAGAGAAGACAGGCTACGGTCATTGACGTCAACCAAACTGACGCCGGCTATTGTTTAACTTGTTGAGAAACCAGCGGCGAACAGAATTTTGCTACGTATTTGTTGGCGACGGACGCGATAATTCACGATCTTATAGGCGATTCGACCTACGCATGGTGGCGATGGGTACTAAAAAGTAGTTCGCAGGTTGTCGCCACAACGATCGCCTTCTGTGGGACAGGCCCTTTAGAGTAAAGTATTTAATGGTTTGTTAATTCATTTTTTCAAGACTAATATACGTTGGTACCCTGGGAGATAAGGGACATGATGATGGTGAAAACAACTGCACGACCCCGCGATGTAGCCGTGATATCAGTCCGTGGCTTTTCGGCATATCACAACATCGAGATATGGACATTGCAGACTCTGGTGAGGTGTTTTGCATTTTTGTCGATTGGGGGGGGGGGGGGGGGGGGGGGTTGCATTTGATTCCAAGTGGATATTCAGGGATAGCCAATGACCTGAACACTAATTTAAGCCCATTTTATCGAAGATGACATTGTATGAAGGGGGATCTAAATTTACGCAGTTAGTTGCTTAATGCGGCGGTCACAACTCGTCGTAGGCTACGGGGCACGTGCCATCGACGTAGCCTGCGTTGCATGTGCAATGCACGCACAGGTCCTAATTTAACTTCTGCGATTCCTGCAATTCTATAGTAAGGGTATTGTAAAAACTTTCTGCACGTCGTACATGCATTGTACCTGCGAGGTACCTCCGCTGCACGAATTTTCTACGAAATCCATCGTAGGGAGTTGCACGTCGATGGTACGGCGAGTTGTGACCGCCGCATAAGACCTTTAATGCAGCGGTCACAACTCGTCGTAGGCTACGGTGCACGTGCCATCAACGTAGCCTGCGTTGCATGTACAACGCACGCACAGGTCCTGGTCAACTTCTGCGATTCCTGCGTTTCTGTAGTAAGGGTATTGCAAAAACTTCCTGCACGTCGTACATGCATTGTACCTGCGAGGTACCTCCGCTGCACGAATTTTCTACGAAATCCATCGTAGGGAGTTGCACGTCGAAGGTACGGCGAGTTGTGACCGCCGCAATAATCATAGAAGCCATCTTTTGCCATATATTCTGATGATTATTTTATTACAAAGAGCACGAAGTAAAAGAATTACGAGCTCATTATGAAGTTTGATTTAATGCTGAGTTGTGTGTCACCTTTTCCAATTTTCGTAATATATTTTGAAAACATGTACGTCAATAAGTAGTTTTTAAATATGGGGGGGGGGCGCTCACTTTTTGCCCTCCAGGATCTGTCACCGGAGAGAGAGTGAGAAAGACAGAGAGAGAGAAGAAGGGGGTGGAAAATAGGAGAAGCGATATACATCAGGGGCGGATCCAGCATTCTCCGAATGGGGGGGGGGGCCGGCGAAAATGTTATTCTTTTTTTTTCTCCTGTTTTTACTTTTCATCTTGTTTTTTTCTTCTCTTTTTTCTCTTCCTTTAATAATAATAATAATAATATAAATTACATTTATATAGCGCTTAATACAACAGTTTCTAAGCGCCTTACAATCATACAATGGGATACTTATAGAATAATCATAATAAAGAACGTACATTATATATATATTATATATATATATATATATATATATATATATATTTATATATATAAATATCTTCACTAGCTGATAAACACAGTAAACATGAAGCATAACAAGAAGGTGAATAAACAAATATTTAGAATACAATAATTACAAAGGATTATCAAACAAGAAAGACTTTAGTGTGGACTTGAAGGCGTCACAGGAAGGGGCATCCCGTACTTCAACAGGGAGTTTGTTCCATAATCTTGGAGCAGCTACGCAGCGCAGAAAGCGCGATCTCCGTATCTCGTGCGAGTTCGAGGACCTGGTGAAAACTTTAAGTTTGCAGTAGATGAAGATCGGAGTCGCATAGATGATGCAGGAGTCTTGGGAGTCAGCAGGTCAACAAGGTAGGGAGGAGCTAGTCCATGTTTGGCTTTATATGTGAGAAGGATGATTTAGAAGATAATTCGCTGAGAAACTGGGAGCCAGTGTAAAGAACGTATAACAGGGGTAATGTGATCGTGTTTTCTAGTTCGGGATATTAACCTAGCAGCAGTGTTCTGAACGCGTTGAAGGGGAAGAATGTATGAGTCCGGTAAACCAATGAGCAAACTGTTGCAGTAATCAAGGTGAGAGGAAACAAATGCGTGGACAAGCTGTTCCGTTGCAGTGTTGGTCAGATACTTTCTGATTTTGCCTATCTTAGCAACGCCAAATGATGCTGCTCGACATTTACCACGAATGTGGTCTTTCATGGGGAGATTCCTATCCAGAACGGCTACGAGATTTCGCACAGCAGCCGCACCGCTACTGCAAGTATCATCACCCAGCTGCAGATCTGGAAGACTTTGTGCATCTTTAGACGAGATGTGAATTACTTCAGTCTTGGAGGAGTTCAATTTGAGATCGTTCTTCAATGACCAAACTCTGATAGCTGCTATACATTCCTGTAGCCTTTCAAGTCTATTAATCTGATCGGTCGGTCTTATGACGGCGTACAGTTGAGTGTCATCTGCGTACACTATATGGGCTATTCCACGGTTACTCACGTTACATTTGGAGACACATTGACTCATACTTGGAGCTGTAACTCCATTATTATTGATAGGAACTAAACATCTTTTTATCTCAACAAAGTACACAGTCTGACTATCCTTTGTATAAAAACAAAACTTGATAAATTTCATTATGCTCCTGGCAAATCTTTAAAATGTGTTGGTTACTCACGTAACATGATTTGGACATGCATAAAATGAAAAGTCGACATAAGTGAAAAGTGTCCTCATACAAGGCTTTTATGAAAGTTTATTATATCCATTTCAAAGAAGTCTATTAGGGCGACAAACTTTGTATATCATTAAAAAAGTAAAGAACACATGGTTTTTACTAGGGGTGCAGATAAAGTGGTTACTCACGTAACGGTTACTCACATTACATTTTGTCCAGTGAACTTCCAGAGGTCTTTTCACCCCTTGTAATCGCATAATATCTCAAGTGGCTTCTGAAATATGGAAATGTGTTTATCCTTGGCCTTTTTGTGAAATTTGTGAGAAGAAATATTAAACGAGTCTTGTGTAATTTGCATTTTAGTGAAATTTGTTGTCCCCAGTCCCACACGTGCAATTTTAATGATGGTCTGAGATCTAGCAGAAGTCATTGAAAATGATTATTTTTTTCAATTGAATATGAGTAGCCTATGTCATTTATGAAAATCTGTGGCATTAGATTGGTGATAAATCGAATAATCAAGTCAAGAGACACACTTCTTTTTTTTTTCAATGTCCACTAACCCGTGGAATTGCCCCTATGCTGAATGCCCGAGTAAGATCTGATCACTTTGGCGAGGGGGCCAGTGTAGAGGATATATGCGAGAGGGCCAATGACTTCCCTAAATTGTCCTTCTTTTTGTCTTCTTCTATTCTTCTCTCCCATTTTTTTTTGCGCCGCCAATAGGGGCGGCCGCGGCCCCTTCGGCCCCCCTGGATCCGCCACAGACATTGTATAGATTGAGATTGAAAGGTTTCAATAAATATTTATAATAAGATTATAACGGCAATCGTATTTATTGTTTTCTTACACAGTTCTGTACGAACTAAAGACTGGCTCCGATGTAATAATATACGATATAATTTACAATTCTCTTGAACGGAATGGAGAACTTGAATTAGAAACCATGAGTGAGATTACGAACATTAACATCCTCCGTAAATTTCTTTTCTGGATTGGAGATGAGCAATATGGAGTCTACGATGTGGTGAAGAAAGAAAGTCTGCAGGTCCAATTCGTTCACCTACCAAGCAATGCCGCATTTCCTATCAATCTTGAAATTCATGGGGTCGAGGTCATCGAGAGGATGGAAACTAATGCCGAGGACAATGGGTCGTAAGAACAAATAATTACTGGGATATTTATTGGTACTAACGTTTAGCCAGTGACTTCTAATTGCCACATAATGTCATATATCCCCACATACTTTGATCGAGATATCACTGAACTATACCCAACAAAAAAGTAGGTCCTCCCACTAATGAAAGTGATGTGACTTTTGAACGGGCTTGTTTTGGGCAACATAATTTTGAGGGAAGTTCAGTCTTTGAAAAAATTATATCGATCCCTTGAGACATGTATCAGTGATCAACAATTAAAGTAAAAATGGACACTTTCAAAATCCACAATGGTCATTTTTGGGTCTGTAAAAATAACTATTGTGTAAAATTTTCTTTCTACCTTGTGTTTAATTGGGGTACAGCCCACAAGACCGACACCCACGAGACCGACGGCCCACTAAACCGACGACCCACGAGTCCGACAGTAAAGTAAATAGGCCAACGAGATCGACTATAAACAATTTAGGCCCACGAGACTGACAGCCCACTAGACCGACACTAGATCAAACAGGCCTACGAGACCGACACTACAATGATATGACCCACGAGACAGAAACTTCGCAATGAAGGCCCACGACACCGACGGTAGAGCAAAACAGCCCACGAGACCGACATTACATGAAATATACCCACGAGTCAGAAAAGGGACGTAGAAAAGGGACGTCTAAAAGGCAAGAAAGGGGTGGAAGAGGGAGAGAGAGACGTGGCAAGGGCCGAGAAGTCGAAAATAAAATAAAAATAAAAATAAAAAATAGGTGGAAGGGCAACAGAGAGATAATGAAATCAAAGAACTAATGAGGCAGGTGACCAACGGCAGGTTCGAACAATCCATAGGCTTTGGAAGATTTTCAGGAGGGGGGGGGGGTCAATTTTTGTACCAACTGTTTCGGGAAGATTTTCATTACCCCCCCCCCTCCCCCTCCCCCACGTTGACAGAGGTTTGTGAAAAAAGAAGAAGAGGAAAATAAATTGTAGACCTAATCAATTAAGCTATGTTTACGATGTACAAAATTCTATGAGGGGGGGGGGGTCATTACAACCTCCTGTTACGTACCTGCCTCCTTATGGTTGTTTGCTTCTACTCTCTGTTGCCCTTCCCCACCCTTTTTTGTTTACTTCCCCTTGTAATTTCTCTCCCCTCTTTTCTCCCCCTTTTTATTTGCCTATTAGATGTCCCTTTGCCGTTACCCATAACGGGGGGGGGGGGGTAGGCAATGGCCTGTGCCCCAAAGATACCCCTGGATATTCGTTTGTTTCGTTTTCATTGGCCTTATATTGAAGAAACGTCTGACTCGTGGGTATACTTCATGTAACGTCGGTCTCGTGAGCTGTTTTGCTCTACCGTCGGTGTCGTGGGCCTTATTTGCGAATTTTCTGTCTCGTGGGTCATATCATTGTAGTGTCGGTCTCGTAGGCCTGTTTGATCTAGTGTCGGTCTAATGGGTCTTTATTTGCTGGCGTCGGTCTAATAGGCCTTTTTTGTCTAGTGTCGGACTTGTGGGCCGTCGGTCTTGTGGGTGTCGGTCTTGTGGGATGACCCCGTTTAATTGTTTGGGTGGTGTTATCATCCAAAATATGACCATCCACCACCAATTTGAATATGATCACTAGTCGTCGCGTCATGGTCGAGTGAGCACACTTTAAAAGTGAATTTTGTAACCTTTGTTATGACAATCTTTGTTCATTCATGCACAACGTAACGGTTTTATCTCATTTTCTCACATGAGTTAGTCGATGGGTGTATAAACATTGTTACTCAACACCTTTCTGTTAAAAAAAGTTCCAGCACGTTGATTAGGGGTTTGTTATTGCCTTAAGTTTGTACACACAATGTCAATGGAGAGGAAATCGATATTACAACAAAATTACAATTCGGCTTAACTTCATTGATGATTTTTGTTATTTCTATTATGAGTTTTTTTTTTCATGAACCTTAGCACACCACGGCACGCTAATGTTACAGGAACTAAGTTGACGAAAAATTGAGTGACTGATTAGACACGGAGTGAGGCCAAAGCTCTAAACGTTCTTCTTATTTGCATAATTTTCTAATGAATTCTGCTTACTGAAGCATAAAACACTGGAATTTTCGTGAAACTCAAATGAAATGTAATATCCAATAAGGACTGTGACAGTTATCCAAATTAAGCAATTGAGTTTTAGCTCACAAACGAAAAAGACGGCCTTTCACATATCACGTGCTCATTGAAACGCGATTTTTTAAATAAAATGCCATAGCATCATTAAAAAAAATTACATACACATAACAAAAAAATATTGATGAAATGATTTCTATTAGACAAAACTTACCTAAGAAATGCGAAAATATTATTTTTTGTTTTTTATTAAGTGTTCATTCAACCGTGAACCGATGGATATTGTTTAGAATCACTCTTCCAGAATGCATATTCCATCATAATAAATAATTCTTAACAATAACAATGTGTAAAATTGCAGTCTTTGAAATTTTTACCTCATGCTCATCCAAACGTGAAATTTAATGCAAAAGTCATTTGGTGTGTTAGAAATTAAGTGCAACAAACCTTCTGAACATATCTTTTGTTGAAAAGTTTGAATTTGTTGCAAAATTATTGAATCAAAGTTATGAAATTAACCTTGTGACTTTTGAAAAGTGACATTTTTGCCTTTAGATTGTGCTCATTGAATCTTGACTTAACGAATATTAGTGAAACTTACCAAAATGAAAGCTGAGAAAATTATCTACAAGCACCTGAATAAAATTTGTAAAACTCCTCTTGGTTAAAAAACATATCGAGGTTCGTCTAGGGGGGGGGGTACTTTTTTGTTGGGTATATATAATTATAAACAATCAAAGGAAGACTGCTCCAGCAACTTTCAGACACGAGAACTACCGTAGCTTCACTTTACAAGGATAGTAAAAGCGCAAGTAAAAAAGTAACGAGTAGATATATACCGAGTGAGTAAAAAAAAAAAAAAACTTTACACCTAGAAAAATGTCAATAAAAAGAAAACCAATTTATAAACCCTAAATTATTTTACATATTCAGAAAGAGTAACTCCTCCTGCATCTTTTGGTACCCTTTTTGTGTGGTATGTCTTTACGCTTGGATGAACACGACGCATTGTTTGCGAACATGCAAATTTCGAATTGTGCCAGGGTGGGGATGAAATTGAAACAACAAAAGCTGACAAAAAAGCAACTCCGTCATAAATAAAAGAACATAACTTTTTAACGAAAATGTCTTCTGCTGAATAACTTGGCAGGGATGTTGTTACACATATTGACTACATTTTGTATGAAAATGAGATAAATCCGTAGAGTCAGACATGAGTGAGCACACGTCAAAGACAAAATAATCTATTTTCAAAAGTATTAAGAGGCCTTTTTAGGTCTGTCAGTGGCAATTTACTCTTTGATGTGTACTCATTCGTGCATTACATGACGAGTCAATCTAATTTTCATGCAAAATGTAGTCAATATGTGTAACAACATCCCTGCACTGAAATCCTAACCTCGTCCATCAGTGGACGGACTAGCTTTAAAGCTAGTCAGTCAAGACGGACTAGTTTTAAAGCTAGTGTGTCATGTTAGTCCGTCGAGACGGGACAGCTTACATCTGAATCCCAAATCTCTCAACCTGAACGGACCGAGTTAAAGCTGTCCGTCACACTTGATGTTGTCCGTCGATGCGACGGACGAGCTCAATAAAATTGGAATGTAGCCTCAAGTTTCCCATTAAGAAAGACCGACTAGGATTTGATACACATAGCTGCAATGACGCTAACAATTGAAATGACTGACTAAGCTATTTGAAATACACACAGATGCAATGTCAATTCATTATCTCCATTGTAAATTTAGAGCGGCAATGTTTCCGAACATAATCAAGTGAAATCATTATTCTCAAAACAAGTTGTTTTTGACCTGACAATCTTAAAGCTTACGATACATAACATCAATTCACGACAAGAATGCAATTCACGAGTAGGTCAAACTATTTGTTCTCTCATTCTTTAATTACAGGCTAATTGAATACCTCGTTACTATAGAACCCAAGAATCTGGTCTATTCTTATAGATTACTGGTGAATGCCCGGCTAAGCAACAGCAGTGAATAAAGGTGAATAGCATCGAGTGAATAACATGCGCATTGCGAAAAGGACATCATCTATATATTTGTATTATCTGCATGTGAAATCTATTTAAATGAGCAAACTGTAAGGAAGCAATGCCGATATAGGCCTACCCCGTAAACTGAAGATTTTGATGATATGGCGATCTCCTTCATGGATATGTGTGGTACTCTTTTTAATTCCTTATTTTTCAGTTCAATAGATATGTTATTTTTTCACATGGATTAATACTACATAATCACCAACGCGAAACAAATTCTGTCTTGCCAAATAATTTATAATTGCCATGTGTGGTTACTGACAACGATAATAGCAACTTAAATAATGAATTCAATTCTAATTCTAAGAATTATAAGTGCCACTATTTCTTTTAGATTACTATCTGAAAGAACAGAATATTGGATTAGAGGCGCGATTGCAGGATTCAGTCTGAGGTGGCTCTCGAGAAAGATATGCGTAGAAAATGCAAATATAGGCAGGCCTACAACAAACAAGACAATGATGATGCAAGCCATCGGCTGGGAAGCCCGGGGGACAGTGGGGACCGTTTCACCCTCGATTTTTTTTCTGGGATCGTCCCCCTTGATTTTTAAAGTCATCAGCTAGTGAAGCTAATAAAGAGGCAAAATGTATGTTGAATATAATGATAAATGCTATTTTAAGCAGCCCCCCCCCCCCCAGTCGTGACATCAAATCGCCGCACTGGAAGCAAGCATATAAAGTATAAATTCAAAATGCATATTATTAGCGTTATAGATTGCACCTAACTTGTTTGTTTGGCCGGGCTTCAGTGTAATTATTTCACATTTGATTTTCCACATTAAATCTCAACATCACATTATTTGATAATTGCCATAATGTTAACTAATATTGTGCCTCCTGTATTAATTCCTGTATTCTGATATCATCATAATAAAATGATTTTGGCTTGAATTCTTGAATTTTTGTGAAAAAAAATTTAATCGTATCTTTAAAATGTTTTCTCATATTTCAGATTTTACGTCTCTGACAAGCTGATGAAGCCATATTAAGCTATTTCGTAATGCTAGTCGGTCTAGACAGAAGTAAGAACATCGCGCAACTACAAGCGCAACTGACTAGTTTTGACACCTTGACGGACTAGCTGTAAAGCTAGTCCTGCATCAAAGCTCGTCAGTCTGGGCATCACTACGACTAGCTTTTATGCTAGTCCATCAAACTAGTCGGTCAAAACGGACTAGCTTTAAATCTAGTCCGTCGTGACCGACTAGCATTAAAACTAGTCCGTCGTGACCGACTAACTTGACGGACTAGCTTTCAAGCTAAGTCCGTAGAGACGGACGATCTTTAAAGCTAGTCCGTAATAAGCGGATTGTGTTGAAGGAAAACTAGTCCGTCGTGACTGACTAGCTTTAAAGCTAGTCAGTCTGGGCATCACTACGACTAGCTTTAAAGCTAGTCGGTCTACCCGTTTAGGTTTTCAGTGTGTCAAGTTATTAAGCAGAAGATTTTTTCGTTAAAAAGTTATGCTATTTTATTCATTATGGTGTTGCTTTTTTGCCAGCTTTTGTTGTTTCAATTTCATCCCCACCCTGGGACAATTCGAAATTGGCATGTTCGCAAACAATGCGTCGTGTTCATCCAAGCGTAAAGACATACCACACAACAATGGTACCAAAAGATGCAGGAGGAGTTACTCTTTCAGAATATGTAAAATAATTTAGGGTTTATAAATTGGTTTTCTTTTTATTGACATTTTTCTAAGTGTAAAGTTTTTTTTTTACTCACTCGGTATATATATACCTCTTGGTCTGGAACGAGAAGGAAATTCTACTTAATATTGCATGAAGTAATGTTAAATCGCTATACAGCCTATATCAAATAAAATGGCACAGTTGGAAAATATTTTTTAAAGTATGAAAGTTAATCACAATCTAGTATAGTGTTTAATATATACATAAAATAGGAAAAGTCAGGCTTTCTTCATCAATTTTTTCATCTCATTTGGTTCAGTAGATCTTGAGATATGATAAGTTTTCTATAATCAAGAAATATCTATTTTGCGCACGCTATATGGCTTTTTATAGGTTTAGCACATAATGGCCTTAAATTCGGAACAATAGATGTGAGTAATTTCGATTAGCTCCTCGTCGCACAAAACTAAGCATAACTTTTGTTTTACAAAAGCAAATTATACAAAACAAAGTGCATCAGCCAGAAAAATATTTTGGCTTTAATTTCGTACCCAATACACATATCGTTAAAAAATATTTCATACCTAAATTATTTGTCAGTTTTTGCAATTTTCATCCTGCTCACTGGGCACACATTTGGCATGTGTTTTGGCAAATTAAATGTTTAAAAAAAATATGATTTTTTTTTTCCAAAATCATCGATTCAAAGTTATGATATGAAACTTTTCAACTAAAGAAAAAAAAAAATAATAATAAAAAAATAAAATTATATTTCTTTTTCAATTTTCATTTATTTCTACAAATCGCAAATCAACATGATAAAGCAATTTACGTTATATAAAGTAATCATCTTAAAATGCATTTACATAAAACAATTTAATATATATATTTACAATCAAGAAGTGAGAAGAAAAGTGGAGGAGCCTACAGAGAAGCAGGGCTTGCTGTGGATAATGAAACATACAAAATTTTGCCCAATTGAATGGAAATTATCGTTATGCATGTCGACCTTGCTTATTGAACTAACGTCTGTTAAAAATGTATTTAAATGGGAGGTAGTAAAATTACCTATACACGCATATTTATAATTTTTTCCAAATCCTTCTGGTAAACAAAATGATACAGGTTTGATTTAGGGGAAAAAAATTACTTTTTGTGCTGTATTTATATTTTAAATGTTTAGGCCTTTTGAAACAGAAATAAATCTGTTTCTGAATTTAAATCTATCTGATAACTCAAATGGGCAATTCCTACACCTTATGCTAATTTTTACTTTAATGTTGGCTTCTCCATGAAGAGGCTTTGATAGTATTTTTTTAGTGACAATACCTATACAGAGTGAGTAAAAAATGTCCCACAATTTGAGTTGTCTTGTTTGAAGCACATGTATGAACAGCTAATCATTACATGTCTTGGTAGATTCATCCTTTCTGCCCTTTTGGTACACTTCTTATTTGGATCTTTGCACGCATGACTAAGAAAATACAATTTTCAGCAGCCTGCAAAATCTCAATTGTGCCAAGTGGATGGATGTGTGCACACACACACACACACACACACACACCCACACCATGGATCCTACTACCTCTAGTAGGATCCCTGCACACACGCGCGCATCATCACACATACACTCTAGCAGGCAGGATCCATGCACAAACACAGTAAAACAGTTCATGTTATTTCCCCTTTTCTGATTAAGCACTGATGTTTTGTTTATCAAGACCAAGGACCCTGTACAGGGTCCATACCAAGACCATTGCTAAATGTTCGGGACGTGTAAGTGAGGGTGTGTGTGTGTGTGTGTCCGTGTATGTGTATAAGCTCATGGGATGGGGTTTAGATGAGATATAGTGCGTGTTTGGTGTATGTTTTTGCGATTGTGTGTGGGTATGTATGTAGTGGTTTGTGTGTGTGTTAATGAGGGGATGCGCTGGTATGTATCTTTGTGCCTGCACATAATTCATGTATTCTCAGTTTTTTTATTTTTTCACCCAGCCACTTGGCGCAAGTGAGAATTTGCAATCTTCTGAAGATTATTCTTCAGTCATGTGTGCAAAGATCCAATGAAAAGGGAGGAGACATATAATGAATCTATGAACAAATGCTCATACTTTTCACGAGACAACTTTATAATGATGGAAAATTTTACCTACTCAGTCTATAGACATTACTTACTTCACACAATCAAACAACTGTTATTATTCATGTTATTACTAGAGATTTATCAAGTTATTATACACTGCACTGAAAACCTAAACGGGTAGACCGACTAGCTTTAAAGCTAGTCGTAGTGATGCCCAGACTGACTAGCTTTAAAACTAGTCGGTCACGACGGACTAGCTTTCCTTCAACACAATCCGGTTATTACGGACTAGCTTTAAAACTCGTCCGTCTCTACGGACTAGCTTGAAAGCTAGTCCGTCAAGTTAGTCCGTCATGACAGACTAGCTTTAAAGCTAGTCGGTCACGACAGACTAATTTTAAAGCTCTTCCGTCGTGACCGACTAGTTTGACGGACTAGCATAAAAGCTAGTCGTAGTGATGCCCAGACTGACGAGCTTTTGAGCAGGACTAGCTTTACAGCTAGTCGGTCATGATGAAAAAGCTCTTCCGTCGCGCTTTTCTGCCGCGATGTTCTTGCTGCTGTCTTGACAGACTAGCATGACGGACGAGGTTAATATGGCTTCACCAGCTTGTCAGAGACATTGAATCTGAAATATTAGAAGTCATTATAAAGATACGATTAAAAACATGCATTTTGTCACAAGAATTTTAGCAAAAAAACAAAAAACAAAACAAAACAAAACATTTTATTATGATGATATAAATCAGATGACAGGAATTGATACAGGAGGCACAATTAGTTAACATTATGGCAATTATCAAATAAAGGGGGCACGGGGCCCAGGGATCGCCGCCATGGCTTGCATTATCATCACTTTTTGTTGTAGGCTTACCTGCTTGTGCATTTTCGGCGTATACACTTGTCCTTGAGAGCCTCTTCAAAAACCTTAAAGTCGTGCCTCTAACATGTCTAATCCAATATTTTTTTCTTACAGATACAAGTAATCTAAAAGAAAAGTGGCTCCTATATTTATTATTAGAATTAAATTTCAATTTTCATAATTTAATTTGATTGTTACTACCGTTGTAAATACACACAATTTATAAATTGATTTGGCAAGACATAATTTTTCATTGGTGATTATAGCATTAATCTATGTGAAAAAATAACGCTATCTGTGAACTGAAACATAAGGAATTTAAAAAGAGTACTCACACAGTCATGTCACAGGAAAGAGATCGCCATTATAACCAAAATCTTAAGCTTTACGGGGTATATCAAGTGTGCGTCTGTACAGTTTGCTCATCAAATGCAGGCGCGTATCCAGGATTTCGCACCCCGGGGGGCCCGACGTGAATTTGGCGCCCCTGTGTACTTTTCAAAATATGGCGCCCCCAACCCCCCCCCCCTGGCAAACATAGGCCTACGGCTTAAATATATGTTGAAGGATTTTGAATAATAAATTATTAGAATTTTTTCGTGGAAAAGAATTTCTAGGTATATGAGGTATTACCACTATAGATGAAAATACGAATATTTCTTAATACGAGCGCGAAGCGCTACAAATTTTTCCCCCTCTACTTTACGATCAGAAAGCAAAGAATTCTAAGCATTTAGGGGTATCAATTTTGTTTAGCTCTTCATCAGAATATCATATAAACGGGAGCTGTAATTTGTCCATCAAAACGATTTGAAAGCAAGCCATATAAAATCATGTGAAATTTGTCCATCAAGTAATGTGAAATCAAACAAATGTATATTGATGTTTTGTTGTTCAGAATCCTCATAATCTGGTTACAAGAAAGAAAAAATAGGCGAGCGTGAATCACGAGCAGAAATTTGATGTATCGGAATGATCTCTGAAAACATGACATTTTATGCATTCCTCAGGAACACAATGTAATAACTCTTTGGAAAATGAAGCGAGCGCGAAGCGCGATCGAAAATTTTGCTTTATGTAATAGAGACCTGAAGTTTAGGATCAATTTGGCCTCCATAATTTAAAGACCGTATGTTACCCAGTAATTTTACATGATTATGAAAGAGAGATGAATATCTATCTATCTAGCTGCTTATCTATCCTTCTGTTTCCCTCCCTAAGTTTAAGATAAATTTGGCGCCCCTAAGTTTAAGCTCAGTTTGGCGCCAACTAATCATTTGGCGCCCCCAAATGTTAGTTTGAATTGGCGCCATACATGTACGATTTAGGTGATTTGATGCCCCTAGGAAAATGCAAAAATAAATGTAACGTGTATTCAAATAAATTGAAATGTCTTGATGATTAGTATCCTATAATGGAAATTATGGTCAGAGGAAAAACACAGGCGAGAGCGGAATTTTGTTGTCTTTGAATGATGACAAAACATGGCATTGCATGCGTTCCTCAGGAACACAATGTAATAACTCATTGGGAAAAGAAATGATGCGAGCGCGTAGCGCGAGCCCACATTTTGCTATATGTATATACAGACCAGGAGGAATTAAAAATTTTAGAGACCATATTTCAAATACCAAGTTGTTGCCCCTTATTTTAAGGTAAATTCGGCACACCTCCCTAAGTTTCAAAATAAAGTTGGAGCCCCTAAGTTTAAGATAAATTTGGCATCCCTCAGGTCAATTTGACGCCCCTACGTTTAAGCTCAATTTGGCGCCCCCTAAGATTTCAAATGATTAGAAAACAGGACATTTGATGCGTTCCTCAGGAACACAATGTAATAATTCATTGGGGGAAAAAATGATGCGAGCGCGAAGCGCGAGCGAAAATTTTGTTATGTATATACAAACCCGGATGCATGAATTTTGAAATTTTGCTCTATCTATATAGAGACCATATTTTAAAAACCTATTTGTTGCCCCCATAGTTTCAGGTAAATTCAGCGCCCCTTAGTTTCAGATCATTTGGGCGCCCTATAAGTGTAAGCTCAATTTGGCGGCCCTAATTTTAAAATCGATTTGACATCCCCTTAACTTCAATTCAGTGCCCCCATAAGTTTCAGGTCATCTTGGCGCCCGTACGTGTTAGCCCAATTTGACGCCGCTAATATGTTGAACATAAATTTGAAATGTAAAAAAAAAAAAATAGTGTAAAAAAAATAAATAAATAAATAAAAAATGTAACGTAATAACAAGTAAATTTAAATGTTTTGACGGTTAGAATCCCATAATGTAAATTCTGGTAAAAGAGGAAAAACATACACACAAAAAATGAGAACTTGCATATATGAGTGATCACACTCAAATATCCAAGTATTTTTGACAATATAGTGACACACATCCATGAGTGCTTTCACTCAATAAAGCTACTTTGAAAACGCACCTAATCGAGTATTTTTAATTTGACAATATAGTGACACACCAAAATGAGTTTATTTAATTAACTCATTTTATTGAGTAACATAACTAATTGTTTTGAGTACATTGCACAAACTAATCTAGTGAGTAACGCTTTACATACTCAGGGAGTCGAGTTTGTGCAACCTTTACTTACTGACTCTCTGAGTATGTAAAGCGTTACTCACTAGGTGAGTCCTATTCCTTTTTGTTTGTTTGTTTGCCTGTTTTTATAATGATATTTGGAATGTTCTGATGATATACACATCAGTGCATCAATTCACTCAAACCAATACACTGCATTACTCACTTCAGTACGTGCATCAATTCACACAAACCAATATATGCATTACTCACATCAATGCATCAAATTACTCAAACTGTGTACATGACTGACAAAGTAATGGGAAATCCATGCATGCATGTTAATCTAGCTGTTAGTAGTTATCAGACGATGTATATCATCGGAACATTCCAAATATCATTATAAAAACAGGCAAACAAACAAACAAAAAGGAATAGGACTCACCAAAGACAATAAGAGCATGCAGGCTCTCCGCTCTCCGTTCCGCTCACAGAGTGTAACTCTATGGTTCCGCTATCAGTACGTGTAGCGTAGAACATACCTCGTGTGCAGTCTCGATGTCCTATCGTGATCCGAGTAGGCGTACCGGGCGCAACATGTAAAGTACCGCATAGCCAGTAAAATTACTCTCAAGACTTTCACGAGACTTGAGACGTACGAAGACGCGTCGTAGTTTACTCGATTGTTAGTGTTAGTGTTTTCACCGATCATCCAAGCCGTACAAGTTGAAGAGAAACTCACTTGCACAATGTTTACGTATTGAACATGTAAAGTTACTAAGGATACTCAGAAAAAATTTATTGAGTATATATCACTCAATTTTTTTTTTCTTGAGTATTCTTTAGTAATTTTACATGTTCTGGAAGAGCGGGTGTGTACTTTTAACAGAAACACAGATTCTGAAGTAAAAATACGCGATATACGAATAAAAGCACTCGCCTCCAAGAGTAGCAAACGGGTTTTACTCATGGAAACGAGTTCTTATTTTTTGTGTGTAGGCGAGTGCGAATAGGGAACTGAAATTTTGATGCATTCGAATGATTAGAAAACAGGTCATTTTACGCGTTCCTCGACACAATGTAATAAATCAATGGGAAAAGATGATGCGAGCGCGAAGCGCGAGCGAAAATTTTGCTATGTAAACCAGGAGGCATGGAATTTTAAAATTTTGCTATTTCTAGACAGAGACCATTTTAAAGACCCCTTCTGTTTTTTATGCCTCCGCCACCGAAGGTGGTGCCGGAGGCATTATGTTTTCGGGTTGTCCGTCCGTCCGTACGTCCGTCCCGTTTTCGTT
>CALNVZ010000649.1:26773643-26798913 GCA_940671915.1 Paracentrotus lividus
TTCGCGGCTCTTCTCGGCTCTTCGCGGCTCTTCGCGGTGTTTAGTATTTTGAGTGCGTCTTCGCGGCTCTTCGCGGTGATTAGTAGGACCCGCTCAATCTGTAAATGAGCAAAATGTGTCTGTCAACCCTGAAGACAATGCAATATCTTAGTCTTGCCTGACATACATGTATATCATCTTTGTATGACAATCATCCATTTAAATATTAATTCGGAAGAATTGCATACAACTAAATGTAAGATATGAAAACATCGATCACTCGAATTTCATCGAAATGTCACTTGCTTCCTTTTGGCAAAGTAGGCCTGTATATTGGCACGTGTACTCTGCATACCATGCGTTGTTTAGTCTCAGCACGATTGTCAAGGTTTTAATCAGACTTTTCTTAGCTTACCTCCAAAGCAATTAGTTTATTGCCTTTTCCGTAATTTCCCAGTCATCTACGATTTGGATCTATAAGGGCGCATACGGCATTTTGATAGAGAAAGAGGCGGCGCAGACGTCAATTCCCATGTACATTAATTTTATCGTACGGTCAAATTACATAGAGGAGGTGCACGCGTCTGTGCCCCACCGTGATCCTGCTTTATCAAGTTTAATTACAAACCTATAAATTCTGAACGTGTGTGACTAGAAGAGAATGTGAAGGTTTCTATAGTTCACCTGTTCGTTATTAATTTTTACGAGCTGGAAAATATCCTTTACCCGATTAAGATATTTGGACTTTCCCTTTCCTTATACGTGACCGGGCATTCGCCTATAAATCGCACTCTTTAATATTTTAAATCCTAAGTCCTCTTTTATCCGTGCTTCATAAGCTATGAACTTGATATCATTAGACAAGATATGGGTCACGTTTTGACAGATACAAAGAATTAAACTCGACTGAATTATATATATTTAATATGATTTCTTTTTTGTTTGTTTCTGGAACGTACTATACAGTGCGTCCAAGAAAAAAAGTAAACCCACCTTTGAGAGCCTCATATTAAAATGTTATAGCTAATGTGACCTTGATATTAATTTCATAATAAGGTGTAACTCATTTTCTATTCAATGATATCAAACTTATACCTGTGTTGTGACGGACGACTGAGCACTTGGGCTTTAAAAAACAAGCGTAAAGATTGCCTTGTACCAAGTTTGAGTAAAAGTAGCCCTGCATTTCAATGGTCTAAAAATCAATTGTACCTTAATAATAATAATTATGAATGGACTTAGGAATGCAGACCTTATACAAAAAATGAATGATCAGAAAGCAAGGGTTGTTTCGGATAAAGCTTGGTACGATTTGTTTTTGACCTAATTTTTTTAGAACTCGAGTGCTCAGTCATCCATAAAAGTAAAGGTATGATTTGAGTATCAATGGATAGAATATTAGTTATTCTTTATCATGATATAAGAATTAATGACACATAAGTAATACAGTTTTAATTGGGTTTACTTTTATTTTATTCGTGCTAATAGATGCAATTGTTTGTGCCGAATGATACGTCATTTACTTCAGTGGATGTACCATGAAACACCCGTAACACACGAAGTTTAAAGACGCAAACCAATGTGACAACGGGGATATGTTCACATTGTTCAGTACTGTTTCCACTACTGACACTGTGAAAATGGGCCAAATCCACACAGTCGACTCTATGAAGACAGTGTCGAAGTTCTTCACAATGTGAGGACTGTGTGGACTTGGCCCATTTCCACAGTGTTACCACATTTAGGACACACTGTGATTGACCGTGTGTGTTTTTCCCCCAGCAGGGCCTTAAAAGTGCAAATCAATTTGACACTCTAAGCACATTTAAAGTGCAGACCAAAGTCACACTACAAGCACTTTTCAAAATGTAGAGTAATCCTGCACTGGGACACTTTCAAACACCAATGTGACACTTGGCTCACTTCATAGACAAATGTGACACTGAAACACATTCATAGACCAGACACTGGAACTCTTGCACGAACCAATGCGACACTGGAACATATTTATTGACCCATGTGACACTGGAACACATTCATAGACCAATGTGACACTGGAACACATTCATAGACCAATATGACACTGGAACACATTCGTGGACCAATGTGACATTGGAACATATTCATTGACCCATGTGACACTGGAATACATTCATAGACCAATGTGACACTGGAACACATTCGTTGACCAATGTGACACTGGAAATCATTCATAGACCAATAGGACACTTGGAACACATTCATAGACCAATGTGACACTTGAACACATTCGTGGACCAATGTGACATTGGAATATATTTATTGACCCATGTGACACTGGAACACATTTATAGACCAATGTTACACTAGAACACATTCATAGACAAATTGAACACTTTTATTAGCTTTAAAGAGCAGGTCAATGTGACACAGACTGATTTATATACACTACTTCACAGACCAATGGGACACTAACACCATTAAAGTACGGACCAAGAGGACAATGGGATTGCCTGAAAAAGTGCAGACAAATGTGATACTGAGAGCACATTTATTATAATATGTTATTAAATTTATCAATGTCTGTCCCGATGATCGTTGTGAACTCTTAATATTAAATTGTAGGTTTCATCAACAACCTGGAGTAAATTCCATTTATTTTATCAAAATGACTCTGTTATCCATTTGTTCGATTTACAGTCACGAAAAAAGGTTAAATTACAATACTGCACTTTCCAATTTTCTAACGAGGTAATAAAACGGAGCGTCATGGTCAATTGACTTTCACTTTTACCCTCAATAGAATCGTTTATAGTCTTCTGTAAATCATACATAAGAAACACAACCATATCATTGGTGTTTTAATCGACTTCTGAAGATGCACGGAATCTGCCATTTCAAGAAAAGATACCTTTTCAGACATTCTGGCTAAATCTTTTAAAATCTTCAATAGATAACTGCCTTTTAATCTTCATCAAGCTATTACCATCCAAAACCCAACGATAATGGTAAGTATCCCATAACTTTAGATTTTGCCTCCCTTCTATAAACTGAAACCCCTTTCGAAAATTAACCAAACAGCAACATAAAATACAAATATAATGATAATAGTAATAATAGTAGTAAAAAACAAAGGAAAGAAAGAAAGAAGAAGAAGAAGAAGAAGAAGAAGAAGAAGAAGAAGAAACATGTTTATCTACTATTCCCTGCTGTTATTTGCCCTTTTAATTTTAGTTATGACCCCAAACCCTAACTAAGGGTGGTATCTCACTTCGCGGAGACGTCTCCGCGACGGAATAGAAAATATCGTCTCCGCGACGGATAAAAAGTATTAGAGACGTCTCGGAGACGTCCCGGAGACGTCTCCGCGACAAATTTTTAAAACTTGTTTCGGAGACGTTTCCGCGAAGTGAGATACCACCCTTAGCAGACTCTGGTTCGATGTTATAATAATGCCAACGCCTTATATTAGATTCTTTCAATATTGAAGGGGGAGGACATAGACTTCGCTTTGAAGGCTAGTCAAAAATGGATACATTCCTGGCAAAACTTATTGGATGAGAAAACTTTTTAAAAAACTGCTTAGAAGAGCTGAAAAAGAAATTTATCACTTTTTTTTGGAGAAGAGTGTAGCAATTTAAAGAAATCCCTCATTTGGTATTTTGTTCAATAGAATTAAGTTATTAATAGTAGATTGATGTGCGTGATGTGTTACATGAATAATAAGTTATGCATCAAGTCAAAGAGAAGCAGAGCTTTTCATGAAGTATATCTCACCAAGGAATTATGACTTAAAATTACTGCAATGATATCAAGTTTCCGTTTATATTTAAGGAACAGTGTATATCATTGAGTTTGAATTTCATTTCTTTCAGATTCTATGGTTATGGGCTATGCTCTTAAGTACATGTTCTAGTAAGTAAAAATCATAGAGCACATCTTTTGTTCAGTTGACCCTATTATATTTTTGATTTTTTGTCATGTCTCTTACTGAACACTAAATGCGCTATTTATTTTCATGTGAAAAAATGGTGCAATAGTTAGATTAAACTGAAAAGCTCAACGGCGAGTGTCTTTGATTTAAGAATCTGGCGGACTAATTTTTTTCCCGAATGGTCTTTACTATATACATGTATGTCTTTGTTTTCCATTTGTTCCTCTCCCACATAAAGCGTTATATAAATCGGCCTGATGTTGACTCAATTTTTCCACATTATATATTAACAATAATAATAATAATAATAATAATAATAATAATAACAATAATAATAATAATAATAATAACAATAACAATAATAATGATAATAATAATAATAATAATAATAACAATAACAATGATAATAACAATAATAATAATAATAATAATAATAATAATAATAATAATAATAACAATAATAATGATAATAATAATAATAATAATAATAATAACAATAATAAAAATAATAATAATACTAATGATAATAATAATAATAATAAAACAAACAAAAAAAAAAAAAAAAAAAAAAAAAAAAAAAAAAAAAATCGGAATTTTAAGACCTCAAGACCTCTTTTATCAGCGCACCTCCTGAAATAGGGACAAAATTAATCATGCGAGCGCGAAGTGCAAGACTAAAAAAAAATTGAGCTCCGAAATGAGGTTTACTATGTAAACTTTTTTAAACTCAGGTATTGTGTACATCTTGATTTTCAGATTTTTTTCAAATTTCCTGAATTTCGGGAGTTCTACTTCTTCTTCAGAGAAGTTCTACCAAAGTTTGAAAAACGATGATGTTACCCCCTCTTCATGTTATCCTTAATCTGTGCATGTTGGGACCAATAATATTCAACGATTTGCCGCTCCCCCCCCCCTCCCCCGCCACCCGGCGGTCAACCATATACGTATGCTCGTTCCGGATTGTAAGAGATACCCCCTATTTGGAGGGGAAGCAGTGTCAAAATTACCCCTCTATTATAGGCGTTTGGAAGGAAGTTGCATTAAAATTACCCCCTTTTCACAGGTTTTTGAACCATATTCGGGAACCTATTTCAGGATTTTTCCTCAAAGAATTTAAAAACTACCCCAAACTAAAAAAAAAGGTCGGGGAGTAAAAAAAGAAAATGCTAAAAAGACCGCATATTTCAATGATTTTTTCTGGATTCCCTACCTGAGTCCTTAAAAATGCCTTTTCCGGAGAAATCGAGAACGAGCATACGTATGTGGTTGACCACCTGAGTGGGGGGGGGGGGGGGGGGAGGCAATTCCGTCGCCACGCTCAAGTTATCATTCATTTTCAATTTTGTTTTTCTTTAATTCCAGAAAGAGTGGAACCAATTTTCTTTAAACTATGGGCATGATTGACGGGGAATTTTGCCGCATTGCCATTGGTGCAAAACTAATGAAAATAGGATAAGAAATTGTGACATTTTGAAATTTCACATAGATATATTCATATGACAAAATCAGGCAAAGAAAATGGGGTACCATCGGTATTCGAACCAGAGACCTCCTGGTTACTAGTTAGGCGCTCTACCAGCTGAGCTATAGTAAACCCGGCTAAGTCCGTCCCTGAAACCCGTAAACTCTTCAATGCTCGTGTGGTCAGAAGCTTTTGAAATTTGGCATATACCCGAAGGTTAGAAATCAAACTTGAGTATATGCAAGGGATCACGAAGAAGTGATGCAGCTTTTTTTTTAAATACAGTGTGTATCAAAATAAACGCAACAAGATTTAATTTCAAAGTTGTGAAGATTGTGTTAGTTTTATACCAAATTGAGTAGTGGCACGTTAAAGCCACATATCTCCTCTTTCCAATGATATCGTATTTATTCATACATGGTCATGGATGGCTGCATAATCATTCTTTTTGAACAATGGGACAAAGAGGACATGGGGCCAAGTTTTTAACACGGCTTCCAGCATCAAACTCATAAATGATTCTTTGTCGGAGAGTTGCAGTGTCAAGTGGAGGGGTAATAAACACTTTGCTCTTGAGATAACCCTAAAGAAAAAAGTCCTAACAAGTCAGATCCGGAAATCGCGGTGGCCACACCACATCATTATAACAAGGGAAACACTCGATGCCCCCAAACCTCAGCCAATCTGTTTCCTACTGCAACTTTTTGGACATCGAGTGATTGCCTAGTATCATGATGTGGAGTGGCCAACGCGATCTCCGGAATCAGACTTGTGATTTTTTTTTTTTTTTTTTTTTTTTTTTTTTTTTTTTTTTTTTGGGGGGGGGGATCTCAAGAGCAAAGGTTTATTGCCGCTCCATTCGTGCCTCACCTGATACTGCAACTGGGCTCCAGACCACAGCACATCTTATTAGGTGATTCACACCTACCCGATCAGGAAAAATTCTCGTAATTTACGAGAACTGTTTCAATCACCAAACTACCCGTAAATTGTGCTTTGTGTTCACACCTGCCCGAACCGTCTTTTTCCAGGGAAAATACCCGTAGTTATAAACAAGGGAAGAAATAAGAAAAGCGGGGAAAGAAGGAAAAACAAAGAAATACAAATAAGAAAAGCGGGGTAAGAAGGAAAAACATAGATATACATAAGAAAAGCGGGGAAAGAAGGAAAAACAAAGAAATACATAAGGAAAGAGAAGAAAGGAAAACAAAGAAATACATAAGGAAAGAGCAAAAAGAAGGAAAAGCAAAGAAATACATAAGAAAAGCGGGGAAAGAAGGAAAAACAAAGAATTACATAAGGAACGAGAAGAAAGAAGGAAAAACAAAGAAATACATAAGAAAAAGAAAGGGGGAATAGAAAGTTCCCGTAATTTATGTTCACACTACAAAAGTTCCCACGACCTTGGCGAAACTACGCGTAGTTTCGACGAAGTACCTACACATTTGCGGGAATTTATCTTCGGGAATATTACGCGTAGTTTGGTTTCACACTTGCAAAATTACGCGTAGTTTGTGATCGGGGTAAAAATACCCGATCAGAGATTACGGGAACTTTTCCAGATCGGGCAGGTGTGAATCCACCTTTTGATGAGTTTGATGCTCTAACGCCATGAACCTGTCCCCAATGATCCACAGGGCTGTGCGTGAGATGGAGAAACGAGCTAATCTCTGTGTGGAAAGGAATGGGGGCTATGTTGAGGGGCATGGGATGTAATGTTTAGAGAGAGACATCCTAAATAAGACAATGGTAAAATTTGATTATTAATTCCATTATTCTATTTTATTGAGTTACTTTCTAGTAAGATGCCATGATTCTTGCCGTGTCTGAAACTTGGCCCCAAGTCTACTTTGTCCCATTATCCAAAAAGAAAGAAAACACAGCCATCACTGACCTTGTATGAATAAATTAGATATCATTGGAAAGAGGAGATATGTGGCTTTAACGTGTTAATACTCACATTGGTGTAAAACTAAAACAATCTTCACAAATTGAAAATTAAATCTTGTTGCGTTTATTTTGATACGCACTGTATAAATTTGAACAACGGAGGAAACTGTCCAGAAATATACAATATGAAAAAATGAGCGAAAAATTAGGGTACCATGGGGATTCGATCCAGAGACCTCCTGGTTACCAGTCAGGTGCTCAACCAGCTGAGCTATATCAAACCCACGTTGGGTCCTGTGATTTTATCCTTCGGGTTTATGCCATGTTCTTGATGTTCTGATCAATCGAGCATTAAAATAAGGGGTTCACTGGGACGGGCATCGACATAAGGACTTGCCAAAGCTCAGTCGGTAGAGCACCTGTCTAGCAATCACGAGTTCTCAGGTTCGAATCCCGATGGAATCCTGTTTTTTTCCATATTGTATATTTCTTGTCAGTTTCACTCTTTGTTCAAAGTTATTGACATACCAAACATTTTTTTTTTTTAGTTTGCAAGGAAATCGCAGGAAACGAGAGTGCGTGTGAACATCAATGCCCGATGTTTCGAATGCCGGATGGTACACTCGTGAGAGGGCTCGCTTCCAACAGGACTTCGGAAAACCTCTTCGGCAAGGATCGCAACGGTCCTGGGCTACGCATTACCTTGTGTGAGGCGACCCCACCCTCACTGATTGGTATGCCAATACAATGTGATGTTTTGAATTAATTTTAAATTTTACTTTTGTTAAACCTCTGTACATAAAGTCAATGGAGGAGGAAATTAATACCTGACAAATGTGAAATTCGGCCTATTTTCGTTGATGATTATTGTTAATTCTACCGTGAGCTATATCATAAAACTTGCAAGCTAGGGCTTCAACTGATCTCTAACAACCATGATCTTGATTAAAAACTTAAGAATAAAAACAACCCTAAAATGTTATTGAGATGATTTCTAGTGGCAATTACTGGAATACTTCTTCGTAATTCTAAAATGGCCGATTTTTTGGTTGTTTGATGGGTTCATTCAACCGTGAATGAAGGGATATTGGCTGCATACACTTCCAAAACAGGAATTTCATCATTATTTGATCGAATATACCATGGCAAAGAAGAATATTGGCTGCATGCATACACTTCCAAAACAGGAATTGCATCATATTTGATCGAATATACCATGGCAAAGAAGAATATTACAATTTGGGCAATTTTTGCTGCAAGATCACTGAACCGTGAAATTTGACGCGAATTTCTGTATGTTGGGAAGCACGTTTTACACGCATTCTGACGAATAAAATGTTTAAATTTGAAAATGGGTCAGATATCATTAAATCAAAGTTGTGATTTTAGGCTTGTGAACCTCTAAAGATGACATTTCTGCATTAAACCATTAAAAAAAATAATATTCGCTCCCGTGGTAGCTAATTAAATTCCCTACATAGACATATAATTAGATTTTTTTTCCAATTCTTCCTGGTTAAAAAAATTATTGATATCTGAAATAGGGGAAACTTTCTTTTTATGTTGTGTTTAGATAGGCATCAGTTTCATATGGCCCATAATTCGCCTTCATTTAAATTTTTTTAAGTCTTCCTTTTTTGTGAGCCAATTTGAAAATGACGATAACCCAAGAAATTCTAGGGCGATTGAAATTTCTTTCCATGTGTTGTTGACTCGGAGACATGGGATTTCTTGGCTAATGTAAATGGAAATGAATTTGCACGACTTACAAACTAAACTTTGATGTCTCAAAGCAAATTTGATTCTCCACAATTTTAATGTTAAAGGTCAATATTGACCTTAAAACGATACTTCTCGAATAAAAATGAAAAACGAACAAAATTTGAAATCAATCGTATATATATCATTTATTCTATAGGGTAAATTGGGGTAAGTGGGACACTTAAGCATTTATGTAAGCATTACAAAAAATACGCAATAACGCAATCATATAGGCCTACCTCATTTTGAAGTTTATTTAGATACAAACGTTTTATAAATGTTTTGGTTAAAATTTCCGCCAAATGAAGGTTAATGTGACAGTTAATCATTACTACTCCATTGTCCCGCTTACCCCATCAAGTTGGGGGTAAGTGGGACAGCATAATACATGGAATAAAATGTGGTTGAAAAGTGAGGAACAAAGATCTCTGTCTTCATAAACACTGTTTATACATCTGGAATATCAATTCTAATATGTCATAAGAACTGATTACCAGACTATTTTCTCAAACATTATCACGACTCATTATTACTCTTTTTTCCTGTTCACATTTCAAGTGATGAAAAATAAGTAAAAAAAATATCAAAGCTCAATAGCACTTTTTAGATGTGTGATTCTGTAAACAAAGCAAGCATCTCCTTCGTCCTTCACCCCCTTTTTTGTATGAAATTAAACAAAATATACAGTATTAAAAAAAAAGACCATATTTCCTTCCCGTATTACGTGGGACAGTTAATTAAAACGATTGCTTTAAGTCTTTTGTTTACATCATATGTCATTTCATATTATTTTCTAGTTTAAAGATTAATTCGTCAACAATTTCTTAAAACGGTCAACAGTTAATTAAAACGATTGCTTTAAGTCTTTTGTTTACATCAAATATGTCATTTCATTTTTTTTTCTAGTTTAAAGATTAATTTGTCAACAATTTCAGTGCCACGTTACCCCTAAAACGAAATGGATCTGAGAAACACAAAGACAAGTTTCATACGTGTATATTTTCAAAATTAGCTAGGTGGTAATCGTTTTATGTCAAAACGTGAGATGTTTCATATTTTTAATAATTATTTTTTCGATAACTGTCAATTTTCCCCCAAAAGGCATGTAATTTGTTGCTAGATGTATGTTTATTCACGCTAAAATAAACACAAAACAAAAAGAAAGTTCCCCCTATTTCAGATATCAATAATTTTTGAACCAGGAGGAATTAAAAAAATCTAATTATATGCCCATGTAGGGAATTTTTTTAGCTACCATAGGAGCGAATTTTTGGAAAAATCATTTAGTCATGCTTCAGTGATTAATGGTTGAATGCAAATATGTCATTTTTTGAAGTTCACAAGCCTAAAATCACAACTTTGATTCAATGATATGAGACCCATTTTCAAAATTTTAACAATTTACACGTCAGAACGTATGCAAAACGTGCTTCTCAACATACGGAAACGAAATTTGCGTCAAATTTCACGGTTGAGTGAGCATGCAGCAAAAATTGCCCAAACTGCGATTCTTACTTCTTTTCCATGGTATAATCGATAAAATGTGAGGGAATTCCTGTCTTGGAAGTGTATGCAACCAATATCTATCCATTCACGGTTGAATAAACCCATTAAGCAAACAAAAAATAGGCCATTTTAGAATAACGATGAGTCATTGTAGTAATTTTATGCACTAGAAAGCATCTCAATAACATTTTTGGGGTTTTATTTATATTCTTTGGGCACGTGTCAAGATCTATGGCATTTATTTAAAAAAATTCATGCTTCAGGAGCACGTGAGACTGGAAAAGCCCTTTTCTCACGTATGGACTAAAATTTCAAATTTTACTTTGATTGAATATAACAATTCTTTGTTTTTTTTTTTTTATCTTTTGAAACTTTTATTGCTCAGATAATCTGTATGTACAAACATTAATCACATAATAAATCACAGCATTTATAATGGTGTAAAATACAAAACAATATACAAAACCTATATAACAATAAATGAAGAGTGGGTAAAAAAAAATTGTTATCTTTATCAAGTTTACGTCAAGAATGTAATCAAAATAATTTTTCAACAGGGGTCCATTTTTATATGCAATCCTTCAATATTCTTCAGTTTTGCAATGTTAAGTTCAATTAGTTTCGTATTAGAAATGAAAGATATTATCCCTTTTAAATGTGGTTGTGTGTTTTTACATTTTTCTATATAAACTATCTTTAAACATTAGTGACCAAATGGTTTAGCAGTGATTTGTGGAGGCCTTTCCAGTCCATAATGAATCCAAACATCACTCTTTTCCTACTAAAGTCTTCAGACTTAACATTAAATTTCTTGCCAATTCTACAAACAAAACTCCTGTCGCAGCTTTGAATAACATCACATTCATAGAACAAATGAATGGGTGTTTCTAAATTTGAATGACAAAAGGTGCAAAATTCTGAGTCGACTACTTTCATCTTACACAATCTATAGTTAGTATATAGTATATTATGTATTAATTTGAATTGAAAAACTCTCATTTTTGTTTCTATTGTGCATTTAAATGGAAGGGTATAAATTTGAGACCAGTCCTCCTCTTGAATAATATCAATGTTCTAGAAAATAATTGTTCACTAACTGGTCTTTTTATGAACTCGGAAAGAAGGTCCATGTACACTATTTTGGGCTTCAGGTATAATAATCCAGAGGCCACATACTCTTGTTGTACCTGATCTTCATCATCTTTATCCAAAAACATTTGCAATATCACTGGATGGAATTCACATTTCCATTTTTCTTCACTGATTGTATTATCGCCATGTATTGTAGAAATAACTATTTCGAACACCTTTTCTATTCCACCAATTGAAATGTAAAAATTTCCATCATTATCAAATAATGATAAATATTAGACAGTCCTGCTTCATGTAGAGCCCTACAGTACACTGACTGATTATTAATCAGAATATACTTGTTATTCCATACACCTTGCTTTAATAGATTAACTTGGCTTGTATCGTTAGTGAACAGCTTAAATAAATATTGTCTTTAACCATGCTTTCAATAAATCAATATAAAATGGAGGAATATCCTCAATTTTGGTAGTTCTCAACTGCATAGTTACTGACAATATAGATTTTCCACCATATGACTTAAAGAATCTCTCAAACAAAATGTCCAACTATGATCTGATCTGTAAAAATACTCTGGAACCATTTCACCAGTTGAGTGTTTATCATACATTGAATGTTTGGGAATTTTAAACCCCCCCTGAATATTCAGCGAACATAGTTGCTCGAGCAATTTTGTCTGGGCCATTCCACATAAATGAAAACATGAGCTTCTCAACTTCTTTTACAAAGGCAATGGGCAATGCAAGTTGGATAATAAATAGATTATTTTGGACATTATAAACGTTTTCAAAATTGTGTTTTTGCCAATCAATGTTAGTCCTCTGTTTTTCCATTTATCTAATACCATTCTCATCTCGTTAATTCGAGATTCAAAGTTCCTTTTCTTGGCTTCTTCCACATCATATGAAAAGAAGAATGCCTAAAACTTTAATTCCTTTCTCTGGCCATAAAATAGCACTGTCTTTTTCACCTAGATGACAATTCTTACCAATCCACATGCCTTTAGTTTTGGATTTACTAATGCATAAACCAGGCATTTTAGAAAATTCCTCGAACTCTAAAATACATTTGCAATGACTGGCTGTTTTCACAAAAACATGTAATGTCATCTGCATATGCAGTGTATTTTATTTCATTTCTCCAACTTTAAAACCCTTTATACTGCAATTATTTCTGACTTCTATTCAAATTACACCTCTAATCCTAGAATAAATAGTAAGGGCGCGAGAGGGTCACCTTGTCTGACTCCTCTGCTTACTTTAATATATTCTGTGGTGAATCCGTTTACAAGAACACAACTACTGATATCCTTATAGACTGTTTTTACCCACTGAATAATGGAGAAACCCAAAGTTATAAGCTTCCAAACATTGGAAAAGAAATGAATGGCTTAATGTATCGAATGCCTTTGTAAGATCTAATGCCATAATTATCCCTTGAAATTCTCTTTTTCTGCATAAAACATTAAGTCTGATATTAATCGAATCCCTTCACCAATGTATCTACCCTTTAAAAGGCTGTCTGTTGATAGTTGATCAGATTTCTATCACTTTAGAGATTCTTTTGGCTAAGCATTTGGAGAGGATTTTTGCATCAACATTTATCAGGGTAATTGTCTCACGTTATTCAATTGGTGTTTTTCTTTGTTGGGCTTGGGGATCAATTTTATCACCCCTTGCCTGTGTGAAGCAGACATAGAATTGATCTTCATATGCTGCATTGAAAGAATCTATCATAAATTTTGAGACCAGGGACCAGAATTTCATAAAATTCCACTGTAAGCCATCATTCCTGGTGTCTTACTTTTGGCCATTTTCATCAGTTCTCTTTTGCTTCATTACATGAGATTAAACCTTCACATGAAATCTTTTCTGATTCTGTTAACTTCTCAAGATTACTTTGACAAATATAATTCTTGGAGATTTCTGTATCTACCATGTCTCTGTTCTTGAAAAAAGTCAAGGAAGTATCCTTTAATATATCTTTGGATGTCTGTTTTGTTCTCTAGCAATTCCATTATTTGTATCCAATACATCAATATATGTATTTTCAACATGTCTTTTTCTCTAGTGATAAAAAATATTTGTTACTTTTTCCCCCTTTCATACCAATTACATCTCGATCTCAATATTGCCCTTCTGCAAAATGATCATACAATTTATGTAATTCCTTTTCAATGTTTTTCTTCCTATCTAAAACTTCCTTCTTCCAGATTATTTCCTCTATTTCAGTCTTTCATTTTTTTTCAATTCTTCCTCTAGATCTTGTCTGATTTTTTCCTTCTCACATTTTTCTTTTGTAATATGGGATAGTATAAAATCTTTATTTATATTTCAGCCAGTCCCACAACATTTTTTTATCATGTTTTTGTTCATATTCATCAACCCAGACGAGAAGCTGTCACTCAGTGCTGCAACAAAATTCCTCATTTCTTAATAGGCTGTTATTGAATTCCAGTACGAAGCCCCACTTTTGTTTCTCAGTATGAAGGTTAATGTAACATAATCATGATCAGATAAGACACATGGATGTATATCATTTCTCACTACAACAGTCTGCAAAGTCTCTGTAATCACAAAGTCCAGTCTTGATTGAAATATGGATTGTATTCCTCCATGTGTATCTCTTTGTGGTTTGGTTTCTTGTTCTCCAATATCATAAGACAAAATATTCCTTTCAGTTTACCTATTGTTGTACAAGAGCGTTTCCACACTGTTTCTATATTACCTCCTTCTCTATCCATGTCAAGTCCTGTATGAAATTGAAGTCTCTCTATTATACTTTATGTTCTTCATCATTGAATTCTGTAGTTTCAATATAAAGATCAGTAAAAAAATCAACATGTTCCTTTTCATTATTGGGTGCAATATACATTAACAATGACAAAAATTTCCTTATGTTACTTCCACTTTGATACAATTAAAGCGCCCTTACTTATCTTTCACTGAATCTAGAAGCTTGATATCTGAAGATCTTCTCAAAATTATACAAACTCCTCTGCTTATTGATGTTCCATGCTAAATATTATGTCTGATTTATTGATTTCTCCACCATGGTTCATCCTTTTCTGTGGAGTGTGTTCCTGTAGCCAGAATATGTCCTTTTTTAACTTTGACAAAAATTGAAGTATCGCTTTCTAGTTTTGAAATCCCCTATTCCATTGACTTATGCGTCATTAATTTTTACATCCATTATTCAAACTGGAAGAGTCGAACGATGATCCCACTAAACACAAATTAATTATAGTACAACTTATACAGGTATATGAAAATAAAATATGACGGAGCTTCTCAGCCTCTCTCTTCATATTCAAGTGGCGTTTGCGTAGTGAACAAATGATCTTGATACCTTCCTTTACAAGCTTATTAGTATTGTCTTTTCATCAGAAAGTATGTTGCGATTTCATTTTTAGTTGTGTTGATGTTGCTTTCATTTCCTTGCTGTTTGCAGTTTTAATCTTTCTCCTCAATGCTGGTCTGTCCAGCAGCTCAAACTTCTTGTACTCTACTCCTTCTGCGTATTCTTGTCCGCGTAAAAACAGACGTCTGGATACTTGAAGTATGCCTTTCCTGCTCTGTCTTTAGCTTCTGCCTGTGTGTGACAAACTCTTCGTTGGTCTCTTTTCCTTCGCAACATTTCATCAATGAATATAGGGTTCTCCTTCCTCTCATAGACGAATGGTTGTCTTGAGCAGTTTTCGTGCACTTGACAAGTATGGAAGCTTCTTGTGGTGTATCGATATGAATGCCACCATTATTGGGCGCGGAGCCCCCTCTCAGATCGCTGACCAGAACGATGTGCCCTTTCTATACGTAGGTCCTGCCTTGTAGATCCAAATGTGTCTCTGCAAAGATTGAATCAGACCTTCACAATTTCCTTTCTCGCAGCCTTCAGAAAGCCAAAGAATTACAGCTGTGCATCTCATTCTCTGGCTGCAAGATCAATAAATTATCCTCATTCTTTTATTTTTCTTCTCAAGCTCACTGACTCTGTCCTTCATTCCCTTTAGCTCAAAATCATTTGCTGTTCCTTCTCTTTCAGTATTGTCATGTCTTTCTGTTTTCATTAATTTCTGCGGGCCATATCTAAATTCACATTCATCTATTGTCCAACTTTACGTTGTTAGTACAATTATTACTTATGATATGGTAAGGAAGCATTCTTTCATATCACTGGCGGTGTTATTATTGGTACTTGCCTTGCTTGTCATGCCCGTTTCGTTCGACGTTTTTTCTCCACGTGTCCATCAAACTCCAGCGTATTGTCCAGACTCTCGCCCGCGGCCCGGTGAGCGTACCATCAGCCGGCGACTCCGTCAAAGCAGTCTCACTTTCGTTCCCTGATCTCCATATTTTCTTGATTCTTCGCTAATTTTCGATTTGGTCCTTCGTTCCAGAGCGTCTCCAGGCTGTTTCCACAATACTATAAATGTTTTGATTTTTCAAGATCCTCTTCATTTCGCTATTTTCCTCGGTCTTTTTTCACTGTTGCAAAATTACGTCGTACTTCCCTTCAGCGCCATCTTGGTCCGACCATAACAATTCTTGTTAGGGAGTGCGTTTGATTTTATTTTCACAAAAATCCCGATGTTTCACGCCTCAGTGGGCACAAGATACAAGAAAATCATGCAAATGAGAAGAAAGTATGGGGCTTCGTCATGGTTCAGTGACTTTTCGAATACGTAATTTGAATCAAGATCATGTTTTTTTTTTAATTTTTTATTTTTTTATTTTTTTCCCCTTCCACAGGGTTCTTTATTTTTCAAAGAAATCAGTAACAATGCAATACATCATCAAATTATTAATACAAAACATGCAAGACAGTAATTCAATATTGAAGTTTGTTAAGACATAATAATATTATGATATACATACATACAATTTGGAAAATTTACTTGCATTATATTACATTCAATAAATGGTCACAGCCAAAGTCATGTCATTAAGGACAAAGACACTTATTTTTTTAAATTATTTTTCAAATAGTAAGAACAGACTGTATTAACTTTCCTCAGATATGTAATGATTGATCAACTTGATCAAAAAAGGTCCTAAAGTGAAACCATTTCTTTTTGAATTTATTTTCTCTTAAACTAGATCGATATATATATTTTTCCATGTCATAATAATGTTTTACCGCTAATAATATTTTATCATATGAAGGTAGTTCTTTTTTTATTTTTGATTGAAATATTTCTTTTCGTATGATGATCATAATACAGTTAAGAGCTTTATTATTGCTTCCACAAAAACCAAATAATTTATTTACATTCGTAAATATGATTCTTTTATGCGTATTCTGAAATATCCAGGACTCAAATTTGGACCAAATCGTGTTGGAAAAGTTACATAAGCAAAATATGTGCATGATAGTTTCATCATTATCGTTACAAAAGGTACATTTCATATCCGTTACTAATCCAAATTTCAACAGAGAGTCTTTCATATAAAGTATTCTGTTTAAAATCTTAAATTGAAACCATCTTATATTTACATCCATGGTTGCATTAAAAGGAATCAGACAAAATTCACTCCGAAAATCATCTTGAAAACCTAATAAATTTCTCCAACTTGCTAGCGCTTTACATTGTTTTACTTTATTTTTTAAAAAGGATCGATAAATATCGTGAGCAACCTGATTGTTCTTTCACCACAAGATGTAAGGCTTCTGAATGATCGGTTCTATGGATTTGGAAATTACACGAGCGTTTACTTCAAACTGACCTATATTGCAGTACAAAGACCATGATACTGAAGAAATTTGTTTGTATGATCAAGAGTACGCTGAAATTCAAAATAAGACAAAAAGGAACCATCTGCTTTGAGATGTCATTCACAAAATGTACACCCTCAAGTTCCACGACCTAAAATTAACACCTTTGTTATTAATTTTTATTCGAGGGTTGTCCCATAGAGGTTGACAAAGCAACATCGTTAATCAATAGTTCAACTAAATCTGACCAAGCAAGTTAAAACTTCTTTCCAAAATAGATTGCAATTTACATCTGCCAGTGATCTGTAGTAATGCGAACCATATACATGTACAATGAAAATCATGGTTTGATCCAAGAAAGAATTAAACATATGAAAAGTAAAACTATTGCAAGACTCTTCAAAATCGTCTTATCCATGAAATTTTCAGGGATCTAGCATGCATAAAAATATCAATCATTTTAACCCCGCCTTTGTCATATAATTGACACATCTGAACTCTATTTATTTTATCAGGCTTGTTATTCCATATAAATGCATAAACAGAACGGTTTATATCTTCCATAATTAAATGACTTGTTCTGGAAGTGATAGAAATAAATAATTAAGTTTAGTATCATGCAAGATTTGACAACAGTTATCCTACCCAAAACAGTTAAAGTTCTTTTAGACCATGAAACTATTTGATGTTTTATTTCTTTTATTTTTTCCTCCAAGAAGACCTTCAGCACCCCTCGTGTCTCTTCGTAGATAAGATCATGTTAGTTGGAGATCAGTTGAAGATGTGTGGCAAGTTTCGTGACATGACTCACCGTAGAATTAACTCTTTGCCCGCTTCGTTCGACTCTAGTCACATTCAGGGGCCTGCCAACTTCGACTAGAGTCACAATTCAATCACAATACTGACAGAGCGCATTTTAATCCGCTGTTCGCACTTACAGACAATAGCAATGAGTACATTGCCAATTGTTCACTTCGACCATTCATTGGATTAAAGTCACCGAATTGTTTACATTGAGAATTTCCTGTAAAATAGGGTAATTTAATGATCAATTAACAGGAAGTCTATTCAGTATTGACCAGGTTGATTTAATGTGGCACAGGGGGTATTATATACGTGGAGGGCAAAGAGTTAACAATAATCATCAATGAAATTGGCTAAATTTCACGTTTGTCAGGTATCGATTTCCTTCTCCATTGACTTTATGTACAGAGGTTTAACAAAAGTTAATCAAAAGTGAAAAGAATTGTTACATTCAATCAAAGTTAGAATTCGAATTTTAGTCCGTACGTGAGAAAAGGGCTTTTCTATCCTCACGTGCTCACTGAAGCACGAATTTTCTAAATAAATGCCATAGATCATTGACACGTGCCCAAAGAATATAAATAAAACCCCCAAAATGTTATTTAGATGCTTTCTAGTGCATAAAATTACTACAATGACTCTTTGTAATTCTAAAATGGCCTATTTTTTGGTTGATTGATGGGTTCATTCAACCGTGAATGGACGGATATTGGTTGCATACACTTCCAAAACAGGAATTCCCTCACATTTGATTGATTATACCATGGCAAAGAAGTAAGAATCGCAGTTTGGGCAATTTTTGCTGTATGCTCACTCAACCGTGAAATTTGACGCAAATTTCGTTTCCGTTTGTTGAGAAGCACGTTTTGCATACACTCTGACGTGTAAATTGTAAAAAAAATTGAAAATGGGTCTGATATCATTGAATCAAAGTTGTGATTTTAGGTTTGTGAACTTCAAAAAATGACATTTTTGCATTCAACCATTAATCACTGAAGCATAACTTAATGATTTTTCCTAAAATTCGCTCCTATGGTAGCTAATTAAATGCCCTACATGGACATATAATTAGATTATTTTAATTCCTTCTGGTTAAAAAAATAATTGATATCTGAAATAGGGGGAACTTTCTTTTTGTGTTGTGTTTAGTTCCTCCACTATAAAGGCAGGTCTTAATCATATGCATACACCCTCCAATGTCCCACTTACCCCTACAGAATGAGTTTAAAACAAAAAATTCCCATCATTTTGAAGTGGTTTTATTTGAAACATGAACATTTAATCATCAGTTTAGAAAGAGTTGTCTTCCAAGCATTTGTTGGTACCCTTTTCATTTTGGATCTCTGCACGCATGACTGAGTAACAGACAGTCTTTAGAAGGCTGCAGAATCTCAATTGTGCCACGTAGATGAATGAAGATAAACAAATGTTGAATATTTGTACACAAGTACACATACACACACACACACCCACACACACATGCACACACCCTCATCAACACACATCCATCATCCCTCAAACACACGCACATCATCACTCACGCACCCACAAACACGGTAAACAATTCAAACATTTCTGATTAAGCATTGATGTTTTGTTTACCGAGACCATAACTGGATGTTTTGGACGTCGTTATTCCCTAACAAGTGGGTGTGACTGTGAGTGTGAGTGGGTTTTCGTTGAGGGTGTGGGTGTGTATTTGTGTATGTGCTGGTGTGGATAAGATAGGGAATATGCGTTTGTATGTGTGTATGTGGGTGTGCGTGGTGAGGGTGTAGTTGTGTATGTGGTTTTGTTGTAGATGAGTTGTAAATGAGTTTATGTGTGCGTGTTTCTTTGGGCCATGCACATAAGAAATAAATCCTCAATTTGTTTATTCTTTTCCTAGCTACTTCGCGCAAGTGAGATTTTGCTGTATTCTGACGATTGACTGTTAATCAGTAAAAATTACTCTATCAAGACATATCATGAAACGCATGATTACATTTTCATACTTTTCACAGAACAAGTTCAAAATGATGAGACATTCCTGTAGGGTACATGCAGGTAGTATGGGCCAGCAGGTAATATGGGACACCTGAAGCAAATCATGTCGTGACCGTCGACCGGTGACCGATGACCGCTGTGAGCACCATAATGTTGTTCATATGAACTGTATACGAAAATATATCGTCGTGAGAGCATCTGATGGCGAAATTTCTCTGAGAAAATTGCTGAAAACCAACAAGGTACGCAAAACACACGGCATTTTTTTTTACCCTGATGTAAAATTTGATATTTCACAGAATGTGATGGTGAAAGAGTGTTTGAGGGGGTAACCTCAATTGTTTTGTATATTTAGTAAGCTTATAGTTTCATTTTGATCATACTAGCGTGTACAGGTCAATTTGTTGTAGTGAAGGGGTGCAATGTGGCATTGAATGCTTGCCTGACACAGCAACATTAGTGCAGGTAATATGGGCCATCCAAAATGGCGGAAATGATTATGGTACTCGGTATTGGGATGAGGCGTCTATCTTTTTGCTACGATTTTTTTTGGGTATATTCGCATTATATAGTTAATATAAATAACTTATTGTAGGCCTATATTGACTTTTATAATGAAAATAATATTAAAACAATATTAAAAAAGAAATAATATAAAAAATACAAAACAATGAAATATATAGTCAAAGTATTTACTGAAGGGTCTTATAATTTCAAATGATATCTTAAAGTTAATGATTTTCAACATTTTAAGCAAATTCCAGACATGGTAGAGTCATTGCAGTTATTCAAACATACATTAAATACATGTGCCCATATTACCTGCACATGCAGGTAATATGGGCACTTTGGTAATGACGTCAACATTTTAATATTGCAGACAGGGGGGTTGGTGATAATTGTTTTTCTTCACAATAAAAGTTAGAGCAGTAGTTATTGATTCATATAAACAAAGATTAGACTCTGTGTCATTTTGCAATTTTATGCAAATTAGGCAAATGAGCTTAGGGGGCCCATATTACCTGCATGTACCCTATTTTTTTTAAAAACAAAATAAACTGAAATAAGATCGAATTATAACTATTTCAACTTTATCTTTTATGATTTTTTAAAATGTATTTATTTATATTCATTTATCTATTTTTTTTTTCTAAACAGGCGAAATATATCTGGTTCTTACCTCTCCAGAAGCTGGTATCTATCGTGGAAGGATATTCACACCGAACAATCCAACAACTTTGCGAATCGGCATTAATAAATTAATTCCCCTTTTTACCGAACATACAGCCGAACACGTCAAAATGGCAGTGGATGCCGACAACAATATGATATATTGGTTTAGAATCGATAACGCCATCATTTATCGATATCGTATCCATGATAAAAATGATGGATTAACGCATGAAAGCATTGCTTCAATTCCAAATGGTATAAATATCTCTAAAGAGGGTTGTAGTCCAGCAGCAGATTGCAATTTTGGGGCCGAACCTCGTTTTGGCGTCTATAGTTTTTTTTTCAACGGATTATGACTGCCTAAACATTCTATTTCAAGAATCCGATTGCTGACACTTTGTCAGCATTGAGCATTTTGAGATATGTGACGTCATACAAAATGACCGCCAAATTACCCAATTTCCCTTTTTTTGCATATTGTCCATAGTGCCCTCAATTTTGAAGTATTAGTTTTCATGAATGTGCTCCCGAAATGATAGGTTTCCCCCCATTTTTTCTCTGAAAAATATAAATACCAGTTAAGAAGTGATAAGCCCTATATGAAATACTTTTCATTAAAGCAGCGAGGATCGGTTTAATGGCTCAAATTGTTGTTCCAAAAATAAGTTTTATTTAGATGGTGTTATATGAATAATATTCAATGTGAAACAAATTAGAACATTAATTGGTTCTTTTTGACCTCTAAAATGAGGGATGATGATTCTGGAGAATTGATACACTATCCTGTTAATGAAATAAAGAACAAGCCTCTAAAGGTAATTAATAATAATAATAATAATAATAATGATAATAATAATAAAATCTTTAGTTATATAGCGCCCTTCCAAATAAATTTGCTCAAGGCGCTTCACATAAAAAAAACAAAAAAGGTGACTTGCTCTCCAAGTTAGTATAAACAGATCAGAGGGAGAACAAATATGTCTTTAATTTGTTCTTAAATGTTTGAACTGTTATACAAGAACGAACTTCAAGAGGAAGACCATTCCAAATTTTGGGATCTGCAAAAATAATAGTTTGTTCACATTTTTTGGAATTGATCTTTGTAATTTTCAAAAGAAGGGACTCTGTTCGAGATCGTAAAGAGTAATTTGACTGTGTGAGAAATGAAAACATGTTTGAAATGTATTGAGGAGACAAATCATGAATAGACTTAAATACAAACAATGCTACTTTAAACAAAATTCTCTTCGAGACAGGTAACCAGTGCAAATCTCTTAGTAGAGATGTGGCATGATCAAATTTCCTTGTTTTAAGTATAAAGCGGGCGGCACGATTTTGGATGCGCTGAAGCCTTTCAATATCAAAGACATTGATATTAACCAACAAAGAATTTGCATAAACTAATCGGCTCAACACCAACGATTCAATATATATTTATTTTAATGACTTTTCAGATGATTATTTTTTGGTTACATTTTCAGGGGAATAGCTCAGTTGGGAACATTTATTATGGTTTTGATCAACATATGGCTAACTTTAACTTAGCTTATTATATATTACTGTTTCTATTTAGAAAACTTTAACTTTTGATAATGCACTGCATGCCTCTGGATTTTGGGGTCACTAAATTATATTTCACTATATTACACCAGATCAGTGTTGGAAATAGGACTTTGCTTTGGGGTTAAACCCTTCCAGGTCTTCAAGGGTACATGGTAAAATTAGGTGGGGGCATAACAGCAGGTGTTCCATGGTCTGCTCTTCCGACACACTCATAGTATGTCCGTCCTCGTTGTATACCCACTTTCCAAAAAGACCTTACAGCGTCCTGTGCCTGTGCCGAGATGGTTCAAGCATGATCACGTTGGCCATTATGACCTGGCGAAGGGATTCCTTTGAAACTTATGAATAGCCTGTGTGGCATTACCTAGCGATGGTTGGTCCACAGGGTCAGCCTAAGTTTGTGGGCAGAGCTATCAAGGCATAATGTAGAATGGAGGAAACTATGTCTTGACTTCAGTTTTTTGTTGGTAGGATTGTGATTGTTGATGGGATGGAGACCTCCTCTTGTTTTGTCTTCAAAGGAATGTTCCTGTGAGGCAATGCAGAGATCGTCAACATACAACAATCTGTATTGGGGTGTATTGGTTGGTCGTTGGTATACACATTGAAGAGCAGAGAGGCAATGACACTCCCTTCTGGGAGACCATTTCATCTTGCGCTATCTGCTGCGCTGGCCATCAAGGCTGGTTTTTCACCAATTCGTTGGTAAGTTACAAACAACTTTATAAACGACTGGTTATCAGTTCTTGTGCTAAATATTACCCAAACAGCACCCAAGAACATTATCCCGTAGCTCGTAAAATCGTTCTTAACTTTAAGGACTACATGGTGAAACCAGGTAGAACAGTCTATTTGATAGCAGGTTCAGGAGTAGCTTGGTCAGCTTCACATCGTTTGTCATCTCAAAGAATTTACGGTGAGAATCCTATGGTTTACAGTGTCATAGGCTGCTGGGAGGTCAACAAAAACTATTCCGGTAATAAGCTCTTCCTCAAACCCATCCTTTGATGTGCTGTGTGAGGTTCAGGAGTTGGCTAGTACAGGATTTTCCTGGCCGGAAACCTGTCTTTTAGTGTTCAGGAATGAGGAGGTCATCATCAATGGGGACAATACGACTATAGTAAGTATGAGTCTTTCAAAGAGTTGCATGTACATTTATGACATAGTAGAGAGATGGGCAAATAGCTTTTAGGTATGGCTGGATCTTTGCCCGGTTTAAGCAGGACAACGACTCTTGATTTTCTCCATAGCTTCGGGAATGTATTGGTACTCATGCAATTCAGCATGTCAAGCAGCCACTGAAGCGCAATAGGTCCAAGGTGATTGATTTGTTCGTAGAGGATGTCATCAAGGCCTGCAGCATTGTTGTTCTTCATGGTCTTGATACCATCACACAGGTTTTTGATACTGAAAGGTCTTGTCAGGTCTGAGGGCTCTTGGAAGCATTCTTCAGCATCCTGGGGAAGCTTCGCTCTCCTGGAACAGTGATCAGGGTTTCCCTAACTGGTCACAAGGAGCTGGTGGGCAACTTGTTCATCAGTGACTTGTGGTCTAGATTGGGTTTGTGTAGTCATTTCCCAGAATCAGATTTGTTTTCCAGGCTTTCCTACTGCCGTGGGTCATATCCGTTGACTAGATCAATTGTTGCCATTTTCTCTGTCGACTTTCCATAATGACTGTAGTAAGGTTTTCATCACATTCCGTTACGTCAACACTGAAAGTGTCACTCTGCAAGCGTTTTACATACTCATAATAAAGCACCTTGGAGTCATCAGACAAGCCTGGTGTATAGCTTGTGCTGAAGCTTAGCTTCGAGGGATGCTTTGTCTTGAGGACTTCTTGATCATCTCTACAACGGTGTCATAGTTGCATAGAATGGACGGAAGGTCTTGAATGTCATCATCCAGATATAATGCAAACTGTTCCCACATTGCCTTCTTTAAGTGGAAACGGCAGCGGAAGAGAACTGTGTGAGATGTGTCTAATATAGGCCCGATTGGTCGATGCTGGGTGTGCGGAATTGGTTTCTCACACATGGTTGGCAATCTTGACACCCGGTCAGGATTGTATCCACGTCTCCATCGTTCGCTGAGGAAGGAAGAGGGGAGCTTTGCATAATGAACGTACAATGTGACTTGCATCTGCCCAGTTTTCGATGAGTTCGCCGTCTCCATTGGTTTCTCTATATTCCCATGAACCATGATGGCTGTTGAAGTTTTCAATAGCCACATTGATGTGGTCTCCAGATACTTCATGGGGTGGTTAAAAGTCTGAGTGGAAGGTTTATAGGCAGAGCTTACAGAGAGAGTGAATTTGGCTGGTTTAGGCAACACAATCTGCCCTCATATCAATTCTAGTTGTAAACTTAAGGGGAAGAGGGCGCTATCACTCTACGCAAAGCGAACGCGGCCATAGACTTTTTGTATTTT
>CALNVZ010000649.1:26799857-26813859 GCA_940671915.1 Paracentrotus lividus
CCTCCTCAAATAATGGACGCGTCTTTATGTTAAGATTTAATGTCATACGTTAGATTTACATTTCACGTGGAGTAGAATTGATATGAAATTGGAAGAAAATCAGACCTATCATTTGAGTAGCATACATTTTTTTAAATTTTAAAATAGAGGGCGCTATAAACAAATATACAAATTATCTTGACATTTATGTCATGCGATATAATATAGGTTTTCCCGGTCGATTTTAAACCCTTTTCCATCGAATTCGTTAATGTTCATTCAATTTAAACGATACCTTCCCGGAGCGGGGCTATCGATAATTTAAGTTAACGTTTAGAGCAATCGATTTCGTTTATGTTCTTTCATAATCGTTAATGATCATTCGCATTCGTTTATGTGCGATCAAAAGTGTTTATGTGCAGTGAACTTCGTCAATGTGCATGAAATCAAATTCTTGCGATCAATTTAAAAAACTCCCAGCTGTAAAAAGGAAGTGGAGGTGAGCTTCCAGCAGTCAAATTCGTTTTTAGGCATGCAATTTAAAACGTTTTAGGCCTATCCGTGAGAACACACGAAGCAAGGGGGTCACGGTGGCGCCCATGGTAAACACAAAATAAATTTATAAGCAATAATTTGTATTCAGAGGCGCAGGCTGCGGAACGAATTTAAAAGTGGGGGGGGGCACTTTTTTTTTTAAAAGGGGGCCCTTTACCTCAGTGGCATAATGAGCAAAATTTATGGGATAGGGAAGGGCTGGGTATAAAAGTAGTATTTTAATTTATTGTGCTGTTCAAATATATTGATTTTTGAGAGATTAAAAGTGCCCCCTTTTAAAAGAAAAATGTACATTTTGAAGTTTAAGCAACATTTAAAGTTTAAGCAACATTACAGTCTTATTACACACTTTAAGCAAAGTGTAAAATTATTGCCCCCATGATAATTTTAAATACCAATTGCAAATAGATTTATATGTTTTAAATAATTTTGAAAAATATAAGTGCTAAAAAAGGGCTTTAAAAATACGTTTAGGGGGATGTAAATAGGCCTATGTGCTTTTGACAACACTCTTTTACAATAGTTGCCTCCGGCAGCGGGGTATTGGTCTCATGCGTATTACTTGGTATTCCCTTTTTATGCGAGGTCACATAGCGACCGAGCGGAAAAATTGGGGTAAAAAAAAAAAATCTGTGGAGGAAAAGGTTTTTTTTTAGTAACAAGAGTGCCCTTTAAAAAAAAGAAAAAAAAATGTCCATGGGCCTTCAAGAAGTCTAAAAGGTTTTTTATAAAATGGAAAGTGTCCTTTGTAGCCAATAAAAAGGGCACTTTTAGTAACAGAAAGGACAATTTGTTATCTTTTTTTTTTTTTTTTTTGCGGCATTCGGTCATCCAAAATGTCATCAAGTAACGGTCACAGGGGTACGGTTTATTTGGTCAATATTGTCGATCTTGCATCTTTGCTCTCTTTTTTTTTCTTTCCTTTTCTTCTTTTTTTTTTCCTGGGTAATGGGGGCCGCGCCTTTCTACAACTATTTGGTCTAATCTGAATTTTATGTAATACATACTTGATCTAATTGTCACTTGGTCTATTGACCATTTCAGGTGTGGATCCAGGGGCCAGCGGGAAAGCCCCTACCCCCAGAAAAAAAGGGGGAAAAAAGAGGAAAATGTTAGAAAAAATAGATTGCCGACCCGACTGACCAATCTAACCCCCCCACCATGGCCGTTACATGATGACCTTGTCATGCTTGCTGATGGCCGAAGTCGAGAAATTTTAACACCCCCCTACCCCTCATGTTATGCAAGTTTCTAATGAATAGAGTGAGGATGGGGGCTGCAGCCCCTACTCTGTTTTATACACATTAGTTTGGTTTTGTATTTTTGTTGTAAACATTTCGTTTTCGAGCAGACTTATAGTTTTTGAATTCATTCTGATAAAAACGCAAACACTATAATCAGCTTGTGTTTTTTTGTTTTTGTTTTGTTTTGTTTTGTGTGCGTGTGTGTTTTCAAGCTCAGGCTCCCCCTTCCCCATGATCAGCCTCTTTTCTGAAAAAAAAAAACACTTCACGGCCCCCTCCCAAATTTTATTTTCCTACCCGAACCTAACATTCCTAATTTGTATACATTATTTCTAAAGTGGATGCCCCAAAATGAATTTGAATTCACCAGAAGACGGGAATTTTACGAATGGACGCATTTGAGCGAACATTGACGAATGCGACTGCTCACAACAGCAAATTCGTCGGCGCAATTTGCAATTGGATTTGAACGGTGTTTGATTTTGGCTACACATAAACGAATTTCATTGCAGATTTGTAATCGCGATCACATTCCGGACGAAAGCGCTCAAAAGAAAAGTCAAATTGATCGGAGATAGTTTAAACTTGACCGGGAAAACCTATAAAACAATATTTAGTAAAATTCCCAGAGACATTCAGACATTAATTAGCCGACTAAAAGTGTAGTTTTACACATTTTTAGAGGAAAATTCTGTATTTTGGCGGCCATTTTGTATGACGTCACGTATCTCAAAATGCTCAATGCTGACAGACTGTCAGCAATCGGTTTCTTCATATTGAAGGTTTAGGCAATCATAATCCGTTAAAAAAAAAAAAAAAAAAAAAAAAAAAAACTATAGATGCCAAACAAGGTATATCGAGTTGGCGGCTAGACTATTGTATTACTTGACTGGGATGACGTCACGGGGGGGGAAAAAACAGGTGTAAAACCGATTTAGACCTGACGACAGGGAAAATTTTAACAACAAATTTCTTGATGGGTATGGGTTACAAAGTGATAACAACATTACCAGTCTTGATTATAGTTTAGATTATAAGGTATGATAGGGTTGCGAGCTACTCAAGCTTCGCTTACGCTGTTGCCCTCTCGCATGATTTTATATCTTGATTATCTTTTTAACTACTTTGACAAGAAGTACAATATGATGCAAGGATTGCCGTATCTCATCTTTTTATTTTTATTTCGACAGTTGCATGTTTTACAGCGTGACATCAAATATAAATCAGTATATTTCATTGCCAACAAATATAAGTTTGTATTGTTTGTATTTGGGCAAGTACAAGCTATTTTGTGCGGTAACAAACAGGACATTCAGAGCAAAAATAGGGCTTCTTTGAAAAATCTTAAATGAAATCTTAATCATTAGGTATATTCTTGAAGGTACTAAGAATCTTCACCAAAAACATAAATAATAACTCAGTTCATAATTAATTTATGATCATTTATTCATCGGTAACAAACGGGACCAGAAAAAATAGTGTTTTCAAATTTTGACTTTGTTCACATAATTGAATTGAATTGAATATTTTTTTATTGTCCATTTGGAAATTCTTTGTACATCGGTTTTGATTTTTGAATTTAAAAAGTAGATCTAAACTTGCATAGTCTTATCCTCTTAAACATGTAATAAACATTGTAAGACATATTTTAACGTCAATACAACTTCGAGTTTTCTGGCAAGGTCAAGTTTTAAAAAATATGTCAGGTAGGCCTAACACACGGGACAGGTACGTAGCCTAACACACGGGACAGTAATTCCCTGTAATATTTTTCATTAAAAACATTGGTGTAGCCAAGGCGTAGAAACATCTTTTGTTAAAAAATCTCTCTGATAAAACAAAAGAAACAATATACAAAACACAAATGTAAAAAACACTTATTTTGTTTAATATCTAAAGGTGGGAGGGTGATTCATAAATATGCATGATTTTACATTAGCTCAGTAACTTTTATGAGCCTATTTCTGAGACCTGAATATTTTGAGTCTAAGAATATGGAAAGATATGTGCTAGGTTCGTGATATTTTCACCAGAGTTAGCCAACAAAATATAAAAACAGAAAATACATACATTTTGGTTGTACTCCTATGACAAACCTCTTTTTTAAATGGTTGAAAAAAAAAGCATTTTTAATGCATTTCATTATTTTTTCATGCCTTGTGACATCATATGACCTTGACATAACTTTTTGACCTCGTACAAATTAAGTTCATTTCATACCTTTTATGGTGATATATGACACATTATGTATACCTTTACAAACCCACTGACACACTTGACACAAACAGGGTCAAAAAGTCGAAAAATCACCACCACGGGAACAAATAGTGTGGACTTGCCCATTTGTATTCATGGCGCTCTGTCAAACACCCTGTTATCAAGAACCTATCCAACCATTTGAATAAAATAAATAATTATAATGATGAACACACTTATCGTGCCCAACCGTCAATCCATGTCAATAATCAAGCCCACCCAACCAACCATGTATCATAATATTCAAGCCTAACAAACCCTCCATATCAATAAGTCAGCCAAACCAACATTCCATATCAATTATCATGCCCAACGAACCATCCATGGAGGAAAAAGGAAGCAAGCACAACTATTAATAAATTGCGATAATGAAGACTAACGAACCATCCGTGAGAGTAACCAAGCACAGCCAATCATCAAAGTCAATAATCAAGCCATACAACCATCCATGTCACGAACAAGCCTATCCAACCATTCGTGTCAATAACAAGCCTAGCCAACCATCCATGTTACTAACAAGCCTAACTAACAATTCATGTCAATAATGATCCTAACCAACCAGCTATGTCATTACCCAGCCCAACCAACAACCCATGTCAATAACAAGCCCAACCAAGCATCTATGTCGATAACAAGCACAACAAACCTTCCATGTAAATAACGTGAAGCCAAACCAACCATCCGTGTCATGAACAAGCCCAAACTACCATCCATGTCAATAACAAGTAGCATATTCGTATCAACAGATACCATATAGCAACAGATATCAGATCTACCATATTACCATTAATTTCCCCTGTTCAGGTGTAGCGGATATGGTGTATTCGCAACGACGTCTCTACGTAGCGCTACCTCGAACTGTCATGATCATAATGTTTAACGAAGACAACAATATCATTGGTCAGTGTTATGTTGGCGAGAAAACCATTGGTATAATAACCTCCATAGCCGTTGACCCCCACAACGGGTAAGTGAATGTGCGGTAGACCTTAAATGTCATTCAGTGCTCACCCACGATTTCATGAAAGGGGTGGGGGCTTGAGTAACATAATTACCGAACTTAAGAAAAGTCTTTCTCTCGAGGGGGGGGGGTGGAGGGCGTCATAAAAACAAGATCTTTAAACAAAATGCGGGGGTAGGAGATTCCACTCAAAACGGTCTTGCCCAAGAAATAATTATTCCCCACCCCCATTCTATTTATTTTGAGGGGGGGGGGGGGGTCTGTTTGGTCGTTTGGGGGCATTTTATTGGTTGTTGTTGATTATGATTATTTGCAGGGGTTGATTGGATCTGTACCTAATTATTTTTTTATCAACTCCATGACATTACTCCGCCGACATTTGCTCCGCTGCAAATTCCATACACTAATCGAATGGCCAACATCAGCCTTAAACTCAATACCATTTCATAAAGCTATCCCTAAACCCAACATAAAGCCCTATTGCAATAGGGGAGACCGGGGATGGACGTTATAGAATACACATTTTGGGCCAGATAATTCTAATGAAAGAAATTACGCACTCCATCTTGGGTCTGTAGTTAGCCTATTATGTTGGCTAAAACCTGAGGCATACAAAACTTGAAAACATGTAAACACTAATTTAACTACAGCTTAATTAGTGAAGACATTTTTTTGTAACAAGCTACCCCATATACTGGGTAGGTTGTTACACCATACGGGGTAAATTGTTACAATATGTAAACATACGGGGTAAGTTGACAATGTGTAAATCTCTTATACCATACTTTTTTTTTCAACTTTCCAGTTTCTTGACATCGTTAACAGTAGATCAAGTAGAGCTCTAGAATAGACAAAAGTAATAATACACTGTTCGTCATAAAGGTGGAATATTTTTTTCTGGCTCAAGCGACATTATGTTGCTTCGTTATTATTAATTTATTATTTATTATTATTATTAAATTATTAATTTCTTGAATGTGTTTGTCACCGCTTTCACTTTCTGGCATCTTGGGTATATCTTGGACGTTCCCTCAACCCTTCCCGGGGATTTTTCTTCAAAAAAGTTTGTCACCCCCAGAAGATGGCCATTTTCGTCATTTTTTCTTATTTTGGGGGCCCTTTTTTTGTTCACGCGACCCACCAAGGCCCCCTCAGTCCTACCCCAAGGAAACATGTCTGAGGTGGAGATTTGATATTGTTCTTTAAATTAAATCTAGATTTATGGTTAAAGGCTCGACTCTTTTGTCTAGGGGAGGGGTTCAAATTTATTTTGATTGGGGTTCAACATTCATTTTATTCATTTTACACCATGGAAATTTCTATCTTCCCTAAATTGTATTGTAAAATCTCAACCAAACATAAATCAAAATAAAATGTTATCAATATAACTATTTACATCCTTGTCATCAAGGCTCAATAAAATTTAAGGGGAAAATGATGATATTTGACGGTTAAAGGTGGTTTTTCATTTCTTTTGTTTTCAGCATAAAGATGGAATAAAATATTTTGAATTTTCACCAATCTCGTTTTATACTTCAACCCCTCCCCTAGACAAGAGACCTTAGTCTGTCCCCAGAATATAGATTTAACTTAAAGAACAATATAAAACAGTACACCTCAGTCGCGTTTCGTAGGGGTAGGACTCAGAGGGGCTTGACCGGCCGGGAAAACAAAAAGGGGCTCCAAAATGAGAAAAAAAAAATGACAAAAATGGTCATCACGGGGGTTGACAAAACTTTTTTTGAAAAATGTCCACGTGAAGGGTTGGGAGAATGTCCAAGATATAGCCAGAGTCCCAAAAAGTAAAAGCAGGGACAATCATATTCAAGAAATTAAAGTCAGAGCAAAATCATGTTGCTATAGCGGCAAAAAAATATTCCACCTTTATGACGGACAGTGTAGAAACATAAAAATATTAAAACCTGAAAAATGAGACAAAATGTAATTTTACATATGTAATGTAATTGGGGTAAGTTGTTACATCAACATGGGGTAGGTTGTTGTAACAACCTATCCCAGGGTGATTTTACACACAGAAATCAACTGTAGCACAGTCATTAGGCAGAATTACAGGGCATTGCTAGGGGGTATATTAGTGACGTACATGTACTATATTTACAATACTAGACTATCATCATGTGCCTTCAGTTGTAAGACCTATTACAAATTTCAATTTTTGTCAAAAATTTACTTTGAACTGTAAAATATGGTTTTTGTCTATTTACTTTTTAATAAAACAACGGAGAAACCTCACGACCGGCAGTTCATCACAGCTATGTGTATGATGTATATAGATGCCAGTTAGCACATCCTCTCTTGTTCTGGCTTAACACATTGAGAACTGTAACAACTGACCCGTGTAACTTCCATACCCGGTCTCCCCTACATCTTAAATGAAATAGAGCCTGTAGCAATTGTCACAGGAGCAAATATCATGTCACCTTTTTTTTTATCGTTCTATCAATTCAAATTTCATTTCTTTATATACTTTTCAATAATAATGATAATAATAAAAAACGTAATCAAAGATAATAGAAAATTAAATGAACCGCCTCATACCTTGGATAACTCAAAAGATGTTGAAAATGCTAAAAAAAAAACAACAAAACAAACAAAAAAAAAAAAAAAAAAAAAAACACACACACACAAACCGGTTTTGCCAGCAGATATAATTTATACTTAAAACGGAACTAGCTATTCCCTGTATTCTTAGTTGTCCTCCATCAGTATGACTAGTGGCGAAAATGATTGATAAAAAGGTACTATTAAGCAACTTATTTTGATAAACTTTGTTTTCAAAGATTTATTTATGTCAATGGGCTGGAAGGTCAAGGATCTGTTACTGATGACTCTAAATTGCCGCTATGCAGCCTTGACATCAGTCCTTGGGACCTAAGGATAGGACCCAATCAAGATATTATCGTCGCTGACACTGGTGGGTTTTTGTCCTATTTTTAGGGGAGGGTAAGATTTTGTCCCGGGAGATGTTTGTAGGAATGGCAGATAATGAGCATACCCAGGGCTCCATACACAAGGGGGGGGGGGGCGGCGACGAGATTTTGGCGGCCCTGTTTAGGTACCTTACCCAAAGATGAAGCCGCGGCCCGCTGCGTGGAAGCCGCATAGCAGCGCTTTATACCCGATGTACTAATCCCCTCCAATTAAGTCAATGGAAGAATAATAGGGGAACGGTATATCCTGCCTATAAGCCCGCTGTGCGGCGTTCACGCAGTGGGCCGCGGCTTTATCTTTTGGTAAGCACGTACGTTCCTCCTTGGATCTTGGCGTGCGCAGCCATATTGTGCGGTGGTCACATGTTTGGATTTCCATGGTCACATCACGTCTTAAGTGAAACGTTCACTCTCCACGCCATACACAATAGAAAGTCGTAGATAGATGCAAGTTGTGTTGTGACCATCGCGGTCTATTGTCATCTTGTGCGACGAAGGGTCCGTTCATTTATGTTCGTGTTTTTTTCATGCAACAGAATGACACCGAAGACAAAAGAGTAAAAAAATCCACAGAAATAACGCCAAAGCGACAACGTTGTGAATATACACCTCTAATTTGGATATTGGTGTTTGAAATATACTAATTAAAGACACAATTTGGTTTTTCTATGGTCACTTTTAAGAGTGCTCAAAATGACGATTTATTTTTTTACTAAACCAAATATAGAAATTATATGTGCTTTTATAAAATCATAATTTTTTAATATCTCTACCCTTTTTGATATTTTGAAAAAAATATGAAATGTTAATTAGAAGTTAACTGAACCGATACCCTTGTTGGTTTAAGGAGGATAGTTTTTTTGACTTGGGGACGCCCCTTTGAAATCAGGTAAAATCTTCTCTTTTTTACAAATAAAACCATAGATTCGTAACAAGTACATTTTCATCATTATGTCAATCGTTCATTTATGATTTTTATGTTGATATTAATAATCGAAATTAAAATTTGGAGTGTGGAAATACAATGTATGTCTATGTTTCGTTGGATTAATGCTGCTGTAAACAGGAAAGAATTAATTAATAGTGTATTGAAACTAGCAGAAAATAAATGTCAGCGCGCGTTAAGAGGCTATATCGCCGCGACTATCGGCCAAGTTTTCCAGTCCCATTCCGGTGTTTGGTAATATTTCACGTGGGTTTCACAAGTGATATTCCAGGATGTGTCTCCAAGTCAAAAAAAAAAACTATCCTCCTTAAACCAACAACGATATCGGTTCAGGTAACTTCTAATTAACATTTCATATTTTTTTCAAAATATCAAAAAGGGTAGAGATATTGAAAAACTATGATTTTATAACCCCAAAATTCGTCGTTTTGATCAGGCTTCCAAGATGCATAAATAACTGAGCGAAATAATTCCTAATTGTTTGTTGAATTAGTTTATTTGATACACCAATCTCCAAATTCAAGATGCATATGCACCATTTTGCCACTTTTGATGTATTTCGGTGGGTTTTTTAAAATTTTGCTGTCCAACTCGTTTCTACTGCTTGAGAAAAACATTACAACAAATTACCGACCGCTCGCGTTGCACACGAAAACTAGTGTGCGCGCGCACCTCAAACCAATATGGCGCCCTCCGCCAGGAGAACACACAACCAATAGACGAGAAACGTACGTGTAAGGTACCTTATAGGCAAATTGCTAGAGGGTATTTTAAAAAACTTCATAAGAACATAATCTTTTCTGAAATACTTTTTGAAAGTGAAATTTCGTGGTTTGAAGTCCTAAAAAATAAATGCTGCAGATCGTTAAAACAAGTAATTTATTTGTTTAAATTTCTAAAAACGATCTCCTCAAAATATGAACTTACATGTATACCACTGGCCTCTGTTGTGAGGATCGGTATATAATAAATAATCTACCAAATATCGATTACTACTTAAGTTAATATTCAACTTTTTTCCTTGCCGCGTTGTAAAATCTATTTCAGCTATCTAAAGTCTATCTCCATATAAAAAAGGAATCCGTTATTTCGCAGAGGCGGCTCAGGAATCGAGAGAATTTCGGCTAAAGGCGATGGTCTATGATCTTGTAATGGTATATGTGCCTAAGGTTCCTGCTTACATGTTTTAATTTATTTTATCAACCCTGGTTCATTATGGAATACGTTCTAATTTTTACAATTGCATCTGTATTTTTTTATTGTTTTTTTTTTTAAAATCTCTGACGGAATAAATGTGAATGGACTAGATTAAGATACACAGGCTTCTTTACACATTAAGGATATGCATGATCGGAGAGTGATGAAATTATTTAATTTTCTTTTACACAGTTATGTACGAATTAAAGACCGGTTCTGATGTGGAAATACTAGTGTCCCATATACATGGATCGATTCTGAAAGGTACTGACGTACTTCGATTAGGAGTAATTGGTGAGACAACAAACATTGGCATCACCCATGATTTTCTTTTCTGGATTGGAAATGGGCGGTACGGAGTCTACGACGTGGTAAAGAAAGAAAGTCTGCAGGTCGAATTCTTTCGAGTATCAACCAACGACGCATTTCCAATCAATCTCCAAATTCATGGGATCGAGGTCATTGAGATGATTGCAAAAAGTTAACTGGGAAACTGAAAGTAATAATAATAAAACCACATTTATATATATATGTATATATAAAAAAATATTATTAAAAAAAATATACTAACATTAAGATTAGATAAGATATGTCTGAAAATGATGCATGCCTCAATGAGCAATTCCCACTTTTATGAAGGACACAGCAACGAGGCTGCGCAGGAATTCGCTATGCATTTACCACATTCCTATGGGCGGCCATGAGGGATCAAAAGAAATAATAGCGTGAATCGGCTAACACAGACAAAATAAACCTCCAAGTCTGAAATAAACATCAATATTATGATTGACTACCTTTTTGTTTTCATATCATTACTATTGTTTTTTTGTCTTTTGGCTTGTTTTGCCTTTGTTAGCCGATTCACTCAATTATTTATTTTGATTCCTCATGGCCGCCCATAGGTAGGTGGTCAATGCACAGTGAATTCCTGCGCAGCCTCGTTGCTGTGTCCTTTACAAAAGTGGGCATTGCTCATTGAAGCATACATCATTTTCGGACTTTTTGGTGTCAAATAATAGTTGAGAATATGACCTTTCTCTACATATAAATCTTTTCAGCCCAAGAACAATACATTTCTTATTTGGTAGCCGTTTCAAAAGTGTATTGTTCTTTCTGGGACACACTGTATAGGGAGATATATCTCACAATTATGTAATGTACAAGAAACCTTCAAAACTAAAATAAAAACAGACCTGTTTTATTCCTGTAGAGCTGTAATATGAACAGGTATATTTGTAATCTTATGATTGATCATCTTGTGATCATCCTCTCATCCTGATCATGTCTTTATTTACATTCCTCTCATAGTCAACAGATTCCATCCCTTTCTTTCTTCACCTCCATTGACATTCCTCTGTTCACTCTCCCATCCATGTCTCTTTTGTTCCTACTCATGCTCAATCAGTAGCTATGCTCTTGTACTTTTATTGGTTCAATCCTGATGATGAGATTATGTATATTCAGTAGAAGCTCATTTATATTCATAGAAATCTATGCATATTCATTTATCTCCTTTAATTGTAACCTATCTGGGTTCAAGATCAAATAGTTTACATTGATATACAAATGGACATGTGAATATATTATATGTAAAATAAACCCCTGAGATTGAAAGTATGCAATCTCAAGGCAGTACCTCCCAGGCAATCATCGTGTCAAGTTGATACTCTCTAGTCTCTCTGTAAGTTTAGAACCACGCCCGTTGTGTCTACCTAGCTGCTCTAGTCTGGCTACCCTACAAACTGGTGGCAGCTGTGGTCCCCTGACTTTAGGCAGAGACTCTAGTTAGTTCACCCTTCATCATATTTTGTGACATTAATTCACCCTGCTTCAAGATAGATTTCTCCCTCCTTCAAGATAGATTTCACCCTGCTTCAAGATAGACTTCTGTGCTTGTTCTTCTCAGCGTGAATTTCTTCCTTCTTCATTTGAGGTAAGCTAATTCTTTTAATTCATCCTTTTATAACTGTGCTCAGTGATGACTACTAGTACTGGTTCATTTCGACTCGACTTACCCGAGGTCTTTTCAGGCGAGGATGGTAAAGATTTTGACCAGTGGATACGTCGTTTTGAGTTGGCCATTGAAGCTACACCCGATGGTTCAACCAAGTCTCACATACTTCTTCCTGCTAGACTTACAGGCTATGCTTTTGTTGTCTATGAAGGACTGTCGGTGTCGGAAAAGAAGAGCTTTGATAGCATAAAGGCCAAGCTGTCCTCAGTCTTTGGGCGTACTCAGTACCTGCAGGACTTCAAGTCTTGTATTACAGCAAGAATTCGTCAGGTAAACGAGCCGATAGAGGTCTTTGCATCGGCGATAACTGCTATGGTTGAGGAAGCTTTCCCTAAATATGATAAAGACGCAAAGGAAGGAGAATCTTTCCGTCGGTTTGTTGCAGGCCTTGACCCTGATAGCAGACTGACGTCTTAAAGACGTCTTAAACTGGTCAAAACTGGTCAACTCGTCATACCGTCGTAAACACGACATCTTTACGATGTCTTAACGACGTCTTCCAAACGATTAATAGAATCTGATATTTAAATATCTTTATATGTTTCTATGCGATGTGATTATGTCTTCTTGGTAATGACTTTCAAAGACGTTAATTATCTATTTTTGGAGCAAAAAATTATGACAGTAATATGACGTCTTTATGATGTCTTTACAACGTCTATAAGACCACTTTTCTTGTCATTTTTTGACCAAAATACGACATCTTTACGACGTCTTTCAAACGTCTATAAGACAACTTTTTGATGTCTTTACGACGTCTATAAGACCACTTTTCTTGTCACTTTTTGACCAAAAATCGACATCTTTAAGACGTCTTTAAAACGTCTATAAGACAACTTTTTTGTCTATTTTTCTACCCAAATATGATATCTTTAAGACGTCTTTACGTCCTTGTACGACGTTTATAAGATCACTTTCCTTGTCATTTTTTGACCAAAATACGACATCTTTAAGACGTCTTTAAAACGTCTATAAGACAACTTTTTGATGTCTACGACGTCTATAGGACCACTTTTCTTGTCATTTTGGACCAAAATACGACATCTTTAAGACGTCTTTAAAACGTCTATAAGACAACTTTTTGTTTCATTGACCAAAAGATACAATGTTCTTGGCATTGAATATTCATAAGCCAGTATTCGAGATTTGAAAAAAGGGGAAAATTAAAAGAAACTTATAACAATATTTAAGCCATGTAATCCGGCGATCGGCTTATGACAATAATCAAAAATTGTTTAAATTATTATCATTTTATGTATAACACAATTTCAAGTGCTTCATAATGACAATTCTTCATATTTCATTAACAAATTGTAATTTAATAGTAACTGTCTTTCTTCAAACATTTGTCTGTAGCACTTTATATAGCAGGACCGGACAAACTGCCAGTATAATAGGCGCCTTTGTGTAGGACACATAGGTTATAATATTAGGATAGGTTAGGATAGGATAGGATAGGACTCAGTATTAATGTCAACATCCTGATGCAACAGTGACGTCTTAAAGACGTCAGAAAAAAATTAATGACGTAAATTTGCACCCGCGTTTGACGTCTTAAAGAAGTCGTATTTTACGTCATAAAGATGTTTTTTAGACGTAATAATGACGTAAAATACGATGTCTTTAAACATACAGATCGTGGGTGCAAATTTACGTCATAAAGATGTCTTTTCCTGACGTCTTTTGAAGACGTCTACTGATGTCTTACGTTTTAAGACGTCCTCTGCTATCAGGGATGTGACTCTTACAAGCTAAGATCCATGAACTGGGCGGAAGCGACTTTAGAAGATGCTCTTATTATTGCCCCTAAGAGGGTCGAACGTGCACAACAGACTGAAAAGAATCGCATGTTGCTCTGAGCCAGAACTCCATCGCAGCAGCATCAGACAGCCCTCGTCT
>CALNVZ010000649.1:26813884-26826477 GCA_940671915.1 Paracentrotus lividus
TCCATCACTCTGTAAGTGAAACGTTCACTCTCACGCGCATATCAGCAAGTAGAAAGTCGAGGATAGATGCAAGTTGTGTTGTGACCGATCGCGGTCTATTGTCCATGCTTTGTGCGACGGAAGGGGTCCGTTCATTTAGTTTTCGTGTTTTTTTCATGCAACAGAATACAACCGATAGACAAAAGAGTAAAAAAATCCACAGAAATAACGCCAAGCTGACAAGCGTTGTGAATAATCACCTCTAATTTTGGATATTGGCGTTGAAATATACTAATTTAAAGACACATATTTGTTTCATGCGTCACTTTTAGACGTGCTCAAAATGACGATTATTTTATTTTAACCCTAAACCAAATTTATAGAAATATATGTGCTTTGTATAGAAGTCATAATTTTTAGTAATGAATTTTTCTCTACCGCTTTTGTGATATTTTTGAAAAATAATTGAAAGGTTAATGTGAGAAGTAACTGAACGATACCCTGTGTGTGTTAGAGTGAGGGATGGTTTTTTGACTTGGGGAACGCCCCTTTGAAATCAGGTTGAAAAATCTTCTCTGTTTTTAACAAAAGTAAAAGCCATGAGATTCGTAGACACAGTACATTTTCATCGATTTATGTCAATTCGTCATTGTTATGATGTTTATGTTGAATGATTAATAATCGAAATTAAAATTTGGCGTTGTGGAAATACAATGTTATGTCTAGTGTTTCGTTGGATTAATGCTTGCTGTGAAACAGGAAAGAATTAATTATATAGTGTATTGAAACTATGCTAGAAAATTAAATGTCAGCCGCGTTAAGAGCTATGATCGCCGCGACTATCGCCAAGTTTTCCAGTCCCATCTCCGGTGTTTGGTATTAATTCAGCGTGGGTTTCGACCAAGTGATATCCAGGATTGTCTCCAAGTCAAAAAAAAAAACTATCCTGCCTTAAACCAACAACGATATCGTTCAAGGTAACTTTCTAATTAGACATTTCATAATTTTTTTCAAGATATCAAAAAGGGTAGAGAATTTAGTGAAGAAACTATGAATTTTATAAACCCCATAAATCCGTCGTTTTGATATAGGCTGTCCACAGATGCGATGAAATAACTGAGCGAAGATAAATCCTAATTGTTTGTTGAAGTTAGTTTATTTGATACACCATATCTCCAAATTCAAGATGCATATGGCAGCCATTATTGCCAACTTTTGATGGTATTTCGGTGGGGTTTTGTTAAAAAATTTGCTGTCCAAACTCGTTTCTACTGCTTGAGAAGACATTACAACAGAATTAACCGGAACGCGTCGCGTGCACAACGAATAACTAGTGGCTTGCGCCGCTCACGCTCATAAGCCAATTATGCGCCCTTCCGCAGAGGAACACAAACCCAATAGACCGATGAAAGCGTACGTGTAAGGGTACCTTATAGGCAAAATTGCCTAGAGGGTTATTGTTAAAAAACTTCATATAAACATAATCTTTTCTGAAATACTTTTTGAAAGTGAAATTTCGGGTTTGAGTCCTAAAAAATAAATGCCTGAGAGATCGTTAAGAACAGAGTAATATTTATTGTTTAAATGTTCTGAAAAACGATCTCCTCAAAAATATGAACTGTACATGCTATACGCACCTGCCATCGCTTGTGGAAGGAATCGGTATATAAATAATAATCGTACCAAATATCGATTACTACTTAAGTTTAATATTCAACTTTTTCCTTGCCGCTGTAAAATCTTGATTTTCATGTATCTAAGGTCTGATCTCCATATAAAAAAGGAATCGTTATTTCGCGCAGAGGGGGCTCAGGAATCGAGAGAATTTCGGCTAAAGGCTATGGTCTATGGATGCTTGATAATGGTATATGTGCCTAAGGTTCGCTGCTATACATGTTTTAATTTTGAGTTTTATAACCCGTGGCTTCCGATTATGGAATAACGTTTACTAATTTTGACAATTGCATCTTATTGTTTTTATTGGTTTTTTTTTAAATACTTGACGGTAATAAATGTGAATGGGACTAGATTAAGATTATCACCAGGCTTCTTTACAGATTAAGATATGCATGATCGGGAGGAGTGATGAAATTATTTAATTTCTTTAGCACAGTTATTGTAACGAATTAAAGACGGTTCTGAGATTGTGGAATATACTATTGTCCCAGTAATACATGGATCGATCTGAAAGGTACTAGACGAGCGTCCGATTAGGATAAATTAGGTGAGACATACACATTGGCCATCACCACATGATTTTTCTTTTCTCGATTGGAAATGGGCGGTACGGAGTCTACGACGTGGTAAGAAATAGGAAAAGTCTGCAGCGTCGAATTTCTTCGTAGTATCAACCTACGACGCATTTCAGAATCAATCTCCAAAATTCATGGGATCGAGCAGGTCATTGAGATGGATTGCGAAAAGTTAACTGGGAACTGAAAGTAATGAATAATAAAAGCCAATTATATATATAGTATGATATAAGAAAAATAATTATTGAAGAAAAAATATACCTAACATTAAGATTAGATAAGATAATGTCTGAAAAATGATGCAATGCCTTCAATGAGGCAATCCACTGTTTATGAAGTGACACAGCAACGAGCTGCGCAGGAATTCCGCTATGCATTACCACATTCCTTGGGCCGGCCATGAGGATCATAAAGAAATAAATAGCGTTGAGATACGCTAACCAGACAAATAAACCTCCAAGTTTGAAAATAAACATGCAAGTATATGATCTGACTGACGCTTTTTTGTTCATATCAGTTACTGATTGTTTGTTTGTTGTCTTTGTGTCTTGTTTCCTTTGTTTAGCCGATCACTAATCTCATATTTATTTTGATTCCTCATGGCCGCTCCATAGTAGGTGGTCAAGTGCCACAGTGAATGTCCTGCGCAGCTCGTTGCTTGATGTCCTTGTACAAAAGTGGGCATTGCTCATTGAAGCATACATCATTTTCGGACTTTTTGGTGTCAAATTAATAGTTGATGAATATGAACCTTTCTCTACATATAAATCTTTTCAGCCCAAAGAACAATACATTTCTTATTTGGAGGCCGTTTCAAAAGTGTATGTTCTTATCTGGACACACTGTATAGGGAGATATATCCACAATTATGTAATTACAAGAACCTTCAATAACTAAAATAAAAAAGACCTTTTTAATTCCCTGTAGAGCTGTAATATGAACAGGTAATTTTATAATCTTATGATTGATCATCTTTTTGATCATCCTCTTCATCCTGATCATGTCTTTATTTACATCCTCTCATAGTCAACAGATTCATTCCCTTTCTTCTTCACCTCCATTGACATTCCTCTGTTCACTCTCCCATCCATGTCTCTTTTGTTCCTACCATGCTCAATCAGTAGCTATGCTCTTTACTTTTATTGGTTTCAATCCTGATGATGAGATTATGTATATTCAGTAGAAGCTCATTATATCAAGAAAAATCTATTCATATTCATTTTATCTCCTTTAATTGTAACCTTATCTGGGTTCAAGATCAAATAAGTTTACATTGATATACAAATGGACATGTGAATATATTTATATGTAAAATAAACCCCTGAGATTGAAAGTATGCAATCTCAAGGCAGTACCTCCCAGGCAATCATCGTGTCAAGTTGATACTCTCAAGTCTCTCTGTAAGTTTAGAACCACGCCCGTTGTGTCTACCTAGCTGCTCTAGTCTGGCTCACCCTACAAACTGGTGGCAGCTGTGGTCCCCGACTTTAGGCAGAGACTCTAGTTAGTTCACCCTTCATCATATTTTGTGACATTAATTCACCCTGCTCAAGTAGATTTCTTCCCTCCTTCAAGATAGATTTCACCCTGCTTCAAGATAGACTTCTGTGCTTGTTCTTCTCAGCCGTGAATTTCTTCCTTCTTCATTTGAGGTAGCTAATTCTTTTAATTCATCCTTTTATAACTGTGCTCAGATGACATAACAGACTACTAGTACTGGTTCATTTCGACTCGACTTACCCGAGGTCTTTTCAGGCGAGGATGGTAAAGATTTTGACCAGTGGATACGTCGTTTGAGTTGGCATTGAAGCTACACCCATGGTTCAACCAAGTCTCACATACTTCTTCCTGCTAGACTTACAGGCTATGCTTTTGTTGTCTATGAAGGACTGTCGTGTCGGAAAAGAAGAGCTTGATAGCATCAAGGCCAAGCTGTCCTCATCTTTGGGCGTCTCGAGTACCTGCAGGACTTCAAGTCTTGTATTACAGCAAGAATTCGTCAGGTAAACGAGCGATATGAGGTTTTGCATCGGCGATAACTGCTATGGTTGAGGAAGCTTTCCAAATATGATAAAGACGCAAAGGAAGGAGAATCTTTCCGTCGGTTTGTTGCAGGCCTTGACCCGATAGCAGACTTGACGTCTTAAAGACGCTTAAACGTGTCAAAACTGTGTTCAATTCTCGTCATACCGTCGAAACACTGTAATCTTTACGAGTCTTCAACTGAACGTCTTCCAAACGATAATAGTAATCTGATATTTAAATATCTTTAATGTTTCTATGCGATGTGATTATGTCGTTCTTGGTAATGACTTTCCAAAGACGTTTAATTATCTATTTTGGAGCAAAAAATTATGACAGTAATATGACTCTTTATGATGTCTTTAGACGTCTATAAGACCACTTTTCTTGTCATTTTTGACGCAAAAATACGATATCTTTACGACGTCTTTCAAACGTCTATAAGACAACTTTTTGATGTCTTTACGACGCTATAAGACCACTTTTCTTGTCACTTTTTGACCAAAAATCGACATCTTAAGACGTCTTTAAACGTCTATAAGACAACTTTTTTGTCTATTTTCTACCAAATAATGATATCTTTAAGACGTCTTTACGACGTTTATAAGATCACTTTCCTTGTCATTTTTTGACCAAAATACGACATTTAAGACGTCTTTAAAACGTCTATAAGACAACTTTTTGATGTCTTTACGACGTCTATAGGACCCAACTTTTCTTGTCATTTTTTGACAAAATTACGCACATCTTTAAGACGTCTTTAAAACGTCTATAAGACAACTTTTTGCTTTCATTTGACCAAAATACAATGCTTTTCTGTTGGTCATTGAATATTCATAAGCAGTATTCGAGATTTGAAAAAAGGGGGAAAATGAAAAGAACTATACAATTTTAAGCCATGTAACCGGCATTCGGCTATTGACATAATCAAAAATTGTTAAATATTATTCATTTCTATGATTTATAACACAATTTCAAGCTGCTTCATAATGACAATTCTTCATATTTCATTAACAAATTGTAATTTATAATAAGTAACTGTCTTCTTCAAACATTTGTCTGTAGCACTTTATATAGCAGGACCGGACAAACTGCCAGTATAATAGGCCTTGTGTAGGACAGCATAGGTTATAATATTAGGATAGGTTAGGATAGGATAGGATAGGACTCAGTAATTAATGTCAACATCCCTGATAGCACAGTGACGTCTTAAAGACGTCAGAAAAAAATTAATGACTTAAATTGCACCGCCGTTGACGTCTTAAAGACGTCGTATTTTACGTCATAAAGATGTTTTTTTAGACGTAATAATGACGTAAAAATACGATGCTTTAAGACATCAATCGTGGGTGCAAATTTACGTCATAAAGATGTCTTTTCCTGACGTCTTTAAGACGTCTAACGTGATGTCTTTAATACGTCTTTAAGACGTACTCTGCTATCAGGGATGTACTCTTACAAGCTAAGATCCATGAACTTGGCGGAAGCGCTTAGAAGATGCTCTTATTATTGCCCCTAAAGGGTCGAACGTGCTACAACAGACTCAAAGAACGCCATGGTTGCTCTGAGCAGAACTCCATCGCAAAGCAGCATCAGACAGCCCTCTCTTCACAAAACTTGATGAATCTTGATATTTGCGAGAAGAATTCGAAATGGTGTCACTTTCTCGAGACAACAGGATGAACACCATCGACAAGCCCCATCGCCATAGTCTCCTTAGTCCTCCACAGTATCATCGCCGAATCTAGAGACAGCGGGCAAACTATTATCGATCAGACTACCGTGGCAGAGGCAGATCACCAACTCCAACCAGGTCTAGACAACAATTTCGACAAGACAGGTACGATCAGCGTTACCAAGGTAGATCTCCAAGTCCCTCGACATACCCAAGGCGAGATTATTACTGATCCGACTACCGAGCCAGATCACCTACTCCAACCAGGTCACGACATGAATTTCAGCAAGACAGGTACAATCAACAATACCAAGGTAGATCTAGCCCCCCTCCTTCAGGATCCTTCACGAATCAGCCAAGGACACCCACTCATCGAGTTCACTTTAATGATGATTACCAGGGAAACGACCAGTAGTTGATGACAAGGGTCAACCATCAGCTACGCCTACTATGACCCATATGAATATTGAACATGATCCATCCACTAAACAGGAACCTCCCTTCATCCCTACTACTATTGACGGGAAATCTGTCTTGGCGTACGTGGACTCCGGATCATATATCTCCCTCATAAGTAAGAAATTCTACGAGTCGATACCAAAGTCTCAGAGAAGCACCCTCTTGAAATCGTTCTTAGCAGCAACATCAATCACTAAGGATGTGCTAGACATCATTGGGATGATTCACTCTACAGTTCGTCTTGGCAATATCACCATAAGACACACATTCACGGTCGCCAAAGGTATAAGTCACTCCGTTGTAATAGGATGGGACTTCTTCTGGAAGTACAAAGTCTCACTCTCCCCGTCTTCATTCAGTATGCCAGGATTGACTATGCCGCTTGTAAGACAAGGTCAAGATCAACGGCAAACACCCCCAAAATGCAGAGTGTCACTACTTCCTACATCAGAGGTTTCCCAGAGTCAACAAAAGAATGCTGAACATCTGCTTACAGCCTATACTGATGTTTTCAGCTCTTCGTCTGATGACATTGGAAGGACAGAATCAGCCTTTCATCAGATTATCACCACAAGTGATGTCCCTATCTGCCAGCGGGCATACCGTACTTCTCCAGCCATGCGTTTGGAAATCCAGTCCCAAGTCGACGAACTACTACGAAGAGGTATTATCGAAGAGAGTTACAGCCCCTGGGCAAGTCCGATCGTAATGGTAAAGAAGAAAGACAAGTCTTATCGATTTTGCGTCGCCTACAGAGCCTTAAACGCAGTAACTGTTAAAGACTTGCACCCAATTCCAAGGCAGGATGACACAATTGACGCCCTTTCATCCGCCAAGTACTTCTCAGTGATATACCTTTCGAGTGGATACTGGCAGGTCCCCCTGAATCCTGAGGACAAAGAGAAGACTGCGTTCACTACTGGTACAGGCTTATATCACTTTAAGGTCATGCCCTTCGGACTGAAAAACGCCCCCATGACCTTCCAACGTCTAATGGAAAGAGTGCTACATGGACTTCACTGGTCTACATGCTTGGTCTACCTGGATGATGTCATCATCTTAGGGAAGAACTTTGAAGAGCACTTACGCAATCTCAAGGACGTCTTCAAGCGCCTAAGGGAAGCTGGTCTTAAGTTGAAGCCGTCAAAGTGTCAGTTCTTTCGCCAGAAAGTAACCTACCTGGGCTATGTCATACGTGCAGATGGCGTACTTCCCGATCCAAGCAACATCAGTAAAGTGTCATCCTGGCCTCAACCGAAAAGTCCAACTGACATCCGGTCATTTCTTGGACTTGCATCGTTCTACCGCCGATTCATAAAGGACTTTTCCCAGATCGCATCTCCACTCACCGCTCTTACTCAGAAAGGTGAGAAATTTGTCTGGACAGAACGGTGTGAAGTCGCCTTCGACACATTGAAGAGAGCTCTTACCAATCCGCCATTGATGGCCTACCCAGATTTCTCAATGGAATTCAACCTCTCTACAGACGCCTCTCTTCACGCTATAGGTTCCATCCTCTCCCAGACACAGGACGGACAAGAGAGAGTAGTCGCATACTTCAGCAAGAAACTTTCCAAGTCTCAGCAGAAGTGGTCAACATACGATAGAGAACTTTGGGCCATCATCGCTTCTGTCTGCCACTTCAGACATTACCTAAGAGGTCAACAATTCACTATCTACACCGATCACCAGCCACTCCTTGGTTACGGCAAGGTACCAATCCAGGACGATGTCTATGGAACTCGTGCCCGCTGGATCACCAAGCTTGATTCGTACTTCTTCCATATGCGGCATCGTAAGGGTCATCAGAACAGCCATGCTGATGCTATGTCTCGTCTTCCTTCATCTTCTTCGGAGCAAGTTGCTGGCCAGGTAGATGTACAAAGGAATGATGCCTCATCCACTCAAGTCAATGCCCCATGCATGCCATGTGAGTGCAATGTGATGCAAACTCGTTCATCATCCAATCAAGCCGCAAGAGAAAGTCAAGAGAGTCAAGCTGAAGACAGGCCCCAGCCAACATTCATACAACCTGAAATTCCAGACCCACCAGGAAACTTCATTCTTGCGGATCAAGAAGCTGAGCTGCGAATCTTCCAGAAACAAGATAAAGATATCTGTCAAGTCATAGAGTTTGTCAAGATTGGACATCGACCCTCTGTACGAGAAATTCGCAACTTCAATCCCAGAATGAGGAAGTTTCTGTGGGAATACCCTCGTCTCGTCGTTCAGGAGGACATCCTCTATCGCACAAAGCTAGACAAGTTTGGTGCAACGACCTTGCATCCAGTAATACCAGAAAACCTCATCCCTAAAGTATTAGAAGAACTTCATGGTCATCCTTCTTCAGGTCACTTTGGTCTACAACGCACACTTCTTCGAGCTGAAGCCACCTGCTATTGGCCATGTATGCGTCGAGACATCACCAAACACTGTTCAACTTGTACAGCATGTGAATCATTTCGTTCGCCAAATCCCAAGCTCCAAGCACCACTTCGTAACATAACCTCAGATCACCCTTTGCAGATGGTTTTTGCTGACATTGCTGAACTTCCTACCTCTCGCCAAGGATATCGTTACATCTTAGTCATTATTGACCACTTCACCAAGTATGTCAACATCTATCCTATGAAAAACCAAACTGCTCAGACTGTCGCGAAGCACATCTTGGAGGACTATGTAACTGAACATGGTGTACCAGAAGCCCTACATACAGACCAAGGTCGCCAGTTCGAGTCAAGATTAGTTCAACAGCTATGTCAGAAACTGGGAATTCGCAAGTCGAGATCTTCACCCTATCACCCTCAGGGAGCAGGACTAGTTGAACGAGCTAGCCGGGTAATCAAAGAACAGCTAGCAATGTATATAGCAGACCAAGGCGGAGAATGGGACGGACATATCCATCAAGTTCAACTAGCATATAATACAAGTGTTCACACAACAACTGGACTGACCCCATACTTTCTAATTCACGGGAGAGAGGCCAGACTTCCTGCAAACATATTGTGCCCTGTACCAGTCGAGTATACCAATCCTCCCGAACTCTTCGCTCTAGACCTTCATCATCGGCTAAAGAAAGCTTTTAAATTCGCCCGTGAGACAACTGAAGCCGCTCAAAAACAACAAAAACGGGTGTATGACAAGAAAACAAGGACCATCGAGTACAACATTGGTGATCTTGTTTGGCTTCACGATCCTACAAGTGCCAGGCACAAACTCGATCCCAACTGGACAGGTCCCTTCACCATCCTATCCTCAACAGCTGATGGCCTGAACTATCGAATAGCGGACATTCATAACGAAAGACATCAGAAGGTCGTACACCATAATAGTTTGAAGCTATTCAGGTCCAAACTTCCACGACAACCTGAGAGAGAACCAAACCAGCAACTGGATAGAGTACTGCATCGACCCACCCATTCTTCAAACAGTCAGCCCTCCTTCATCGAATGGTTAACTGACCAACCCCGACAGCCGACAGATCATACTGACCAACCACCATGGTCAGAGCAGTCTGTCCCATCGCCAGATGTACACTCTCAACCTTCGTCTTCTGACCAACCATTACCGTCAGAATTGTCAACGCCAGATGTTCGTCCCCAGCCAGGCAGCACTGATCACTCATCATGGTCAGGGCAGCCTATCCAGCAGACACCTCATGTCCAGCATCAACAGGACTTTACTGACCACCAGTCAAGGTCAGGAGAGTCTGGGAACCATTCAACTACCAGGCCAGGCCACTCTGATGACCAATCTCAGTCAGAGCCTTCTACACGACGACGAAGACATCAGGAGCCTCCTACACTACGACAAAGACGAGGAGCTGGACCCCTGTCGGGTAATACTGACCCTGACCCGGTTCAACCTCCAGGCCCACCAACTGATGTCGGTCACGCCAACGCTCACAGATCTACTCAATCCACGACTGATGTTGATCACGCCAACGCTCACGAACCTACTCAATCCTCGACTGATGTCGATCACGCCAACGCTCGCAGATCTCATCTCTCCATGACTGATGTCGATCACGCCAACGCTCACGAATCTACTCAACCCACGACTGATATCGACTATGCCAATGCTCGCAGATCTCATCTATCCACGACGGATGTCGATCAAGCCAACGCTCACCAATCTATTCATTCAACAACCGGTGCCCAATCCGCTGACACTGAAGCTCCTAGAACAAAGGATAACAGTGTCAAAGTGTCGCGCTCAGGACGAAAGATTGTTAAGCCGGAAAGATTTCGCAATTTTCAAACATGAAGACCGTGATTGAAATATAAAATGGTAACAGATATCGCATATTATTTTAAAAATTTTGATCGGCAAACGAATTGAAATACTTTTGAATCGTCAATGGATACTTTTTGTACATGAGATTCCATATGTGAGAAGAAACAGAATTTATGATGAACATTTCGTATTTCTTCAGAACAACAGATGAACGACATATCATTAGTATGAACTTTTCATCAAAGATTGAAAATGAACTAAAAATCTAAGGAATTTTCATCAGAGATTGAATTCAACTTGATTTTCTTTGGACATATTATTGAACATTGAGACTTGAATTGATTATTTCAACATTTTGTTGAAATGGACTTTTATTGGACATCCTATTGAATATTGGGTAACAAACATTTAAACTGTATTTCAATATTGGAATATTTCGTTTCATTATTACAATTATGAAATTTCATTATAATGCTACAGAATGGATAGTTTGTTTCTTGAATAATGTGACATACACTGTATGTCTGTCTTAATATCATGTTAAAAAAAAAAAGGAAGAATATATTGCTTTGATTAAAATTTTTGCAATATTAATTTTTGCCTGTTAATTCTCTTTGAATGTCTACAACCACTAAATTTCATGACTTTGCATAGAAGCAAGGGTATTTCATGAGAAAAAATTCAGTATTCATCAATAATTAATATATTGTGCTCAACTATATTGCAAAAGAATGGCATTTTGTATACTTGGGAAAATTTGTGTGAAGGAAAGATTTGAATTTTTTTTTTTTTTTTGTACTTCGTTTTAAATGATTTGATCCATTTCTCTGAAATTTATTGTGACATAAACAAACAAAACAAAACAAAAGTAAACAAATGATAGAAAATGAATTTATAATGCTGTAATACTTGATTTTGTTTTAGATCTTAGATTTCAGATTATTATTCTATGGTAATTATGACATGTTTTATAAAGAAACATCAATGATCTATGATATGGTTCATGTATTCAATGTATTGCAAAATCTAACATTTTGGAATTGATGCAATGTTTGCTTAAATTTGTTAGTCAGGATTAAGTCATGCTATATGTGGTTTAAAAAAAAAAAAATCAAAATGGTTCAATTTCAAAATGTATATTGCTGTGTTTGACAAAACAAAAATGTTTGACGATTAATGTTTTGTGTTTCACGTAAAGGGAGTTTTCATTTTTCAAATTATCCAGATTAATTTTTTACTGGAAAAATATTCCTAAAACTACCATTCATATTCCTATTACAAGTGATAATAGAAAAAGGACTTTAATATGAAAAGAAAAGTATAAATGCTTTAAGGTATCAAATTGATATAGAGCAGAAATCAAAAGTTTCATATGATATTAAAATCGTTCAAAAAAAAAAAAAAAAAACAAAAAAAAACAAACTTGTATATTGTCTGATATGTATTTTGAGGATACATGAAAATCAATGTATAAAATGAGGACATTTTATTTGGAAGAAGAGATATAGTTTGTAGAGCTGTAATATGAACAGGTATATTTGTAATCTTATGATTGATCATCTTGTGATCATCCTCTCATCCTGATCATGTCTTTATTTACATTCCTCTCATAGTCAACAGATTCCATCCCTTTCTTTCTTCACCTCCATTGACATTCCTCTGTTCACTCTCCCATCCATGTCTCTTTTGTTCCTACTCATGCTCAATCAGTAGCTATGCTCTTGTACTTTTATTGGTTCAATCCTGATGATGAGATTATGTATATTCAGTAGAAGCTCATTTATATTCATAGAAATCTATGCATATTCATTTATCTCCGTTATTTGTAACCTATCTGGGTTCAAGATCAAATAGTTTACATTGATATACAAATGGACATGTGAATATATGTGATGCGTCACGTCGAAAGGAGAGACTAATCGCGATTTTTGAAATCCATTTTATTTGATATTATTGATCTCTGATTCATT
>CALNVZ010000649.1:26833263-26899067 GCA_940671915.1 Paracentrotus lividus
AAAGAGAGAGATGGTCTTGATGATTGTGGCACAAACACCATGGTCGCCACCCAGTACCTTGATGTGGCTCCTCATCCTCCACCCAGAAGATGAACAACCCTCCTGGTCGACCCCCGGACTCTGCTCATCCACCTACCCAGAAGATCTGTGTCATTCCTTGTCGACCCGCAGAGTCACCTCCCATTCTGATACTCAAAGGATCGATAACCTTCCTGGTCAACACCGGAAGTCTCTCGCGACATCCTAACTGGTTCTCCACGATTCCAACAGTGATCCTTGGTGTACCAAGATGTGGATCTCCTCGCTGTCTGCCAGGTACCATGCGCGTCCTTCACATTTGCCCTTATGATGACACTTGAGAATCGCCCATGTCATCCTTTTGCGCGACCGCATTGGACCACCACCAGGTCGTCCTCCGGACATTGACTTTAAATTGCTCAGGACCCTTACTAGGATTTCGACTATGATATCTCCCCATTCTAACAGCTATGTGTGATCATATTAATGAGCAGGACTCTATTGTGACGTTTAATGGCTTTCATCACATACGCCATTATTTGGACGTTTTATACAGTATGTTTATCTACAGGACTCTATGGCTTGCGTCGTATTACGCCATTATTTGGACGTATATACAGTATGTTTGTATACAGGACTCTCTTATGGTACATTATATGCCCTGTTAATTTTATTATACACTGTATTTCTTTTTGTCCGTTATCTTTTCTGTCACACTCTTTCCTCTATGCTCCTTCACCCATTTCCTTTTATTTCATGCACAAAATACACATTTCCTGTTTACAATAATTAATATGTTGTTTTTACAATTAACGCAATTACAGTCAGTTCATGCTTTTACTGCTAACTAGTTAATTACAGTCAATTCCTGTTATACTGGAAATTAGTGTATGTACTGTCAATGCCTGTTTTACTGAAATTAGTGTATTTACTATTTACAGTCAATGCCCGTTTTCTTGGCAAATACGGTTTTTACAGTCAATTCCTGTTTTACTGATGGAGTATTCAGTCTATACCTGTGTTTACAGTTTCAATGATTCACATGATCTAATGTTTCATGTTTGATATTGATTTGATCATTTGTTATGTTATCATAATCAAAATGGTATTTTATATGTATTTAAGTATCTGACATTTGTTATGGAGTTTGTTTGAACAAATATTGTCACCGCTTGGCAGAAGGTTTCTAGCGATTATGTTTTAATGGTTTTCAGCTCTTTTAATGACTTGATAGTTTTTATTATGTGATTTTATGTGCTCCAAATACTGGGATACGATTTCTATAGTGTTCTAGAAGATTGAGTTCTTATGGATCTCCTCCTTATATCTAAGGTTTACTCAGATGTGTCAATTTGATATATATTTGATTCATCAGTAGGCCTACATTTCCCAAATTTTGAAGAAAAAAAAGTCAGACCAGCGCACAGTGGGCCAGGCGTTAGCAAAAGTGCGCCAAAAGTGGTTTCTGGTCACCTAACCAATTTTGTTTTTTTAGTATTCTCAGCAAAGATAGTAACCTCTAGAACTTCTCCATAAAATATTTCATCATGAAATTGATTTTTAGATGGTTATTTTTCTTTGAAATGACCAGAAAATGACTCATTTGTGGTACACCACGTGTAAATGACAATTTTTCGTTATTTGTGATTTTTTTGGTAAATTGGTGGTCCAATATATTTTAGATTAAATCTGCTTGATTAAGAATGATCATTTTAAGTGCCCATAGAATTTAAAGACAAATGTTTAATCCATTCGGAAGTAATTTTGGACGAAACCACTAAATAATGGGGGGAAATTGCACTTTTTCCCTTCATACGCATACATTTCACGATTACCGCCGATTTCCGCGTTCAAAGTACCATAGCGGTCTTTGTTATAGTTTAAGCTTTACATCAATACCAAATTTAGCTGCAACCTCCTGCAACCTTCGGAGATATAAGCAATTTTCCATCCGCATGTTAGCCTAATTTATCGTCAAAATCTGCACAAAGCGATAATGCGCACTTATTGTGCACACACAAGTCTCAACGTAAGTGGCGTAAATATTTCAATTGAAAGCCGAAAAATCAAAACACCTGAATGGAATGATTTTCATGAAATAATCATGTGTGTTTATGGGGATGACATGGAGTTTTAGACCTGTTCCCCCCCCCCCCCCCCCCCCCCCGGCTATCAATTTCATGACCATCTGAATTTATCTTAATTTTGTTTTGAAATAGTATTATGGTATTTATTTGGGAGCTCAGCTATGTCAGGTTATTATCGTTTGTTTCCAAACAATAATTTTATGTGATATATATCATAACGATCATTCTTAAATTACGACTTTCATTCACATACATGTTTTGCTACTGCGGTCAGGAGAACATGTAAGACTGCCTACTTTTAACCTATTTTAACTATGTCTTTATTATTATACCTTCTTTCATTTTTATATCACTTTGGTATCATTTTTTTTTGTCTGTCGAATTTTTGTATTTTCTGGACCCCATGGAAGTATTGCTATTTTGACAAAGCCGAATGGGTCATCAAGCCATTCGTGCTTCTTTGAAATTGTTAATTATTTGTTTACATGATAACTGTATTTTTCAATGCTGACAAAGCTGAATGGGGCATCAAGCCAGTTGCTTCTTTTAGATTGTTAATTATATGTTTATATGATAACTGTATTTCTATTGCTGCGCTTTGGAAAATAAAATACATTACAATACAATAAGCTCAATTAGAGAAGGCCTCGCGATATAGAACTTACATGTACATTCCCATCATAATCAAGAACAAACAGCCAAAATCAAAATGTTTTTCTACTTATTTGATGAATAGGCCTACTGTCTCATCAGCCTAATCGTATTTTAATGAAGAAAAAAAGACTCTCCTTGTGTTTCCTCAGTCCATAAAACCCCAATATAGTTCCAAATAATATATAAATCTCTCTATAAGCCTTTTTTCCTTGTCCAGTCAGAAAACAGAATATTAAGGGCGTCAGATAATTTTGAAAATACTCTTTAACAACGTTTCCGTGGTCTATAAACCCCATATACACCTCACTTATAAAAGTAATATCAATTATGTAAGTTTTACAAAGAAATCCACTCTAACCAATCAGAAATCTGTATTTTAAAGACGTCATAGACATTTAAAAATACTTTTATCGTGTTACTCATGTGCCAAAACCCCCTATAAGTCCCATTAATCAAAGTAAAATGAATATGCCTATGTGTTACTATTGATATTTGTCTTGTCCAATCAGAAAAGAGCATTTTAATGACGTCATAAGGATTTGAAATTGTTCTCATCGAATTCCACGGGTCTGAAAACCATAGAAGGACTTCTCTTAAGAATTTATTTTTTTGTCTTCGGTGAGGAATTAATTTTGTCGCACTTTGAGTTCATTCTGGCCCACTGTGCAGCGTTCTATTGGAAGATAATTACGCAGTACTGCGTTAAGGAGGCTGGATAGTGAATGGCCTATTGTAATGTGATTCTGAAATTTTCCAGTTTAACCTGTTTCTAATTTGTGCATATAGATATAGACTATATACAGTGTGGGGTATTAAATTTAACCTCTGTCCCACATATTTTAAGTCTGGTTTATTTCATTTTGTTTTTTCACAGGTGCTTATATTGTTATGCCAGCTGCGATGGTGAAGATTATTAGTCCAGTTATGTTTATATTGAGTGTATATGAACCTCTGATATTGTTTATTATTTTGTTCAGAAGATTGCATTTGTATCTGGTCATTTGTAGTATATCATCCTATAGCACCTATTCTTGCCCCCTATTCGGGCCTTTGTAGATGTTGTAGGGAAAGGTGGAGAAGAAAGGTCAGATGTTATTATTATTGTTATGGTTAGTTTGTAAAATTGGATTAGTTGATGTTTCGTTGATCAGGTACTGCTGTTATTTTTACAGTTTGAATCTCATAATTACTATATAAACAGTGTTGTATTCAGTGTTAGTTTACCTATAGAAGTTTAGATGTTGTTGTGTTCATATTATATTCACTCAATTTTGTTCATATTATCTAGTGTCATCGTCCACACGGTAGGTTTATAAATTTGATAAACTGGTGTACTAGACATTCAGTAACAAATGATAGTTTTTGGTTTTTTATTGGTTTAATATATCAATGTTTAGATAGAAGGGAGAAAAAGGCAAAAAGTGGTCGCGCCATTATGTTATTGTTTAATCATGTTAACCAGTTTAATCGATGTGTACTGTAATTATGGTTTGTTGCCCTCTACGTCCCTTCCAGGCCGGTATCTGTTTATGTGTGGTAAGCTCGTTGAAGTTAGCTTTATTAAACTCGATATTTACTGTAACTGGTTTCCCATCCTTGTCTAATTTATTGTCGTTCGTGTGTCTTGGTGACGCAGACTGACTTTAGTCAAACAGATTCTTGTTCATGCTCTCAAGTTCATTTCTAGGCACCCAAATTAATGATTGCAAAGTTTAAATTCGCATATAGGCACTCTCAGTTTCATGAGTAATGCATTCAAATTAGTACGATAGCAAGGTAAGCTCTTTAAAACACTTTCAATTTCGTTATCAAGCGATCAATTTTCATGATTCAACATTCAGTTCCGTTATATACGTACAGATACATTTAATAAGGAGTAATAATTTTCACATGGTTAATGAAATGAAACGTCCTTTGGTAGACAGTTTTTTTTCTCTTATGCGCCGACTCCCTCAACATGTCCTCCTTGCCTCTCCAAACACAGCTGACATCTGCACCGCATGCCAATCATAGCTCGTCTCACATGGTCAGGATGTGCTCGCAAAATGTTCACCTCATGCTGGATTCTGTCCCGTAGATCTTGAAGTGTACGGGGTGGCGTGACAAAGACCCTTTCCTTCAGATAACCCCATCTTCTTCTTATTGAGTCCTTTCTCCTATTCTACTGTTTGATTTGTAATTAACCTGATTACATTTAAAGATCATAGTATGCAATATATATATTGATTATTCGGGGAATCCAACTCAGGATTAGACTCTACCCATTAAGTACTGTATGCAGGCGATCCCATTAGGCGAAAGAGTAGAAAGATCAGCTTGGGAGCAGGGGTAGGGGAGAAGAGGGCATTGTAGAAGGTGACTCATGGTCTCCTCCTCTCCGCATTCGCAGATAACCCCATAAGAAGAAGTCACAGGGTGTCACATCAGGCGATCTCGGGGGCCATTCAACCGGATGATGCAATGCAATTACTCGCCGATTAAAAAGCTCCGTCAGACGATCTCGGACAACTGCAGTACGATGGGCAGGTGCACCGTCTTGAGCCCACCAAAGATAGCGGAATCTCCCATTGGCAAGACGGGGGAAGTTGTTCTCCATCTCCGGGACCATTGCTCATTGATCATCCGTAGATAGGCTTGGCCGTTCACATTGTCCTCAAAGAAGAAAGGACCTATGACCACACCGTTGCCACACAATCCGACCCATACCGTTACCTTCTCCCTACTCATTCTCCTTTCGAAGTTGAAGGCAGGTGGATGTCGAGATGGCGCGTACTGGACGTTGTTGTGGCTGTTGACCTCCTCATTGAGAGAAAATCCAGCTTCATCCCCAATAACCAAATTTCGGATGAATCTCTCGTCTCGGTTGTAGCCTTCAAGAAACCAATGGCAGAAAATGCGTCTTCTATTGAGATCAGCTTCGAGAAGGTCATGGCGGACGTGCGACCGATACGGATGGAGATGGAGGTCAAGTATGGTTATTCGGTTAAAAGAAGACTGCAGGAGCCCTACTCCATTTCGCCTTGAACTGGTATCTTAAGGATGATCTCTTAGTCGTTGGCGAACTGCTTCAATGTTCTCCCCTGTCCTCATTGAGCTTGGTCTCCCTGACCTTCCTTTGTTTAAGTCCAGGCTTGTTCCTTCAACTTGGTATTTGAGGACATTACGCCAGATAGTCTTCTTCGTAGGGGCTTCTCTATCTGGAAACATAACACGAAATTCCTCTTGTGTTCGAAGATAACTTCTTGTTTCATGATATTTCTTAACCAAGAAGGTTCTTTGGGCTGTTGTGAGCTGCACCATGATGAAATTTCCTGCATGATAAGCCACGAATGTTCATATCGGCAAGACTGAGCGGGTCGCCATGTTCATGATGTTGAAAAGAATTACGGCACCTGAACAATGCCATGAACAACTGAACAATGCCATTACATGAACAATGCCGCACGCGCACGCCTAACCCTAATGAATATTCATGATGCATAGTCCCACGCTATGTATTTTGTGTACGTAATTAAACGACGATTTACACAAAATCACACAAAATACATCTTTACCAAATATTATAGAAACATCGTAGATATACTTTTGAATAAGATACAAGATACAAGATAGGCACAGAAATTCAGAGAAGACGACGAACTGGGTTGAAAGTTAGAAGTTCCAAAAATCAAATTATGATAGTAGGCTTGCTTCAATTACGTAAATCATCAAATTAGTTTGTAATTGCCTTTGGAGCCTGATTACCTAAATTGTTTATATCGATGGAAGATTAAAGGGGAAACGTGACCAAATTCGTAAGAAGAACATTTTAAATCTCATTAGATATTTTACTAAAAAAAAAAATTCAGCCTTGGAGTGAGACAACCTCACATTACGATCTTTATAATGAAAGTACTTGAATTTATTCATTGAAATGCATTTGATATTTCCACATGTTTCACAGTTCCATATTCAAATGTAGGGGAGACCTGGGGCAATTGTAACAGTTTTTTTTCCAAATTTGACCTATCAGCTTTATTGAAGCTAAATACTTGCTTAAAACTAAATAAAATGAAATATGCATATCTTAGTTGACATATGAATAGGTTTGGGTTAAGTAAAACAAGTCATTTTGAAGCCATTACCATTTCAAAACATGAGGTCGAGTGTTACAATTGCCCCGTGACGAGGGGCAATTGTAAACAGACGTGCGGGGCAATTGTAACACATGAACTGTAACATTTGTTTTTCTTTATCAAAGCTATGCACATGACAAATTAAACATCTTTAACCACATAAACTAATTATAATGAAACATGACAATGCTTGACCCATTTAAATACATTTTCCACTTGTTATATGCATGAAATGGGACAAAAGTTATGATAGTTTTTTTTTTTTTAAGGTGTTTGTGGCTTCACCCTTTAACTGTAGAATTATAGAACCTTCATTAATAATATTTTGGTTCTTTATCTACTTTGTACCTACACAATATATCTTTTAACTGACAACGTTTGTATAACACTTTATGTTAGGCTTACGCCTTTTGACTATAACGCATTCTTGCCAAAATAAAGTGATACATTTGTGAGAAGAAGTAAAAATTACAGCTTTTTTTGTTGTTAAATCAATCTTCAAAATTTACGCCATTTTTTTCTTCTGGCAAAATCAATATGTCTTTGCCCTTTTAACAAAACGTATTGGACATATATTTTCAGAGTATCATATTGAAAATATATTTTTATTTTTTATGGGGGCTGCCATCCCTCCCTCTCTTCTCTCTCTCTGTCTTTCTTTCTTTCTATCTTCTTTTTTCTTCATTCACTCCCTCTTTACTTTTTACTTTCCTATCTGCCCTCCCTCTCTCTCTCTCTCTCCGCCTCTCCCTTTCTCTCCCTTCCTCTTTCTTCTTTCTCTCTTTAATATGTGCCCTTTTTTAATAAGAAAAACAAGTCGGGGGGGGGGTCCCTATTCTCTTTCCCATTTATATGACCCCATTGTAAATAGGCCTTTTGGTTTTCATGGGCTATCCTGTCAGTGTTTCTTTTATGTGTTTATACCATGAACACTCGACGAATAAAGTGAAATAAAATCATATGTTCACAGTTATTTATTCCTCATGTTTGAGCTCATAGATAAGGTACCTTTGGTCCTTGTAAAAAAAGAAACTATAATTGATTATACATTCAAAGTTATGAAGTTCTGAAGTTCTCTAGTAAGTGATATAAATTATAAAAAAACAAGAATAACAAACTTGAGGCTCTGATTACAGTGAAACAAATGATAAACAAACTAAAGGCACTTTTTTTTCGGAAAATTATCAATATTTCATTGCATTTCTAACAAAACGTATTAAACAGATATGTTCAAAGTTATTGAATTTTCATGTCTGAGATTATTAGGTATGGTTACCTTTTGTTTTTGTAAGCATAATAATCGACAATACGTCTCCGCCATAATTTATCATGCGAAAAAATCCGTCTCCGAGATTTAGGAGACGTCTCCGAGACGTCTCGGATACGTTTCTAATATTATTTATCCATCCGGAGACGAAATTTCTATTCTGTCGTGAGGACGTCTCGCGAAGTGAGATACCACCCTAATTTTAATGTCGGAGGTTATAAGATGTTTTACCTTTTGTTTTGTAAAGCATTATAATTGAAAATACATTCAAAGTTATGAAGAGCTTGAGCTAAGGGTGCTATCTCACTTCGCGGAGACGTCTCCGCGACAGAATAGAATCTTGTCTCCCGAGGATAAATAGTATTAGAACGTCTCCGAGACGTCTCCTGAAATTTCGGAGACGGGATTTTTTTTTATAAATTGTCGCGGAGACGTCCTTGGAGACGTCTCGGAGACGTCTTTAATATTTAGCTCCATCGTTCAGAGGTTTCTGATTATTGTTTAATTATGTTTACAGGAGCAACAAATTCCGGGACAATTGTAATTTGCAGGGGCCACGGAGCCTGGGAGGGCTTCGTCAGCGAACGTGTACAAAACGGGAAAAAATGACCATACATTGTATAGTCTGTTCAGCCCCCCCCTCCCCCCACTCCCCTCCCACTTGCCGCTCAGCCCCTCCACTTCCAAAAACGCTCCGCGGCCCCTGATTGGTTATTTAATAGCTTGGTGTTGATTCAGCGGAAATCTGCTTTACCGAGTTCCTACGGGAGTTACTTTAACAGAAAACAGGGGCAATTGTAACAGCTTGTTACAATTGCCCCTGGCAGAGGTGACACATATTTGGAGAGATTTTTTTCTATCTTAGCTTCGGTATTCGTCGTTGAACTTTAGCAAAATATGCTAAGAACATAATTTCTAAATATACAAAAATGACAGCCGTAGCTCATCCACATATTTGTCAGAAGAAAAACAATGGTAATGTGAAATATTACTTTTATGCTCAAAAAACGGTTTTTCCGCTGTAGAAAGTTCCACGAACCGTTAAATCTGCTAACACTCATACAGCATGTGGAGCGATTAAATGCACATGTCTCTACAAATTTTAGTTTTATGCGTGTTTCTGCTAGGAATGGAGCCTCTGTTACAATTGCCCGTGTTACATTTGTCCCCGGTCTCCCCTACTTTTAATGGGGGACTTCAACTTGTCCATTGTTAGACAGCATGAATTTATTTCCAAGAAATGCAAATTACTTTGTAAACATATTTTCTTTGGATTTTCTGGTCGGCTCCTCCTTACTGTTATAGCACTCTTCATCAAGATCTTCCAACTCAAAACTATTTTGATTTGCTTGTCTGTGATGATGGATTTGCATTCATTTAGTATTTGCATATGCATGGCAATTTTGTGATTCGTACTAATCTATACAATACAAACTTTGCTTTGTAAATTCCAAGAAGTTCATTTACCCATTTACTCAGGCAGTCTGGTCATGCATGATGACCATCTTGCTAGTAGTCTGGAATCTCTTAACATACAATAACAATTGAATGTAACACAGGTCTTCCTTCTTGTACACAAAAAAGGGCGTTGGCTGAGAGCTTCAGTCATTTTTTGTTTTTTTTTTTCCATATTATTTGCACAAAATTGAGACGAGTATGATTGCCTTGCGCAATCGCATGTACTCTGTTTTCATGTCTATGTTTTTGTTATTCGTTCAATGTGGCCTTCTGCAATTAATGACCAAGTCTGTGTTTGGCGACCTTATTTGTTCCATTACTAGAGACAACTTTATACTGAAATTCTTTGGGTTTTTAAAAATTCTGTATTGTTCTAACTCTCATGACTAGTTTTCCATTAAGTAATGTAAGTGACAGCGATTTTAATATTTTAGTGCAATCACGTCATAATACTGATAACATTCCAATTTCTGATGATCAGTATGAACAAAATATTTCTAACGTTATAAATGATAATGCTCCTGAATTTGAATATTCTTTCGACGACAATGATAACTCTATGGTTACTTCGCAGTACTATACTCAGAACCAGATAAACAGATAAACTCGCAGATAAACTCCGTTCAGCTGGGACAAAGATTTGAATTTTTTACATATTAACATTCGTAGTGCAAATAAAAATTTCGAACAATTTGGTTACATGTTAGATAATATCAATGCAGATTCATTTATAATTGGTTTGACAGAAACGTGGTTTGTAGATAATCCTCACACTATATACTCCCTGCCCTGGCATCTTGTTTTCAATAATAGAATGAATAAACGAGGAGGTGGAGTAGCGCTTTTCATCCCGCAGCACATACATCACAATGTTCTAAACGATTTAAATCTTATGAATGAAACGATGGAGACTGTTTTTATTGAAATAAAAATTCCTAGAAGAAAAAGCTTACTTTTTGGAACGGTTTACCGGCCACCTTCTTCCGATCATAATACATTTCTCACTGAAATGCAGAGGCTGCTTTCAAGCCCTCTAGTCCAAAACAAACATTGTTTTTTGATGGGAGACTTTAATATAGATCTCCTCAAGTACAAAGATGATAATTTTACACAAAACTTTTTAGATACCATATTGTCATTCTCCTTTCTTCCACTCATCACCCGACCCACTAGATTTTCTAATCATTCAGATACTTTAATCGATAATATTTTTTCAAATGTTGAAAACGAAACTGATTCTGGTGTTATTTTATCAGATATATCTGATCATTTTGTAATATTTGCAAGGATATTGCCTTTTTTTTAACAAATCCGCTAACTCCTGTGAAAAAGGTGAGAAAATTCACTTCTGAAAAAATAGCAAGACTGAAAGAAAAACTAAGTTCATTAGATTGGGCTGAAGTGCTGGCAATTGACGATGTTAACAGATCTTACAATAAATTTATTACTATTCTTACCGACAGTTTAAACGAATGTATACCCCTTGTTAAATTACGACCAAAAAGTAAAAGGACACCACGCAATCCCTGGGTCACTAAATCACTTCTCAGATGTATCAACAGAAAAAATAACCTTTACTACAAATATACTTGCTAAATCCAACGATCTTAACTCATGAAAAATATGTCAATATAAAAACAAATTATCATCCCTTTGCGATTTGAAAAAAGAAATTTTATTTTTCAAAATTTGAATCCAATGTTAATAACATGAAAGAAACTTGGAAAATAATTAATGAAGTTTTGAATAAAAGAAGTCTCAGAAGAAAATTAATGGTATTAAGATTTGAAATAATGTTACTGATAATGATTCTGACATAGTGCTGGTTTTAACGATTACTTCTCGAAAATTGGCTCAAACCTTGCCGATGCTATACCGCACACTGACAAAGTTTTGAGTCCTTTTTAACCAACAGGAATCCTAACTCCCTTTTCCTCACTCCTACTGATGCAATTGAAATTAGAAAAATTGTTGAAGAATTGAAAAGTAAGAAAAGTCCTGGGTTTGACCATATTACAAATGACTTATTAAAAGATATAATTTCTGAGATTGTATCCTTAGAGCATATAATAAACTTGTCTCTTCGTCATTAACGTTGACATTTGGCTCGTCTTCACCGACTGAATTGTCCGCCTCTGACATCTTGCATCCTGACTGCAACAATTGCTACTCGAACAACGACATTTCCAGACATTCCAACATATATAGGTCTCCGCAGACAATATTTTTCGCTTCGCGCCGACAATCGCTTGTTATAACCAGAGTAAATGGTTGCGACAATAACTGCCAATCCTGGCAACAACGTTAGCTCCAGGATACTTACTAGACCGACCTCAGATCAAATCATGCTCCTACGTGTCCTTCTCAGACATCTGCCTCCAAGACCCACGACTAAATAGAAAACATCTCTGACACAGATATCTTCGCTTCCGCACTACAATATGCTTCTCCATAGAAAGCATATACCTTTGCGCCGATCTATTCCGCTCCGCCCATGCAATTGTACTCTTCCCAAAAGAAAAAGTGGCTCCGTTCTACGAGATCGTTGCTTCACAGGCAAACATGGACCTTAACATGTCACACCCAGAGTACCTATACGGATAGTCTAACCGATCCGACATGCCGAATGTGACTATAGTAGTTTAAATTAATCATCTATCATTCCAACCTGCTATTGACAAACTAGCCTCTGCTCCGCTACTCAGAAAAAGTCATATTTTTTCTGTCGAATCCCACGTCTCTACGCCTATTCAAAATAGAGTCTATTTTAAAATATCATATTACTGGCGAGAGCAGGAATGATGCTGTGACTATGAATAACGATATATAGTTCTCGAATCCCATATTACGTGGAAGCGAGCTGCGAATCGGGAGTCACAACGGTTACGCCTATGGTGAAAATTTTACGATGGATTGTGAGTCTCTGTTTAGTTCGACTAGTACTCGGTAATACATAATCCGTGAGCACTTCTGGAGACACTAGGCAAGAAGCAATGGTGCAAGTTTAATGCGTACTAATAATACCATAAACTGCTCAAATTAAGTACTGCGTGAAAAATTATATTTAAACTCGACAACGTATTAATTATACTCTCCTTCTCGCTCGTGGGCGAGGTTGTATTGTTTTTTTATAGACCGTTGTCGACCTAATCAGATCACCTTCCTATCTGCGCTTCTATCGTTTTTATATGAATCCCCGTTCCAAGCATTGATCCTCACTCCCTCAAAATAGCAAATAAGGTAGTAGGTATACTAACACAATGATATCTCTCCTCCAAAAGACAAAAGGCTCGACAGAACATACTTAGCGAGGCACAGTCCTTATCAGTTTATTATTATACCGCTGCGATACCGGAGATAGCTACATGTCTGCTTCCATAATGATGCATCCTCGAAAACGGCGGGCTCAGATTGCTAACACGTAACTTGCGGTTCTACTAATCCCACCACCACCTACCTCTCCCAAAAAAAAAATAATGGCAATTATATGAGATATTAACAATATAGCGAGTGTATAAGGAGATTACAGGGAGAGAGATTATATAGAAGAATCGAGATGTGAGAGAATGGATTAGAGAGACATGCATGAGCATACGTGCAATTAATGGCTGTCTCTCACACGACGACATACGGAATAAGTTTACTACGTTAGAATGTACCCTCTAAATCAGTTAATTTGTTTCTAATCTCCTACTTCATATCCGATTACTGGTAATAGTAGCCTTGTTGACTTCCACTGAAATCTCTATACATTTCTGTTCTGCCTGGTTCTGAAATTGTTATAATGCGGCCAATGCCATTTCGTAGGAAGTGACACTCAGACACTCTATCTACCATCTGAACTGTTCCTAATCAACAGTGAATAGTGCATACCACTTATCTTGTAGGACCCCCGCGCGAAAGAATGAAAAAATTACTATTTATTTGGGACCGCAAGCTTCGAATGAATTAACTCTTAAATCAGTGATACGTAAAAGTGACCTCGTTTCGTGACCTCTCGTGCCAGCACTAATATTCATTAATTTTAATATATACACTCAAATTATCACAATATCTATCTATATCACTTCATATTATATATTTACAGGCTCCTTCATAAAAGCATATTTACGCGCCTTCCAAATTATTATTTACAGAACACTAATATTACGACTATGAGGTGTTATACTCGTTTTTTTTTTTAATTACAGAAACTCAACCGCTAAGATCGTAATGATATAACACTAATCACCAAAGGAGTATGTAACATTGCAGAACTCAAATCACCAGATGTTAGCACACTTGATTAGTATGACTTAAATATCAGTTTTGCAAAGAGAAAGGTTATTTTATTGCTCTTTTCCCAGAAAGAATAAATCAAGACTACGTCGCTCCTATACCTCATGAATGTTATGGAAGTGAGCTGTGGTATAACGATGAAATTATCAAGAGTTTATTGAGCCAATATAGACACTTTGTATTTCTTCTCTTCTACGCATATTCTACCCATATCTATACATGTAATACTTGAGATTAGTATAAATATTGAAAGCAAATGAGGATCTAATATTCAATGTTTGATCTCTGTAATAGATAATATCTCGAATTCGCGCTTTTGATATATTCGGCAGGATGCGCCTGAGAGGGCTGCGGGGTAGACGATAACCTTGCATTTTGTTCCTCATAATCTATTTCTTGTCAGAATTTAATCTTAATCAGTATCGCCTCATCGCTATTTTCATCTAAGCTCTTTATACACCATGAAAATTAAACCAATATAAGGGTATTGCCAGTACTACAGCTCTCTCGGGCTCAGTGCGATTGATGACTTGAAAATCGGGTGTCAAAAAGTTAATTGCGCTTTGCTGACGCCATCCATCTTGATTGGTGATATTTACTTAGTGTGCATGTGTCATCGTCTTCTGTGCGAAGTAAAAACGAATTACATAATCTCATATTTCTACAACTGTCAACGTGTCAAATATTAGAATACTGATATTTAGTTCTTGATAGAGATTTATTCGACAGAGGCATTGATAAAAAACTGATAACCGACTGGCGTATAGAAACATATTTGTATATTTCCTGTTCAATATATTACTCTAGCACATTTTTATATATTTTTTTTTATGATGCAGACGGCTTCTCTTATCGCGTCGTGAAGCAACTCACACTGCTTATTTGCTCATTATTGGGGAGGTCCTAGATAACATCGGACAGTTCTTAGATGTCTTGAACACACTCTCAAGCTCTTTTTCCGTACATATGGCTGAGGAAAGAGGTGTAGCACTTCAGTTTAGTCTCTGCGCCAGCATGGATGACTCGGGCTCTGCTATCACTTCCTGTGCTGCAAGGCATATATTGCTATGTGCAGTCGTTCAGCATTCATACAGCGCCGTCGTAATCATAGACAATGCTCTGGTGCGATATCGGAGTAGCATTATTTTTTTGCTTCGTTTCGGTTATATCAATATGGGTTCTTACTGGTCGGAGCTAATTACGTCATTTCTTCGGTTCATTTTTAATCAAAAGTATATGCTCGTCGAGGAATGAGACATTGTCGGCGACATTTTTTTCCATCCTAACCGAAATAATTGTTTAAACACAAAACAAATATATCGAGTGAGACGATTGTATCGACGGAAGCAAATCGAGGTTCTAGTCGGATCCTATCCTATGTCGGCAAATTGAGCGAGCAGGATTATGGGGTACATTAATAACAATGTGATCGGACACGTGTGAAGTCTAATCGTCGGCGGGAGACAAGATTGTCATACGCGGAGCAAGTGTCAGGATAAGTACGAGCAAGTTGTCGGCTGCGGTCTAGTATCTGTCTTTATTCTGTCATGGTGAGGCGAAAATGTATCTACGCGCAGCAATATTTAATTTATATGATGCGTATTGTTCCAACATATTCGCAGAGCAAGTATTGTCCGGCTGGAGGGAATGTCTGACGGTGCCGTAAGGCAATTGCCGCTTCAGAGGTACGCCTCACTAAGCCTAAGTAATATTGTCGGCGGGGTAGCAATTAGGTCTGAGAGCTGGAGCAATACATGACGGCGGACATTAAAAGCGCAGCAACGTTGTCGGCTGAGCTAAACACAGTGTCGGCGCCAGGAGTCAATGGAGCGCTGGAGCATTTGCACGTCGGAGCTAATGTCGCGAGCAAGCAAGATGTACGTCGAAAGCAAATGTGTCGCACTATACTTCACCTTGCGCAGAATGCTAACGTATATTGTCGTGACGGATGTACGAATTGGTCACTGCCCTGACGTCTAATTGTCATGGATCTCCGAATGAAGTCATATGAACAAGGTCTCGTTAGTATTTTGAAATACTTCAAATGAGCAAATAGATGATGTTTCATTCGAGTCTCCACCACGTACTTTTGGGAGTATTTTATTATATTGAATCCTACTTCATTTCATTGTTTATTCTATTATCTACTTGTCGATTTAGAAACAAACCTATCAATATTTGGTTTAAAGAATAACAATATACAAAAAAAATTTATAATATTTCTCAGACCATATCTGGAATATATGATAAAATCATTTCTGTGACCATTAACAGTAAATATCGCGTAAGATTATATCTCCAATATGCGCTTATATTTGTCCTTGAGGGACTGGAAAACTCTTGCATAATGTGTATTGTACCACTGGGTATTAACAATAAAAAATAAAAGTAAAGTATAGGATGGGCTGTGACATCTCAGGGATTGCCAAATTTGAGAACGCGTGTTTCATTTTAAAAATTTACAAAACCTAAGAAAGTACATAACTTGTTAGCGTATTTAATCATCCGATTTATCGATATGAAAATTGATATATCAGCGTTTGTGCTTTTAATTTACTTATTGTCTGTGAAGTAATTGTAACACTCCAGCCCGCGCATGGGTTTCTTAAGTTGAAAACAGAAATTTATGGTACAGAAATATATTTCATGGCAGTAGTTAACCGTTAGATATGACCCCTCACTCAGAAAAACAAATTCAATGATCTTGAGACGCGAAAAGTAACCTAGAATTTTGCTAAAAAAGCAATTCATAATCTTAAAAACCGTTTTAAATTTATAGTGTCTATGATTTATCTTGAGCAATCTATTAATAGATAACTATAGTACTAATAGTATATAAAGTATATTAATAATATATATAATATATTAATAATAAATATAACATATAAATATAATATTATTCATATAATCAATTATATTTAATATACACTTAAAACAGATTAGTAAATACACATTCAAACCTAATTTCGCAACTTAAAGATGTTTATAGAAATAGGAAATATGAGAGGACAATATTTGGATATAATAGTAATTGCTCTCGTGATAGAAAGAACTTTGTCATTTCATATGTTGCCCACCAATGAAGAGTAACAAGTATAAGAAAGTGTGTAATATTAGTAGATTAAATTGGATGATACATATAAAGTATATTAGTTAAGTTTATACAAACGTGAGTTGAGAGATTACAAAGACCCCCCTCCCCCCTCCGGAGAAATTTATATCATAAGTTGATTAATTTTATAGCAAATACATCGTTATAAATAAAATTGTATGATTAATAAAGTTATTGCATATTAAATAGATGCTAGAGACTCTGGGTAGGATATGAATTATGTATATTTTGTCTGGTTAGGTATAATTAAGAATGTTAAATCCTTATCAAACTAATTAGTGAGATAATTAATTATAGATCTGGTAAACACTACTAACAAGTCTAGTTTTAAAGAACAGAGTGTCTTAAAAGTTCCCATTTGATCTGATATATGCAATATGATGCTTAAGTTACTGGGCTATGCTAAATCTAAGTTAAAAATGATGCAGAGATAGGGCAGTTGCTAAAAATGTGATGTTCCAGCTCTCCTCGTCAATAATCGTCAACGAAGTAAAAATACATCATCATCTAATTACATCTCTTTTGAGCACAATCTGTCATAACATGGAGTAGCGCAGGCATCTACCTAGTGTCTCCCAGTGGAAACAAGTTGCTCTTACATTATTTCAACTTCTATGTGTGATAATTCCCCCGTATTCGTAGGTGAGGAAGAACGGATGAGAAAACTTGCGATACTAAAAAATAAACCGATTTAGATCAATCAAAAGCATATGTGAAATGTCTTTTTGCAAAGGAGCATAGATAATGAAGAAACTTATGTTTGTCTTTCAAATAAATAGATATTGAGAGAGAAAGAGTACCAAATTACGCTTGGAATAAAATAGCCTGTAATCCAGTGTTCAAAGATTGTTGCATAGGATTTATTGCCTAATTTTCATTTGTATTATTATTCATGTTTATTTACATACAGTGTTAGCCCGTCAGATGGAAATAAACACTTGTTTCGAGGGCGCTCCTTTGTTTATCTCTACCGCTGATAACATTATACATATAAACAAAATAATCATGAAATTAACATAAACATAAACATAAGTTATGCAGCAACGTTAATCATACATATGGAGGCAAAGTCACTTAAAAAGTAGTGTATTAAATAAACTATAGCTTAATATAGTAATAGTGCCAGTTATATTAGCATTGATAGTCATCATGAGTAGAGCCAGTTAAAGTGTGAACAGTCAATGCATTCTGATAACTGCATTAAACAGTTTGTTTTTTTTGTTCTGTTTTTTCCTATATGATCCTGAGGTGTTATACCCCTCATAATTATGATTTTTTTTTTTTTTTTTTGGGGGGGGGGGGGTTTGTGAGCACTTAATTTATTTCAAAAAATTGATGGGTGAAAAAAATCAGCTTGCGCTTTTTAAAATCAAGATGAACAAATTAAATGGAACGGCTTGTTTCAAATTACACTGTTCGTCATAAAGGTGGAATTTTTTTCTGCTCAAGCGACATTATGTTGCTCCGTTATTAATTTCTTGAATGTGTTTAGTCACCGCTTTCACTTTCGGATCCTTGGTATATCTTGGACGCTCCCCTCGCCCCTTCCCGAGATTTTTCTTCAAAATTTGTCACCCCAGAAGATGGCCAATTATCGTCATTTTCTTATTTTGGGCCCTTTTTTGTTCACCGAGCCACCAAGCCCCTCAGTCCTACCCAAGGAAACACGTCTGAGTTGGAGATTGTTATTGTCTTTAAATTAAATCTAGATATATGGTTACAGGCTTGACTCTTTTGTCTAAGGGGGGGGGTCAAAATGATTTTGATAGGGGTTCAACATTCCTTGTATTCAATTTTACACCATGGAAATTCTATCTTCTCCTAAATTTATTGTAAAATCTCAACCAAACATAAATCAAAATAAAAATATTCAATAATGTACTATTTACAGCCTTGTCATCAAGGCTAAACAAAATTTAAAGGGAAAATTATGATATTTAAGGCTAAGGTGGTTTTTCATTTCTTTTGTTTCAGCATAAAGATGGAATAAAATATTCCGAATTTTCACCAATCTTCTTTTACTTCAACCCTCCCCTAGACAAGAGACCTAAGCCTGTCCCCAGAAATATAGATTTAACTTAATAGAACAATAATAAAACAGTACACCTCAGTCGCGTTTCCCGGGGTAGGACTGAGGGGTCGGGAAAACAAAAGAGGGCCCCAAAAGAGAAAAAATGACAAAAATGGGCATCACGGGGGGTTGACAAAACTTTTTTGGAAAAAGGTCCACGTGAAGGTTGGAGATGTCCAAGATATAGCCAGGGTCCAAAAAGTAAAAGCGGGACAAACATATTCAAGAAATTAAAAGTCAGACGCACAAATCATTCGCTATAGCGGCAAAAAAATATTCCACCTTTATGACGCGACAGTGTAGATGAAATATGCTTTTTTTAATATTCTCAACCCTAATCAAGACGAAGGGTCGGGCCAAATGTTCCCTACCATACTCTTTTACACTACATTTACGGTACACTCAACTAAATATTAGGGTGTTAAAGATGGTATTGTTTTCTTGAAGATAAGAAATCGCCACTGCCAGGTTCCCGGAAGAGTTGAGAGGCGGACAAACAAATTCAAGAAATTTTAAGCTGGAGCAAAATGATGTGGCTAGAGCAAAAATATAAAAAATAAACAAATAAACAATAGTAATAATAATAATAAAATATATAAATGAAAAAATAACAATATTAAAAAATAATAATAATATCCAAGCTTAATGAAACAACAGTGTAAAATCTGCTGTGTTCTTTTAACTTCGTATTTATGGTAATAAATTGCTCCAAAATAATATATAAAATATAGAAATACCAAATTTTTGTTAACATTTAAAAGTTATGTTTTAGAACGTTCATACCTTGGTATTCACAAACTACATGTATATTTCAAGTCGAAAATGTTTATATTTCATATAACACGAATAGTTACTTTACATTGTAAATATAGCACTTAAACAGGAGGGAAAACTACTAAGCACAAAACAGAATAAGCTTTAATCATTTTATTCGATAACCACAAGCGCCCCCATTTGGTGAATTAAGGATATTAGGTAAAAAATACGCCCCCATTTGGTGACATGAGGAAATTGAGTCAAAAAACATTAAACAAAGTTCTGCGTTGGTTGGACGCACTTCGAACTATGAAGGAACGTTCACCCAAAAGCGCTAAAACGATCAAGTAGCGACTGCCCAGCGCTTTCACAGCGTCGTTATAAGAACGCTGTTACACGCAGAAAATTTTGAACATGTTCAAAAATCAAAATTGACATCAGCGTTCCTCTGCGTTTCTTTGCGTATACCAAACGCAAAGCAAACGCTTTCCTACGTTTGCCTAGCGATTTCAACGACGACAGTCCGCGCTCATGAACTTACGCGAAAATGCAATTAACATTCCACGAACGTCGGGCAATCCGTTACTCAAAACGCATATGTTTGGCGTTTCCTAACGTTCTTTAACACGTCTAAAAACGCTAGGCTAAGTGGGCATCGCTGTTCAGTCGTTGCTAACGCTAGGCAATCGTTAGGTGGACGCTAAGACACGCGCAGTTCTTTTACACTGACGCTATTTATTCGCTTCTCAGTCGTTTAGAGCTCATTAAAAATTCCATTTTGGGCAGGGAAAATGGAGCGTTCTTGAGCGGATTTTGTACATAGTCAAATTCGAGTGAAAATCGTGAACGCTAGACACCTTACCTCAACACGCCTCTAGTGTGAGAGGCACCATTACCCACAACAATTGTCATCCTCTTTCATCTCCTATTGTACGAAATATTTATAAGCAAAAGAACTGGTTGATAGCGGACCAAGTTTTGGAATCCCTGAAGAGTCGCTTACAAACGCTCCCAGGTTTTTTGTATTTTTAAACGTAAACTCAAAGCAAAACATATAGCTTCTTATAATGCTTATAATATTCATGTATCCTGCAGAAGGTCATTCGCTATTTTTGTCTTGCTTTGTGCCGTTCTTGTCCTTTTCTGTTTAATGTGTATTCTTGTTTTGGTCTTTCTTACATTTTTTTTATCCTCCTCTTGTTTCAACACAAATTTGATATTCTGGGAACCTTAATAACAAGCTTTGCTTCATTGGTTTCCATCGCAATACAGCCTCTACTTAATAATTTATTTTGATAAGTTACATATTGGATATTGTTACAAATGTATTTTGTATTTTGACTATATAAATGTAAGCTTAATTTATCTTATTCACTGATTGTTTTGTTCTGTAAATTATTTTTGCTGTATTGTGGAAATAAATAAATGAAATGAAATGAAAATTACCTTGTTAGCATAATGATACATTGTCCCACATGATGTATTTTGTGTATGTAATTAAACGACGATTTACAAAAAAAGCACACAAAATACATCTTTACCAAATATCACAGCAACATCGTATTATACTATCATATTAGATACAAGATACGAGATAGTCACATAAATTCAGAGAAGACGACAAATTGATGAAAGTTAAAATCAAATTATGATAGCAGCCTTGCTTCAATTACTTTAATCATGAAATGAGTTTTTAATTGCCTTTGGAGCCTGATTACCTAAATTGTTTATTTAGATGGAAATTTTAGGAGATAACATGACCAAATGCGTAAGTAGAACATTTTAAATCTCAATAGATATTTTACTGAAAGTTTTAAGAAATTATTTCAACCTTGGAGGAAGACAAAAAGAGAAAATAATCAGCGGCCTCTTGCGCCCATGCCTATATATATGTCAACATGGCCCCGCCCTCAGTTCCCCCATTGGTTGTACATATAATGAACATACGTGAACCTTGATGGACCAAACTAGTAGGCTTTTCAAACTCATTCATCAAAGCCATTTTATTAAATCTATTGGAATGCTTTAATTAGAACATTTGAATTGCTAATCCTTTTAGCTCAAACTTACTCAACATGAATAGAAAGTGAACCACCTGTTATTTTACATAAATATTTCAAAAGGATGTTATTCGGTGATGCATGAATATTTGGAGATAATTATGCAAGGTATCAGTGAAAAGGCAGTGAGTGTATCTTTTTAGCGATTTGACTTTTGAAATTTAAATATTAATATTTCTTTTGTTATTAATGATTAAAGATGGGTTTCCTTTTTTCGGAAACACCAAGTATATGCACACACACTCACAGGTGCGAGCACCCTAACACACACACACACACACACACACACACACACACACACACACACACGCGCGCGCGCACACACGCACACACACATACACGCACATACACACACACACACACACACACACACCAACATACGCTCACTCTCTGTACACGCCTGTAAATAAAAACACTATATATAAAAAAAACAAAAAACAAAACAAAGTTTATTTAAATAAACATTTTTAGAAAAACAAAGATAAACTTTAAACAATATGAAAGGTGCCAAGTTGAAAATATTTTCCTAAAAAAAAATAATAAGTTAATTCCATTTGCATGGAGGGGGAAATATGAGGGGAAAAGGAGGATTATTTTCCGTATTTTAAAGTGGTTCCATGTTGGAAACAATATTTAAACAATTAAAGGTTTTCCCGGTCAATTTCAAACTCTTTGCAATCGAATTCGTTAATTTTCATTCAATTTAAAATATACCTGGCGGTGCGGAGTTATCTTATGTAATTAGCGCTTAGAGTAACCAATTTCGTTTTTGTTCATTCATATTCGTTCATGAGCTCTCAATTTCCTTTTGGTGCGATCACAACTGTCTATAATTATGCAATTTCATCAATGTGCATTAAATTATCATTCGTGCAATCAATTTAAGATATCAAGACTTGTCTAACTAATGGCGGAGGAATATGGTACACAGTTACGACCCAGGAGGGTTATGGGCGCAGTAAGCAGGAAGTATAACGGAATCGGATGCTGAATAAAAAAAAATCGATCGCTTAAAAACGAAATTAAAGTTTTTTTTTTTTTAAGTTTCCCCTGTCCACCGCACTAAGTTGAATGCATAAATATTGAAATTGAATGCTTCTATTCGAATTTAAACTTTGTAATTATTTACGTGGATGCCTAAAACGAATTTGAGAGCATGAGCATGAAATTGTTTGACCAAAGCCAGTTCGATGCATCAAACACATGAATTTGAATACACATAAAATGAAAACGGTGATAAATGTATGAGATTGGCCGGAAAAACCTACATTATTTATTCATATTGAAATACGTTTTTACTCGAGCAACGTCATTTTACTCCGGCTCTAATTTCTTGAATGTGTTTCTCTCCGCTTTTTGGACCCAGCCTAAATTTTGAATGTTCCCCCACCCTTCCCGGCTTTTGAAAGGAAAAAAGTTTTGTTAAATCCCACTATTTCCCTTTTGCTATTTCTCTAATCAGTTTTTTAAGCTCCTATTTGTTTACCCGGCCGACAAGGCCCCTCAGTCATACTTCCGCGAAACACGTCTGAGGTATGGGGTTTATGTTTATGCCTACAGGCTTAAGTGTATTGTCAATGGGAAGGGTAAAAGTCTTTTTTGATTGGGGAAACATTTTTAAAAACATTTTTGTACACCATGGAAATTTCTCCCCCAGAAAAAAATTGTAGAATCTAAATCAGGCATGAATCATAATGAAAAATGTTTACAATTCATAATTCAAAAAAGTAAAAAATGGGCATTGTAAGAATAAAAAAAATCGGGAAGGGACAAACCCATTTAAGAAATTAAAGCCGGAGAAAAATAATGTTCGTGGAGGCCCAATCCCCCCAAAAGTATTCATATATTCACATGCAGACTCGCCAGTTTAAAAAACACGAATCTCACATTAGTTATTTGAGTAATTATTTTAAAATTTGCATGCCCAGCAACATATTTGAATGCCCACAAAGCAAGGACGGCCGGATTTCATGTCACGCGGGGAGGGGGGGGGTGGTGGTCGGAAACCCCCGAAGGGGAATTAATAACGCACTCAAGCGGAATAAAGCGTCCCAAAGATTATAGTTGTTTATCCAAAAATCCAAATAGAATGACCTACTTCGCACATTATGCATGAAAAAAAATGAAAATCTAAAGAATAAAGCGTTGGAACCAATAAAACATATTCCATTATACATAAGCCACCTGACGAAAGAGCATTTCGCTTAATCACTGTTTTGTGTTTTTGTTTGCCAGCGCGAAGCGCGAGCCGAAATTTTTGCCTTGTAATATCATTTAGCATTGTATTATATTTTGCCTCTTCACTCAGCTTCACTAGCTGATCATTAAAGAAAAAAAAAATATTAGCTTAAAAAATCGAGGGGGGGGGGAACACGTCTCCCCGTACCCAGTCCTGCCCGTCGCCAATGCAACACAGACTGGAATTTTAAGAATAGTCTAATTTGAGCGATCATTGTCGGATAGGCCTACACGGCTGATCACAAATATCAAATTGATCGGCGTGATTTGCAATTGGGCAATTCCACACCAAAGTGGACATCGGAGCTGAAAATTAATAAAGTACGTTGCCTTTGTAGATGCAAATTAGGATCTAAAATCAACACAGAGGCCTTTTGAAATACATCAAATTAAATTCTAATCATTTAAGTTAAAAAATTACGTTTTATGGAAAATAATTATGAAACAGCTTAATATTTTTTATATAGCTTTTTATTTTGTCCTCCCCCTTGGTTAAAAAAAAAGGAAAATAAATGACTCAGTCAGGTTATCATCTGCTCAGATCAGGAATGAACAGGGACAAGATAAATCTTCTTTCATATGATATAAAAATGATCAACAAAATTAAGATTAGAACAAGTGTATAACATTATACAGAAAGGCTTGTAATTTTGGGTTTAGGATGTGGCTAATTAATAATGGCCAATACACTTCTGGAAAAAATACACAGTCAGACGGGGTCTTCCCACAAGTCCTCGGTCCCACGAGTCCGAGTATTTTCCCACGAGTCCTCGATCCCACGAGTCCTTGGTCCCACGAGGCCGAGTATTTTTCCCACGAGTCCTCGGTGCCACGAGGCCGAGTATTTTATTATGATGAGAGAAAATTATGATATGAGAAAAATCGGGCTCGTGGGACCGAGGACTCCTGGGATCGAGGACTCGTGGGACCGAGGACTCGTGGGAAAAATACTCGGCCTCGTGGGACCGAGGCCTAGTATAGGACCGAGGACTCGTGGACCCTCCCCAGGCAGACTGTGTATCATTTGTGGAAATTATGAGGCATGTCTTAATTCCACATGAAAATGTGGAGTGGGATTCAATGAAATAAGCAACACAATGTGAAACATAGTGCGATTGTGTGTTTGTTCCGTGTGGTGTATACACTGTCCTTTACTTTGTAGCTTTATACTTAGTTCCCTCACTTTCCTTTCTTTATTTTGTTTTTATCTCTCTATTCTGATGATCAGATTCGGTTCCGATCGGAGTATACCTCTGAAGCTGCCAAACTTTAACACCCCTCGGCGGAAAAACAATGATTACTAAAGATTTTGAATTTGAATGAATGGCTACGGTTTTAAAAAAGAGCAAAATAGAGCAAAAATTAACAAGTGCTAACAATTTTCTTCTCAGTCTGTCTTCCATAATGGATCTGTTCTTATCCGGAATGGTTGTTTAAAACAAACAACAACAAAAGTCGATCAATCACTAATTAGGTTTGCTTAGAAAAAAGAGACAGAAAATTTGTACAGTTCCCGTGTCAGGCGTATAAGTCATTAAAATTGATTGTATTTCGTTCAGTAATATATTAATAGTCATTTACTAAATGGGGAGATGTCCTGCGGGGCAGAGGCGTCGATCCGCTCTGAGACTTCAAAGCATTAACAGGGGCCGCGGAGTGTTTTTTGAAAGTGGAGGGGCTGAGCGCGAAAGTGGGGGGGGGGGGGCGGGGCTGAACAGGCTAAAACACAAAATCCATGGTCATTTTTCGTTTTTGTATACGTTTGCTGAAAAAGTGGGGCTGAAGCCCCCACCCCCACCCCCGGCTCCTGGGCCGATGCATTAGGGGGCAAGCAATAATTTTGTGTGAACAATGGTGTTGCCGCCACCCCCCCCAATGCTTTGAATTCTCAGAGCGGATCGACGCCTCTGCTTGTCCGCCAGGCCGAGGTGAATTTCTCTGGGAGCTTGGGAGTTGTCCTCTGGGAGCGTAGGCCGACTTGGGGGAGTTGTCCTTCGGGAGGGATTGCATTGGGAGAGCTGTCTCCGGGGGAATCGTCCTCTTCGGGACCCGTCCTCCGCCGGGGGAGATGTCCTAGAACCCCTGCGGGAGTTATCCTCCAGGGGAGATATCCTGGAGCCATTTTACCTATTTTAATTCTTCCTTTTTTCATATCATATAAAATAGCCTAGGGTAAAAAAAGAAACTTTATAACCAATAAAAAAAAAACAACGTTTAAATCATAATTAGGTCTTGTAATTACTAATTCAGGGGGGGGGGTGTGATTCACTAACATGTTTAAAACCAATCCCAAATCTGGGCCTATGGAACTATAACCTTGCTGTTGATCCTAAAATTGATTTTATCCCAAATGGAATTGGTTTAACTTGTAGCTGTTAGTGAATCACCCCAAGTCCCCCCCCCCCAAAAAAAAAAAAAAAAAAAGAAAAAAAAAAAGGAAGAGTGATAATAGGCCTATCATGAAGAATGGGCAAGTTGCCGTTGTTTCGTATGATTTGGATTTGTTTCTATTGAATCAACAAATTTTTTTTTCACCTGGGTTTGTTGTAAATTTCATTGACATAAACTTATATACAGAAATGAGTCATGTCAGCAGCATGTCAGATTGGTTCATTTTATTTCAGACTATTCAAGTGCCCAAAAATGAAAAGTCTCCTCTTTGAACCGTTTTTTTTTCCCCTTCGATTTGACGATACCATATGAAATTAATGTTTACGTTTGTGTAGGCCACATGCACACCATGGAAACCAAACCATATACACGGAACTCAACTGCGATAGCCAATCCAATGCTCACTTAAGCTTAATTAACAAGCAGGGTAGATAGAATTGCAAGATTATAGAATCACGGGTTAGAGCATAATTAAGGTAATCAATTCTATCTTCTATAATTTTGTTTCTTTTCAATCTATCCGACTAACATGTTAGTGGAAACATTGTGAAAAGCCAGGGCAAACACACGGCTTGCCGTTTTGAGTTTGAGCGGAATGTCATGGTTCATGTGCGCCGGAGCTTCGGCGTTCTGCCGTGCTTAGGCCTACCGGTTTGCTCAAGTCCGCGCAATGACAATTGACATTTAGTTTTCTCCTAATTTATGAAGCAAGTCTGCTTTTTGTAACCAGCCACTTAAAGTGCAAGAAGAAAAAAAAGGGTATGGATGTGATGTGTAATGTATTTGTAGGCATATAGATCTGAATGTATTGAAAATAAATTATTTTTAGGAATGTAACAAAGTTAGTCTTGTAGACAACTAACGTTAACTTTAACGTTAGAATTTTTTTTTTTTTCAAAAAAAAAGAAGAAAATTCCAATGTTACTTTTGAGTAAGATCTGGCCTTGTGGGTCTAGCTAACTTAAGTCTAAGAGAATCTAATGTTAACAGAGTCTAACGTCGACTGTTGTCTGTTACAATACAACGTCAGATCTCAATCTATTATCTAGATCTAATTAATTTTAAAATGGGAGTGCTGTTAAATTTTTCTAGATCTAACAAATTTTTCTAAATCTAACAAAGTTCGGCCGCCTAGATCTAAGTTAGATCATAAGATCACGCCTTGCTACGACCTGGAATGACGCAGAAAGGGACATGAATGATGCATTGACCCTCGAGCGCATAACGTCACAGCTAAAGCATAAGTTCGGTTTAATGTCGCAACTTTTGACATTTCAATCGGCAGTACTGCTTTGCTGCTCTTTTTTGTCTCATGAAATCTAAACCAATCACGGCCATCCTTTAATGTCAAAATACGGATATATTTAATGTTGGAATGACAGGCATTTTTTCTTTTGTAGAGATTAAAATGTTCATGCTGAATTTGTAAAAAAATTTTCAACAAAAGTTATGCTTAGAGTCTATTCTGTATAATATTAAAGCATAAGCTCAGCATAGGATAAAAACATAGATCTATTTCTTGCCCTTCTTTTTACATTTGTAATCATTGAAGCAAGTGCCTAAGCCTGCGCACCTTAAGTTTGACCGCAATTCATATACAAAGTAAAATGTTATCAAAAGATTCATCAATGTTATTCCTTTCTTCATATTCTAATGATCAATGAAACAAAAAAATTCAAGAAATTATTTTCAAGAACAATGTGTTTTTACAATTCTGAGATGGGCTGGTTATTTTGTGTAGCAAAATTAGTAAGTGCCCTTGTCTGCGCACTAATTCATTTTGCACGCAGTTCAGGCGCCGTTAAGTTTTTGACTGCTCACTTTTTGACAATGGTTAAAATTTAAAGGGTAGCAAATAAACCTTGCTGAAAATCATTGCTGAATAATTTTCACAGATGTGTTGAGGTTAAGATTGGAAAGTGATGTTAGTTTGGTGTTTTGTTCTACAGACATCGCACATTTACGTGGGTGCGCAGACATATGCACTGCGTAGACTTACAAAGTTAAGTAGAATTCTTACAGTTGCAGACATAGATTACATGCATGGACTGTCATTATGATTATTGTTTTCTTTAAAGGGATGCAGTAACATTGAATGATATTCAAATCACATTTATTCGATTTAGCTTATTTTGCCAACATAATTATAAACACTTAGGTCAGTCTGGTATCTCTTCAAAATTGCAAGCTAATTGCTTGATTTACCTTCGAGATATCAATGATTTCATACTCAAAATTTATAAACCAACACCGGATGGTTTATAAAACCATGTGCTTTTCCACACACCCATTTCCTGTTGTAAATTCCCCCTTCTCTAGCGGCCTGGTTAGCTCTCAGCATGAGGGTACTGGTGTTCGGCTGTATGCTGGGCATTGTTTGTTACACTGTTTTAAGATAGTAAATGACTTCCATTTGATCTGAAACTTTCAGTAGTTTGTTTTTACTGTTGGAGCAATATAATTCTATTAATCTTGGTATAATTGCTCTTGTTTTTGAAAGCTACTTAATCCCTTTAAATTTCCTTCATGTTTCAGAGATGACGTACATTATAGAGTGACTATAATACACAGCACATGAATTTAAAGAATCAAGAAGAACCAAATACATGTAAGCATGCTGCCTGCCAATCAGATCCACCAAAAGCACCGCCAGCCCCAGCTCCTCTCGTGGCTCCATGAGCAACAGCGCCCTCGACGGCTCCGGAACATCATGGAGAAGGAGCGCAACAAGCAGTTCCTACGTCAGGCCCAGGAAAGAGGGTATCTTCAATCACCAACCGAGGAATCAATTATAAAGGTACGTGTTCAATCATTTTTCTATATCATTATATAAATAGTGCATGCTCTACCATGCTTCTTCTTCTTCTTCTTCTTCTTGTTGGTTGTTCTTCCTCCGGTTTGCGGAGATCAGCGGCTTCCTGACAAATACTGAATTATCCTGAGAGCACATTTATTTCACTGCGGCGGTAGTCACATAGTCAGTAATGTTGCATTAATAGAGCATGCACCATTTATTATAGTAAATAGACCCCTAGATCTTTAACCTTGCCTAATCTGGTTTTATCTTTGCCAAACTTTTGGTGCTAATTAAGTTATTGTGACGTATATTGTTGCTCCGCGTATCCATTGCTGTTAACTTTTGTGCGCACCATTTTACTGTTATTACGTGCTAGCGCAACAAGGCAATTGATTTATTCACCATTCATTTTTACACAGGATTTAAACCGTGCACTATAACAAAAAAAAACAAACAACTGTGCACTATAACAAAAACCGTGCATATAACAAAAACGTGAATGACACGTGACATTTCAACCAATCACAACTCTTAAAATACTACCACTATTTTCCGTTCTTAACTAGAAGGTGCTGAGAAAGGATGCCTTGGGCATTCAAGGAATTTCCTACCTGTACCCTTTTGTCTCACTTGGGTTGAGTGTGGCAAATTTTTCTTGCCAAATGACTTTTATAAGTGGATTCAAGCTGCATATAAAGCAATGAATATTCTGTAAATTTTCCACTTGACCCAACCAAATCTCCATGCAAGAGCTTATATCTAGACAAATGGTTTTGATGATTTATAATGCCATCATCAACAGAGACATGGCAGCCATAGATGTTTGCTGCGGGAATTTTTGCAAGATTAAATGGAAACCATCATTACCAATATTGAGAGTAGCCCTTCATCAAGCATTGATGGCAAATGTAGCCTACATTTTCCTTCTATGGCCCCTGAAAAAGAGAGCAGATCAGGCGCTGATTCAAGGGGGGATGACTGTGATTCGAAAACTGATGACCTTTTGGAAACCAAAGGCCAAAATAAAGAAATACAGACTGTATTTGAAATTAGTTGGCATCATTATTTACTTGATTGTGTACAGTGTTATCAACTCTGCAATTTAGCGTAAAGAATATTGTCACTTAAAAATAAGTAAAATATATCTTAGGCATCTTTTAATACCAAAACATAAAGCCGTGGCCCTGTACGTGAACGCCTCACATCAGGATTATATGCTGGATTTACCTTTACCCTATTATTCTTCCATTGACTTAATAGGAAGGGATTAGTACATCCGGTTAAAGGGGAGATATGCAGCATTCACGTTGCAGTAATTAAGTAGTAATTAAGTTGCCTTATAATATGTTTGTTATTGTCATGATCAGTTTCAATTTTAATTGTCATATTGTGACTAAGATGGATTTTTTTTTTCATGAACACTACAGGTAACTTAAAAATTGACAGTTTCACAAAATTCTATTGTTTTTATTATGTCATCATCATTTTTATTATGAATATTACCATTATTGTCATACAGGCATGTCAAGAGCAACAACAGGATGTGAGGACATTGGAGCATGTGTTGATGGTGCGTCTATGTCGGGTACACCTCAGGGATGTCGGGGCTGTTGGGGCATGTGCTAATCTCCGAGTATGTGACCTTTCAGGGAATTACATCAGGACTTTTGAGGGCCTTGCAGCTTGCAAAAGATTAATCAAACTGGATCTTCATGGCAATCAGGTTAGTTTTGAGGGATGGAATATTTGTTATGAAAATGGGCAATTTTGACCCCCCCATTAAAAAAAAAACAATCCAAAAAATAAAACCCAGCAATTATTAAAAATAAATATCCAAGGTTAAAAACTCCATAAATAGTGTACTGCTAGAGCACATAAAATCAAATCTAAATTACTATTCTGGAAACTCTGTGAATCATGGAGTTTAAGAACTAGATTGATTTCACCTATACCAGCTGGGGCCAGCATTTACCATGTTGTCATGTGTGAACATTGCAATTACATGTAACTGAATGCACACACAGTAACAAATGGACTTGGGATCATCGCGTCGGCTCTTGTAGGCCTACATTGATCAATGCCATTCATTAAGTGCACAGTACATTTAAGTCATTTAGAGTATACATTATTACATGTAGATTATATGATGTGTTGCCAAAACTTTGGTAGGTACTCAAACAGTGTACGGTACAGACTTTATCTGCAAGACTGCAATACCTCTAGAAATAAAAGCTTTCTTTCTTTGTGCTATCTGCAGATCAATCAATTACCAGATGAGAAGTTCTGGGCCGGTATGAACGAGCTAAGAGCTGTTTATCTCCATGACAATAGCATCAGCCGATTGGACTACTTGCAAGCTGTGGGGGCAGCACCCAACCTTCAGATCATGACGTTGTACGATACTCCCATCAGTTTGAAGATGACATACAGGCATCATGTGGTCAACAGGTAAATGTTTGACTATCAAAGTTTTTGGTTGCACAAAAAAAACAAAGAGTATGACTTTACTATAGGGTAACATGCAACTTAATAAAATAATTTACCATGAGAAGTGTCTATCAGAGCAAAGTATAATAGCAGCTCAGTCAATTACACGAATATGGAGTTGAAAGAATGTTCACTTTTCAACATACAAGTACTTCCATCGGCGTAGACAATCATTAATTTCTTTTGTTAGTTGGGGGGGGGGGGGCAATCTATTCATCATACCTCCAGTAACAAAAGAAAGAGCATCCAGCTCTACGCCAGTGAGTACTTCATATAATCAAAATCATGGCTAGTCACATACAGAGTTAGCTTATAAATTTAGTAGGTTACTGCTTTCTGGTAAATTATATGTATTAGATGGTCCTGGCCATTCAAGCTTCTAAAAATGTAAACATCATTGAGAAGAGAGAGTTTTACTTTCTAGGTCATGGAGTGTGCATAAAGCCTGGTCATGAGACTAGTTCATGACTTGAGTTTTAGGAACCACAGAGACGTATAGTGCCTATCTCATGAAACTGTCTGGTAAATACAGTGTAGTTTGTGACTCAAGTTGAAGGAGTCATCTTTATGTTACTCATAAGTCTTGAGAAAAATCAAGCAGAAGGTTTAAGAGAATGGAACATGCTTGATTTTTATGAGACTCCTGCTGCAAGGAAATCAAGGTGACAAATTTTTCTCCTACTAAGTTGCAGTAACCACAGTCATAGAAAGCATTGGGTTGGGGGGGGGGGGCAAGCCATTGTGTGTTAACAATGGCTTCCCCCCCCCAATGCTTTGTATTCTCAGAGCGGATCGACGCCTCTGACGATGACATGTCCACGACCTCACAGGGATGTCATTGCAACTTGCTGGTGACTAGAAAAAGTCTTTAAAAATTTAACTGGTTCTGTTTCATCAATCCCAACAGATTTTATTTAGGGCAAGGTTGACTTTATTTCATTATTATTGTATTTTTGTTTGTTCCCATAGTGTGTGGTCGCTGAAAGCTTTGGACAACCATGTAATCTCGGATGAAGAAATTATTGAGGATGCGTTCTTTGGAGATCATTTTAGCATGCTGCATTCCTCCTTCTACATCAACATGGTGTTACCAGAAAGACAGGTATGTCTTCTTAACCCATTGCATACTGAGAACTTTTTAGAAACCCAAATGAATCGTGATTGTTAAGCATGCTTGCAAGAAATTCTTCTCATTTAAAGGTGAAACAAAGAAAGCTTTAAATAGATCAATGTCAGATAATTTAAATTGTAAAAGGTCTTTATATGTTTATGCAATCATGAGTGAAATGAAATCGGGTTAATAATTTTATGATAATTTGAGGAAGCTCCCCCAAAAAACACTGACCCTTTCATGTGATAAATTTATTTTTATTGGGCGTCCTTTGCACAACGTAAATCCATGGAGTTACTAACTTAGTAACTCCATGGTAAATCTAACTGATTTAGGAGCATATGAATAACTAGGTTTTATTTGTAATGCTTCATTGCCAAACCCGATGAGTATCGTTTGCACTGCTGAGTGATGGTCTTTGGCAGCGAGACAACTGAGGAGATGTCATTGCTATGTATAGTATATGTAAATGTAGCAATGTTTGTAAGAGAAGAAGAGAAAATAAAGTAAAAAGTCAAGTTTAATAGTCATTCGATATGTTGCACATTACATGATTTTTGAGTGAAAAGAGCAACTGTAACCATGCTGTTGTGCTTTCTGCGATGAATTACTTTATCAGTATCATATAATTGTTATTACTTCATTAGTATTATTTCAAATAAATGTTATTGTTATTATCATTGTTGCGATTGTTATTACGTTCTCAGGATAGTAGTCTAAGAGTTGAGCTTGCCCATGTGAGAGCTGTGTTATGTATGGTATCCCTCATCCAAGCCAAACATTCACCAGTTCTCATCATCCAACGCTATGTCAGGGGCTGGCTTACACGCAAGGCATTCAAGATCATGGCAAGAACCAAAGTGTGGTAAGTTGCTCTGGTCAGTCATTTTAACTTATTTTTAGAGAGGATCTGGAGGGTGTTTTGCCAACCTAAAAGTTATACACAACTTTGCAGACCACTCAAGTGAGCATGAAAAGCCAATTAGAGGACCCCAAATGCTCCCTGTACTGTGACTGTAGTTCCAAAATCTCAATAAACTTGTTGCTAGAAATACCCTTTGCATTATAAAATGTAAATTTTGATCACCATCTGCATATTTTAAAGCAAGAGCAAACTGACCAACACCTTTTTAAAATTAACAATACAGTGTATAAATTAACCAATTTGTATTTTGAAAAGTTAAATGTTATGAGGGGAAAATTATTTGTTTTGCTATTTGGTAACATAATTAAAATAATTAATAATACATCTATAAATAATTATACATCTATAAATACATCAGTAAAAGTGCTAAAATATCAGCAAATTTTCACCACATATACACTGACATATTGGGAGCAATGTCTGATGGGCCCAGACTGATTGGACATGTAGTTACCAAGATACATTGTATGGCACGCTTCCATAATTCTTGTGCGTGTAACCCTGTGTTAATAGTAAAGGGAGTGCCCCTACTTGTAAACATATCAGTGGTTTTCTTGTAAAACATTGATTGCTTTTAAAATATTAACAAATAACATTGCTGTATTCACACAGTCTCATGTTTTATCTACCTAATTGATCCTTATATACTCCCCCCCCCTCTCTCTCTCTCTCTCTTAACAGGGCTATTGTCACTATCCAACGTTTCTGGAGAGCTTACAAAGGACTAGAGTGGAAGCCGCCCATTCAGGAGAAGAAAGGGAGAGCTGCCCCGCCCTCAACGGCAGCACTGGCACCGGTTCCTAGCAAGTTGTATTTTTCCTCTATGCCATCCCGCCCCAGAGCTCTCTCCTCTCCTGGTCCTGCCATGAGTAGTACAGCCACCGAGACTTCGATCTCCAGGATGGACTACGACACCTATCTGAAGAACAGAAGACCAGGATCAAAATCACCTACAACCCTAACCATCATTGAACGCAGACAGAGATTAAGTGATCTGCAGCAGGGAAGACTCCTGGAGGAAAAGGTGAGTACTTTTAATTAGGGTTGCCCAATTCAACATCCATACAGTTTCAATTCACTTTCGTATTTGGGGTCATGCTCACAAGTAGATATATATTCTGGATAACAAATCATTTTCTGGCAGTTTTTGCCCTGTAACATCGAGAGTTACGATAAATTGCAAATTTGAAACAACCATTCTGATTGGTTCACATTAGCCCGAATTCACAAAGGTGGATTCTGCAAAATTCACGGATCCGTGGGTTATGTAAATTTTTTATGTAATAACTACGCTTAATTTTAGCGCGTACTGTGAGAAAAGTCCAATACATGTATGAATGCGCGACTTTGTCATAACACGCTAGATTTACGCCAGTTGCTATGGTTTTGACATAATGGGCCCACTGTTTTGAATTAATGAGTCCCCTGTTGAGTCAACGGTTTATTTAAATTAATTTGAATAAACAGCAGACTTAACCATAGCGACAAGCGTAAATATAGCGCTTTGTGACAAAATCGCGCATTCGTATTGGACCTTTCTCACAGTACGCGTAAAATTAAGCGTAATTATTACACAAAATTTACATAACCCGTGGATCCATGGATTTTGCAGAATCCACCTTTGTGAATTCGTGCCATTGAGACTTTCATGCAAGAAGTCTCTGTATTGGTTACTATGGATTGATCATAACTCTTTTTGTTACAGGCACCTGTTGAATTAGAACAGTTCAGTCAAAGTAATTCAATAAACAGATGAGCACTTACAAATATTACAAACACAATAAATTTATGGAAATACTCAAACTCTTAACTAAATCATGTAATCATGTACAATGATTATAATGATAGTAAAATGCCTAAATAAAAGAGGTACATGCACATGTAATAAGAGCCGAGCATAGAGATAGAGATTGAGATAGGGATTAGAAAATTTGGAAAATGCCATTTTGGAAAAGACAGGAGGAACAAAGATAAATTTTACTCTTAATTCTGTATCCCCTTCAGAACCTTTCAGCAATTTTATAAGGGTTTGTAGTTTTTCTGCTTCCAAAATTGGACATTAAATATGCTTTTTGCTCATATAAATGTATAAAAGCAAATTTTGTGGATTCATTTTTGTAAAAGCAATTTTATAAAGCCAGAGAAGAAGAGTATACATTTTTATGCTGATGGTTGTGAAGCACACACAAACATACTAAATCTTAATTGCTCAATTTTTAATCTTAAAAGTTGGGTTATATGTAGTAAAATATGGGTATGTAATATGTATGTATCAGATGGGCAAATTTCAATGTCTTATTATAAATTATATCCTCACCTAGGAGTCTGTCAGTGCACCTACGTCAGCAGAAGGCTCAACTAGAAGACAGGCCAAGCTGGTGGCAAAAATGAGACAGCTTCAAGGTGACCTACATCTTGCTTCGGATGAAGATCCTTACTTGGAAGGATTTGGACCTGACCACGCAAGACCAGGTCTCAGCCGCACCATGGGCCAAGACTACAGAAGGCCAAGTAAACCCAAAGTGAAAAAAACAAAGAAGAAAAAGTCCCGGACTGTACGAGAAATGCTAGGGACATTGTCAGACAGCGAGCTACTAAGGGAGCACTCTTCGGATGATTATTCTGACGATGATGAGCTAAGTACCATCAAGTTTAGATTAGCTGGCTATAGACCAGCACTGAACAGAGTTGACCCGGTTCAGGATGTTCTGATATCAAAGCGAGAGGCTGGTGTGGATGTCAGGATGGGTCTGGCTGCAGCATTTACTCACAAACTGAGAACTACAGAACCACCTCAAAAGCCTGTCCACAAGAAACCTATGAATGCAGATCAAAAGCTGTTTGCCAGAGCTCAAGGGACAATGGGAATGTCATGCTTGAAAGCAGTCATGCAGGCATATAGAGACAGAGAGACCACTGACAAATTATCAGCCAAGTGTGACAAGGTTTCCATGATCCGAGAGCAGAGAGCCGAAGGCAGGCTGAGGGCAAAGAGCTTCCTAGAAGAAAAACGCTTTAAGGCCATGCAAAAGCGTGACAAGGAGATCTCTAAGATCTCATATGTTTATGAAAAGCAAGCCAACAGAGAGATCGACGAGCTCGAAAAGAGGCGCGAGCTACGAAGCAAAGATTTAGAAATCACTGCTCGGGTCCGCAAGGAGAACACATTCAGTCATGAATTTGGTAGCCAACACACATCTATATCCAATGCATTGCTGCGTCACGACAGGCAAGCTAGAAGTGAGAAGCTGTTACTAGAGAAAGAGGACTATGTCCAGGCTGAACATAAGCACGAAATGAGTCAACGGGAGCTGGTCCGTCGTTACTTGGAGCATAGGCAGCTCATGAGACAAGCCCAAGTTGCTGTAGAGAAGGCAGCGCTGGATACCAGGATGGCACAGGAGAGTGGTGATAGACAGATGGATGCAAGGGCTAATGTCTCCCGGCAGAAAGAGAAAGCAAAGCACTTCCAAGCTTTCTATCCCCTTCCCAAATGTGCCACACACCCTGTCCTACCTCCGGTAAGGAGGGAGGGAAAACCTGGTCAGTGGGATACACTCATCTCTATGTATGAAGGCAGAGTTGGGAACCATCCAGCGACAGTCGGTACTCGATGATTGAACGAAGATTACCCATGCCACTCTGAAGCCTATCTTTAGCATATACCGGTAGTTAAATGCCTTAGAAATATAGTAGGGAGATTTTCTTCATGTGTGCCTTAATTTTTTTTTTAAATGTGTGCCTTAATTGCTTAAACTGATATAAAATACCATCTTCTGAGGAGGTTTAAAAGCATGGGAAGACAGATTGAAATATGACTTTAGGAATTGGTGTGTAAAGTGTGATTTGTATAGGGAACCCATATCTACATTCTACATGTACCCTGTTAAAACAGAAGCTTATCTATGCTGTAATGGTAGGGGAATCCTCTTCATATGTGCCTTAATTACTGAAATTACATGACCCGCTATTTTTGGAAAATTACGAAAGCAATGTTCAATTGAATAGCAACGTTCAGGAATAGGATAATGACTTTGTTTGTCTTTGTTTTATTTCTATTTTTTGGGTGGTGAATCCATATCTACCTTGCCAAAAAAAAACACCTGAGGCTTATTTTTGTTTTAAGGTTCTTATTAGAGATTTTAAGAGGCTGACTATATCCAATAAGTGGCCTTATGGGTTTTGGTCATTATTTCTTCCAATTGACCAGTTTATTTTGAAATGAGGCTAGGCATTTTGAAGGAGAGAAAGTATTAAGTTCACAACTGAAATCAAAGACAGTTTGCTACAGAAGTTATGATTGCTTCACCTTTGTTGTTTCAATTTAGATGATTTTGATTTTATGTTTAATCCATGGAACTTGTATGATCTAATGTCAGTATATGTGACTTACCATATCAAAATCAGACAAAAGTCACTAGAAAAGAGTCAAAGATTCCGACAAAACAATCCATTTTTAAAGGCTTTCCCCTAATCATTTCTACTCATTTTGTTTTACAGAGCATACAGGAAACGTTGAAAATTCAGATTATGAAAAAAATATCTTCCCCCAAATAAGACAATTTTTATTATTTTGCCGATATCCTCAACACTCCGCTGAATTTGCTCGGCGACTTGTGTCTGATTTCGATGTGATGCATCACATACAGCAGAGCTAATAATGAGCTGTGTTTTTGCATCATCTATTGAGTACTTCTAATTAGAGGAACACATAGAAAGATACATTGTAGAGGTGAATCAAAAGGGTCCTATGGATGCCATACACGCACAATGTATTTCCTTCCTGGAGAAAGGCCGCACTCATCTTCTGCCGTGAAAAATGCAATTCCGAGATAGTTAAGTTTAAAAGATTTTTCACAGATTTTTTTGGGGGTCAAATTTAAAGGGAATCTAGTCAGTGTTTCCACTCTTCTCGAAATTCAGGAAATTGCGGGAAACTTTGGTATTTACAAGGAAATTTTCAGGAAGTAAAATAATTCCAGGAAATCTGAAAATCAAGATGTACACAATATCTGAAGTTAACAAAGTTGAATAGACATGATATTTATAGCATTATTTGCCTCATTTTAGCCTCATTTTGGAAAGTAATGATTTGTGTATTGAGTATAACTAAAAAACGGAAACGATTTCAACTTTAACGTGGAACTCTGAAAGGTGGTTTGATTCTCATAGCCATAGGTAATATATTCCATGAATCTGGTACTGTAGCTGAGAATACATTCCCTGTCCCTAAAAACTGCTCTTGTTCTTTCAGTCTGTAGTAAGATAAGACACTTTGCTATGGTTACACTTAAGTGCATGCCAAGTTGCAGAAAAGATATGTCTGATTATGAGGTGTACAATTTCAAGGCTCACAACATCCTTACCACTAACCTCCTAGTTGGTTGTGGACCAATCGTGAGCCAGTCGGATTGTACGTTGTGCTAAGGCCTTAGTTGTACAAGTATTTTTCAAACAGGTCATGCTATTCCATCCACAACTTTTTATGTTTAAGGGATTTTGAATTAAATGCAATAGCAGATTTTGCAGAACAGGGGGCTGTTTCACAAGAAGTTGAGTTTAACTTTAATTTAACTTAAATCCCTCGTATTCCTAGTATTATGCAGCAACAAGCACATTGGTCAGATTAAAAATATATGCTCAAAGAAAGTGCGCTATTGGGAAGTCTTATCATAATTAGATCATGCATTATTTACAGGATGCACTTGGAATTGAAGTGCGACTTTAAGTAAAACTGTATGATTTTGTGATAAACAGGCCCCAGGAATTACATGTTCATATTTAGATAATACTGATTATATACACCGGATGAGGTCAAATGTGAAAATGCCATATATAAAGCTAAAAACAAACAAACAATACAAACAAAAAGAATAACCTAAATTGCTAGTATAGTAGGTATAATGTCTATATAATTGAGACTAAATGTATCCTATAAGTGTAACATCATGATAATGGATGTTATTGAATTTGACTAAAACTACATGTATAACCTACCTTGAACCCGGGAGGATAATTCGCATATAGGCGCCTATGAATGCATGGCAGCCATTGAAGTATGGAATTGAATCCTGTGAACGGGGTCATAATATTCTGTAAAGCGCTTTTGGGAGTTTAACTGGAAAAGCGCTATACAGTGTGTCCCACAAAAAATGCTAATGGCACTTTAGATAGATATAATATAAAAATTACAAAACTATATTGTTTATAACTCTACACCCGTAAACTACTATTCGTTTTCTACAACTGGATGAAATTTTATGTGATATGGTCCAAGAATCTTAAAGATATGAGCATTTTGTCATTACACATCGGGAAACCTCTCCATCCAAGTTTGTATTGAGTAGTACCGGATGTGTCGAATAAAAGAAACCCAAGTTTGATCATTAATACTTTGAAAAATATTTCAGTAGTATTTATGAAATTTATATCACTGTAAAGTGCAACTCATTACAATTCTAATGATATGTCCCTCAGCTCACCAATATTACGTATCGCTGAACCTCATTGTTCTGAAAAAGTCTTGTAAAATTGTGAGTGCTTCACTTTCACGCTCATTGATGATCAAAGTTGGGTTTCCTCTTAATATTTTTGAATAACGCATCTCAAGGAGCACGAAAGTGAACACTCACAATTTTGTAAGACTTTTTCAGAACAATGGGGATCAGCGATACGTGGTATTGGTGAGCTGAGAGATATATCATTAGAATGGTAATGAGTTGCACTTTACAGTGATATAAACTTCATAATCACTACTGAAATATTTTGCAAATTATTAATGATCAAACTCGGGTTTCTTTTATTCGATATACCCGGTACTACTGAATACAAAACTTGGAGGGGGAGGTTTCCTGATGTGTGATGAAAAAATGCTCATATCTTTGTGATTATTGGACCATATCACATAAAATTTCATCTATTTGTAGAAAATGAATGGTAGTTTAAGGGTGTAGAGTTATGATTAATATAATATTGTAATTTTAATATTATACCCATCTAAAGTACCATTAGCATTTTTTGTGGGACACACTGTATAAATACCAGATATTATTATAATGATTATATTCTGAATGAAAAGTTTGAAAAATATGTTTCTTGTAGATCAATATAAAGCATTAGAATTTTAATTTATGTTATGGAGTAGTATACAAATGATGCACAGATGTGAGTATCGGTAGGTTTTGTGAGAAAAAGGTAACTATAGAACTGTTAAACCCACGAGGTGCAGCCGAGTGGGTTTAGACTAGTTTCCGTAGTTATCACATGCTCACTAGTCCTACCGATGCATGAACAAACCTGTGTATCATTTGTTTTATAGAATGGTGGATTTTTATGGGTGAAAAATCAATTTTTTGCATCAATAATTACCAACGCATAGCTAGCCATGCATAAGTAAGTACAGCCATTCTATAATATTCACTAATATTCTATTCATGATGTCTTCCAGTTATTCTTTATTCTTGTGAGATATCATTATTACAGTTTTACTAAACATTAACCATTATTTCATGTAATCATCATACGGATAGTAGGAAAGAACAGTCTATTTTTTTAATGCAAAAATAATGACATATAGTGTTATGATATTTGTACAGTTGTATTTCACGTGCAATAGTGTGTTTTGCGTTATATGGTAATGTATTTTCCCCACGCTTGATTCAATCGAATGTAATTATGAAAACATACAAAAATAAATTGCTTTTTATATGATGTTATGATGTTTAAAACTTGAATTATTTCTGTTTGTACGTCTACCCTTTGCGAATAGGCACATCATCTGGTAATAATTGCTTCACATTCAGTAAAATACCAACAATTTAAAAAATATAATATCATCTTCACTCTGAGCCTTATGCTGGTGTCACACGAGCCGTGTTGGCCCACCGTTCGCCACCGTTCTGGCCAAATTTTTGCACACGTCGGCAAACGGTGAGGCACAGGGTGAAGCGGTTGAAGCCCGTTCAACACGTTTATGGGAGCTCGCTGGGCACCCGTTCCCGAGAGGATTTTCAAGAACGGCCGAACTCTTGACGGGTTCTTTCCGGGTGATGACCGGTATTTCAAAACGGTCTTAAACTAGACCAGTCGTTAAAAGGGCGGTAAAAAGACTGAATGAGGACGCTGCACCCGTCTCATGCCCGTTTGCAGGACGGAGATGGACCATGGTGAGGTCGGGCAACATGAATCGATCACCCCCCTTTTTTTTCCACATAAAAAACGCCCCCTTATGGCTAAACTTGCCAACTCCAAGTACATGAAAACTAAACAAAAGTTAATTCATTGTTAAGGTCATTGAGTATCGGCTATAGGGGTAAGGTTATGTAGGTCAATCGGGTCCATCGTCCATTCTTCCCCCTTGTTTCCCTTTTCTTTTTTCTCCCCCCCCCCATTTTATTTTGCTGGGGGGGGGGGGGGGGGGGGGGGGAGGCTGTCCCCTTGATTGTTTATCAACTGAATGCATTTGAGTTAAAACTAATACCCCGATAAATATTTTGCAAACAAAAGTTTTATATACCATGAGGAATAAATCACATGACATAAACAGGGAGATGATTATCAACTTTATTTGGGGGCTGGTTTACTCGGAAATTATAATTTTATTGGGGGCCCATATTTTGTCGCCTTTGTTTCATTTACTTTCAGGCTCTGTTTCTGTTTCATATCAATTCACTTCTGATTTAATTATTTACATTTTGTAATAGATTTTATACAATATCGAATTGGCTCGGTTTGTAATTGTCCTACTTATTATATTGTTCTATCTAAGAGTTCTGAGAAGGCGGAAAACCTCAAATAACGAGCAATGCCGTCCAATATCCCATCATTATTCAAACAACATCCATGGGGTAGGCCTGGGTCGTTCCACACGGGTCACTCCATCCATTCATATACATGTATATTATTATTTATTTATTCTTGGGGAGGGGCGGGCGATAAGGAAGGGGGGGGGGCAAAAGCCCCTAATTCCAAATTTTAGGCACTTTTTTCCTAAATTTTCGGTCGGGAAATGCTGGGTAAGTCTCTTTTTGTATTTCCAATTCAGTGTATATAGGCTTCCTTGAAAAGTGGTTCAATTTTGGTTTGTCATTAACACAACTACGTGTATATACATGTACCTCACTGAAATTAAATTAATTACACGAAGTATATACAATCTATGGCAAACACAATTCGTATTATTTGGCCATCTTAAAAGCGGTTTCTCGGATATAAAATACAATGTCATTATGCATGTATTTTTATTAACAAAAATATTTTAAAGGTATTGTCTTGTATAGTTCTGATTAATTTATTTAATCACGGTAAAAATCACTCCACTGGGTCGTGTGTAACACAATGAAAATAAAAAGAAAACACAAACTAATCCAAGGCGGGATTATACAAAATTGTCCTAATAGCAGAATTAGGAATGATGTAGACATTTTTCTTGATGCGATTCTATAGAGGGTTATAATTTGGCTAAAAGAATATGGCAATGAAATGACTATGACAAAATATTAGACAATTCATAATATCATGATTAAAAACAATAATAAAGTACTTTCATTGTATTAGCAATATTTCATTTAATATTACAAGATTGAAATATTTCAAAACCATGGGGAATTTTTTGCGAAGAAATTAATTTAACATTCGATAAAATTAACACAATTTTATTTTATGAAACGCCGGTATGAAGTATACATGAAATTTTGGGCAAACGTATTAGACCAAACTAGCTGGAGCTTATTAGGAAAGTAGTCTAATGTTTATTACCAAAGCTGTTATAATGAAACTTTAAAAGCTAATGTCAAACAAAACAAAACAAACACGACAAAAGAACTGACATTAATTTAGATTAAATGTCCATAAAAGGGCCCAATTTTAATTCTTCTCTCCGACAATGACAATAAAAGTATTTTTGAGATCAATATGTTCAAACTGGAATTACCCCATCTACGATGACAAATTCTTCAGCGTTCTTGTTTTTGGAGAACAACTATTTTATTGGAGAATCATATGTGCTAGCAAAACAACATAATCATATGACAATGATATCACTCATATCTGTAGTTATATCATTAAATTGTCACATGTAATGACACACTAGTTGTAATACATTTAAGGTCCAAGATAATTAATTCATCTCTTCACTGGGTCGAGTTTGTCCTTGGTTCGAGGTCTGTCTCGAATCCATTAATATTCCTTTATAGTAAATAGTGGTGCGCACAAATGCTCATAACAATGGATACACGGAGTAACAATGTAGGTCACAATAGCTTAATTAGCACCAAAAATTTGGCAAAATTAAAACCAGGGGGGCATTTCATCAAAGAACTTGTTGGACATTTTATCCGACAAATTTGCTGTCGGCCAATCAGATGCAAGCATTTCAGTAGCTTATAACAGTTTGTCGGATAAAACGTCCGACAAGTCCTTTCATGAAATGCTTCCAAGATTACGCAAGATCAAAGATGTAGGGGTCATTTTACTATAATAAATAGTGAACGTTCCATCATACGATATTACTGGACTATATAAACTTATTAACTTAATCTATTTCACTTCGGCCTGCGGCCTTGGTGAAACAAACATGCACTTGGGATAATTTAGTATGTGTCGTACATAATGTAATCCAGCATATTGTATTTTAGAGTGTCCACTATATAAATTTATATAATATATTAGGGACATGGGGCTTTACACAATAATAAATCTCAGTAACTTTTCCTGTAGTCAATATATTGGTTTATATTTATTTTAAAGGTTACTGTTGTTTATTACACACTGTTCTTTGCTGACAAAAAAAAAGAAAAGAAAAAAGCAAACAAACAAATAAACAAACAAAAACGTTTTGACTGTAAGTTGTGATTACCGGAAATACCATCATTATATACTATTCCGACAAGAACGTTCATGCTTTGATTAATCATTATATCAAATACATAAACAAAACAAACACTACTTATTGCTATTTTTAGGATAGACTCTTAGATGCAGAACTAAATTTATATATATATACTTTGCATCTCTAATTAGGCAAAATTTGGTTTTGTGTTGTTCCACTCAGCTCAAAAGATAACCCGCCGTTGAATATTCCCTGGCATAGCCATGCAAGCTTTATATTAATTAGCCCATGGTTCTTATTCTTCCATCGATCAGCTAGAAGAACGATCCGTGGAATAACAGCTATTACGTAGGCATTGTGGAGATGATGAATATCTCTGGAATAACGATCGCGAGTCGGCTTCAGAATGGAGCTAGATGACATGTCCTCTTCCCACAAAATTAGCTTCAGAGCTTTCTCATCTCTCTCTCTCTACCCCTCTCTGTCTTAATAATCTGCTGTCTTCTCCTGTCGCTGACGTGAATGAATCGATTCTTAAGCTGACTCCCGATTCCAAAGCAGACATGGCAGTTTGCTAAAAAGAGCGGAGGTGTGTGATATGTAGAATAGGAGAGAAAAGGGAATGATAGACTGAGAAAGAGAAAGAAAGATATTATATACATATATCCGTATGACAGTATTAAAAGAGGGGCCATTGAAAGGTTTCTACCAGGTTAAAATCAAGCTTTCGGGCGTCTGCCTTTTATCAGGATCGTCTGGGTATACAGAGCAGAGTTCAGGGCCTGTCCCACAGGCGGCGATCGTTGTGGCGACAACCTGATAATTTCATAATTATAAGGAGTTAATCTTTAAAATGGCGAATATAAACCTACATACGACTCTATCTAAGCTAGGCTGCAACAACAACTTGCAAACACACTCACAACAGCAAGATCGCCAGTTGTCGCAGCAACGATCGCCTCCAGTGGGACAGCCCGTTTAAGCGTGAAGTGAGGTCAAGTATAAAAGAAAGTATATGACCTCACTTAGACATACCAAAAGTAGAATTTTAGCTTAACACATATACATGTATACCACAAGTTCAAAAGGTTAATAAAACGATATCATGACTCCCATTCCTGATTTTTTTTCCCCATAAAACACTCATACACATTTAAATACAATTACCTATATCAAAAAAAGAGCCGTTGACAGAGGTAAAACTCATTTAGGAAAGGCTCTGAGGTCTCAATAGTCCCCTGGAAATAGTCAAAGATAATTACTAATCAACACCTTTCAATGAACATGTAATGCTTTGCTATCAAACATGAAGCGATGGAGGCTGTTACTATAATTTTGGACGTTCACATTCATAAAATCTATTTTAAAAATAAAATCATCCTTTGCACTTCGCCAGCAATATCGTTGTGTTTCTTTACTTTTTTTTTCTGTCTCTCTCTTTCTCTCTTAATAACATTTTTTTTTTGTTAGTCGCACAATAGGCCTATTGTAAGTTGCATAGAAATTTCAATCAACCGTTTAATTCAACGAGGAAAAAGAAAACAAATATTCAAAGGATATAAATTGGATTAGTTGCATGATTAATTAAATCAAAACAAAAAAGAAATTAAATCAGGTCTAGATCAATTAAGCTATGGTCGTGTGTCACAAGTTGGGGTATAGTAAAAGGGTGGAGGCGTTACATTTTGGAGGGAAAATTATCACATTTTTTTTTTACATGGCATGAAAATGATGTACAGCCATAAGCTGTGCAATAATTCATATTGTAGATAATTTATCAGGCTACATGTCTGTGAAGTTTCAGCTTCGTTATGCTCATAGTTTGAATACAAAGATACTTTTAACGGAGTATGGTAAGGGGTGGAGGATCCTACGGTGGAGGCATGTGTTAAAGCATAGGGAATTCCCATTTTTGTTACTTTCTTATTGTTTGCTGCGTTATATCTTTGCAGCCATTTGGTCTTATGGGTTGAGTGATATATCATTCTCTTGGGAATTTATGTGGTTCTAGATAAATGTGAAGAATCAATTAATTAATCAATTAAAACATACTTAATGCACACATCCTCATAGACAATTCATTGCATGCATCAAAATTTGTCACATGCAATTTTATAACAATAATTGTTATTTTTTCGCCATTTTCTTTGCATGCATGTAAATACACAATGAAGTGGAAACATATTACTTGCGATAAACTTTGTTTGAGTTGTAATGCAAGTGTAAAAGACAGGATTTCTGCCCTTTTTGCACTATTTTTTTCTTCTTTTTTGACACCCTGTAGCGCGGTTAGAAAAAATAATTTTGTATTACAAGTTTATATCTTTTAGAAGCATAGCGTCTTATTAACACAATCCAAGATGATTCATTTCATTTGGTGAACAGATTAAGAAATTATTCGCCGGTAAATTTGTGAAGTTTCTCAAACCATTTTATCCTGTAACACTCTGTATAGCTTTTATGACACACCATGTTCAGGCACAAAAATATGATAATCATCTTTCTTTCAATCTCTGCTTTCAAAATATATATTTTTATACATGTCTGACTTACTACTAAGAGACTAGAGATGTTTGATTGTGACAATGTACATTTCTACAATTCTTTAGACATGTAACGCATTTTCCACCCAACTCATGACATGTGGCCCTATATGAAACTTAAATAATGCTATGTAAGTTGAAGATGCTGCCCTTAAACTACATGAAAATCGAGTTTTTTTCTTAATTTAATCAACAGTCAAGATTCAATCAAAATAATTAACAACGAGATTTAAATGATGACCTATCACAATAATGGTATAGCAACCCCACCCTTATGGAACAATCACTGATGGTCACCACACTGTTCACATAGTCAATGTGTTGTTATTGTAGTTGTTTTTATATTTTACGGCGCTTTCATAAATTATATGAATATTTACGCCTTATCATTTGCGGTTTTTTTCCTTCTTCCCCCTTTTTTTTTTAAAGAAAATAAAATAATTAGGGTTTTGCCTGTTAAAAAGATCCTTTTTTCTTAAATACAAAGCCTTGCTGGATGATAATCAAGAAATTCAATATATCTGTCGTATATGTCTCTAATAACATACCGACCTCGTTCTTGTAAAACAAAAATAATTATAATAAATAAAAGAACAGAAAACAAGGTATAGGTATTCAGGCGCGTATCCAGGATTTGGCACCCCGTGTTGATTTTTTTTTCGGCCTGCGGCCAACCAAAAGGTCATAATATCCACCATAGGGGTAGGTTTCAGAGGTTAATCAGCTCAAATCATGCCCACTTTTTTTTCGTTTTTTATTTTATTTCATTTATTAATTTCTTTTTTTTTTTTTTACATTTTGCTCAATTTGGCGCCCCCTAAGGTCAATTTGGCGCCCCCTAAGGTCATTTTGGCGCCCTTTCGGGCGCCTACCCGGGGGGCCCGGGCCCGTAAAGCCCCCCCCCCAGAATACGCACATGGTATTTTGACCAGACGGAACGAAGAGAAGAAAGAAAGGGTCATAAACTCCAATCCTGCACCTGTACCGCAGCGCGGTGTAATGTATGTGGTAATGGTGTGTTCACCACACCGTGGTGTTTATTTTACTACATGTATAAGAAAAGAATGTGGTCAAAGTAGATTACCATACTATGTTCAACTAGCCAACTAGGCCTATGTGAAAATTATGAGGTCATAGTGTAATCACAGTATGATTTCAGAATCATAGTGTTACAACACTGTGTTCAAACGGCCAACTATCTGAAAATGATGTGGTCATGGTGTGATCACATTGTGATTTTGGAATCTTAGTTTGATCATACTACGTTCACACAGCCCACTATGTGAAAAGTATTTGGTCAGTAGCGGACGCAGACCGGAGTCACACAATGAACTTACCGGGCTCATGCGTAAACATAATAGAGCCGCTTTTGTCCCCAGACAATTGGGCCCCCGAAATGCATTCAATTCGATTTTCTTGGATCCGCGCATGGTGGTCATAGTCCTGTCGCAGCGTCGTCCCAGTTACTGGTTCTAAACAAAGAAGCCCATGCAAAAGGTTTAGCCTAAATGCGGTCCAGCAACGGGCTAGAATCGGGCACATACACAAACATGTTTCCTTGCGATCATATTGGTATTGTTCAACACAGGATTTTTTAGAACAGCAACCAAGACAACACCACCGTTATTTATTGTACTATTTTTTTTTGTAAGTATGTTTTTATTTCCTCCAAACAATACAACAAAACAAACAATAAACGTACATTGTATTTATACGACAGAGATTATTGTTCATAAACAATTCATAATATCAATTATATCACTGTGCATTTAACAATACAGCAATGTACAACAAAATTTATACACCGTTAAGGCACATAAAACATTTAAATAATAAAAAAAAAATGGAAGAATTTTACACTGAAAACCTAACCTCGTCCGTCAATGGACCGACTAACTTTAAAGCTAGTCGGTCAAGACGGACTAGTTTTAAAGCTAGTCTGTCATGTTAGTCCGTTGAGACGGTCTAGCATACAATTGAATCTACATCTCTCAACTTGATGCTAGTCCGTCGACGCGACCGACTAGGTGAATAAAAGTAGCTGGGTGGACCCAGTTTACCCATTAAAATGGGGTCATCCCGATAGTCCGCGGGTCCGATAGTCCGCGGGTCCTATAGTCCGCGGGTCCGATAGTCCACGGGTCCGATAGTCCGCGGGTCCTATTGTCCGCGGGTCCGATAGTCCGCGGAGGGGGGGGGGGGGGGGGGTGATGTTTGTTACTCTGAGGGTTCGTTATTCCGAAAATAGTAAAAGGTTCGTTATTCCGAAAATGGATAAGCCCAAAAATAGAAAAGGTTCGTTAGTCCGAAAATGGAAAAAAGGTTCGTTAGTCCGAAAATGAAAAAAAAAGGTTCGTTAGTCCGAAAATGGAAAAAAGGTTCATTAGTCCGAAAATGGAAAAAAGGTTCGTTAGTCCGAAAATAGAAAAAGATTCGTTATTCCGAAAATAGAACAAGGTTCGTTACTCTGAAAATAGAAAAAAGTTCGTTATTCCGAATATTGAGCTATTACTGCCTGAGCGAATGGATTAAGAATGAATAACCTCTAGATAAGGGGGATTTTTTTTTTTGGGGGGGGGGGGAGGGGTGTCATTATTTAACAGCATCTGCGGTTAAATTTTGATTTTCGGAGAATTTATTTTACATAATTAGCAACGGCGACTTCTGCTGAAGTTTCGCATCTAAAATTGGGCCGTTTAACAATCCATATTAAACTAAATAATTAAAATAACACCAAGGTGGATATATGTATTAAGCGCTATATAAATGTAAATATTATTATTATTATTCCGCAATTGCTTTCGTTCCGTCTATATTTAATGAAGAATTAATCTCCCAACGTTATCGACAGCGACTTCTTCCGAAAAAGAATAATTGTTGCTACTTAAATCGGGCCGTTCTCACGCCATAACTAAATAATTATTTCGGCAACTACTTTTTTCATAAAGAAATTATTTCGAAACATCATCAGCGGCGACTTCTTCCGGTAAAGAATAAGTTTCGTTTCTAAAATTGGGCCGTTAATTCCACAGTTGTATCCATTCCGTATTCATTTATGAAATATTCTTTATCGGAAAAACACGCCGCCGATACTTTTTTCGACATAACTTCTTAATGAAATAAAGACGGGGCGGATATTATTGCGGAATCAATTATTTAGCTGCCCTTTCGGTTTTCCCGGCTTCTCCACAGATTACTAGTATTTCAGTTTCGGATTAACGAACCTCATCTCATATTCGTAATAACATATCTTCGGAATAACGAACTTTATTCTATTTTCGGAATAACGAATCTTTTTCTATTTTCGGAATAACGAACCTTTTTCTATTTTCGGACTAACGAACCTTTTTTCCATTTTCGGACTAACGTACGAACCTCTTCTATTTTCGGACTAACGAACCCTTTTCCCATTTTCGGACTAATGAACCTTTTTTCCATTTTCGGACTAACGAACCTTTTTTCCATTTTTGGACTAACGAACCTTTTCTATTTTCGGACTAATGAACTTTTTTTTCCATTTTCGGACTAACGAACCTTTTTTCTATATTCGGACTAACGAACCTTTTACTATTTTCGGAATAACGAACCTTCAGAGTAACAAACATCATCCCCCCCCCCGCGAACTATCGAACCCGCGGACTAACAGACCCGCGGACTATCGAACCCGCGGCCTATCGGACCCGCGGACTATAGGACCCGCGGACTATCGGACCCGCGGACTAACGGACCCGCGGACTATCGGACCCGCGGACTATCGGGTGACTGACTAGCTTTTGATACAAATAGTTGCAATGTCGTTTCAATGTACCTTCTCTATTTATTCTGTTTCCGAGCATAATCAAGTTGATACATTCTGAAACAACTGTTGTTTTGGCTTGACAATCTGAAAGCTTACGAGACATCTATCATGACAATTATGCAATACACGATTACCGGTAGATTCCAAATATTGTTCTCCATTCTTCAATTACAGGCTAATCCAATACCTTGTTACTATATAACTCAAGAACCCGGTATTTTCTTACTGATTGCTGGTGAATGCCCGGCTTAGCAACAACAGTGAATAGAAGTTGGATACAATCAACATTCTCAAACAAAGGTTCTTTTGGCTTGACAATCTGAGAGCAATACGATAGCCGAAATAACATCAATCGTGACAAGTATGCCATTTACGAGTAGGTTAGAAATATTGTTCCATTCTTTAATTACAGGCTTATTGAATACTTCGTTACTATAGAACCCATGAACCGTCTATTCTTATAGATTGCTGGTGAATGCCCTGCTTAGCAACAGCAGTGAATAGAAGGTGGTACAATTGATTGAATAACATGCGAATTGCGAAAAGGACATCACTTTTAGTTGCATTATCTGTATGTGAATTCCATTTAATGAGCACACTGTACAGATATGCTTGATATACCCCGTAAAGCTTAAGATTTTGATTATAATGGCGATCTCCTTCCTGTGACATGACTGTGAGGGTACTCTTTTTTAATTCCTTATGTTTCAGTTCACAGATAGCGTTATTTTTTCACATAGATTAATGCTATAATCACCAACGCGAAAAATTATGTCTTGCCAGATCAATTTATAAATTGTGTGTATTTACAACGATAGAAACAATCACATTAAATTATGAAAATTGAAACTTTATTCTAATAATAAAAAAAGGGGCCACTTTTCTTTTAGATTACTTGTATCTGAAAGAAAAGAATATTGGATTAGAGGCACGACTTTGGGATTCTGAAGTGGCTCTCAAGGACAAGTGTATACGCCGAAAATGCAAAAGCAGGTAGGCCTACAACAAAAAGTCATGATGATGCAAACCAGGGCGGCGACCCCTGGACCCCGTGCCCCCATTTGATAATTGCCATAATGTTAACTGGTGCCTCCTGTATTTATTCCTGTCTTCTGATTTATATCATCATAATAAATTTTTTTTTTTTTTTGGCTCAAATTCTTGTGACAAAGTACATGCTTTTAATCGTATCTTTATAAATTCTTCTAATATTTCAGATTTGACGTCTCTGAAAAGCTGGTGAAGCCATATTAACCTCGTCCGTCATGCTAGTCTGTCAAGACAGCAGCAAGAACATCGCGGCAGAAAAGCGCGACGGACTAGCTTTTACACCATGACCGACTAGCTTTAAAGCTAGTCCTGCTCAAAAGCTCGTCAGTCTGGGCATCACTACGACTAGCTTTTATGCTAGTCTGTCAAACTAGTCGGTCACGACGGACGAGTTTTAAAATTAGTCTGTCGTGACCGACTAGCTTTAAAGCTAGTCTGTCATGACCGACTAGCTCTCTGAAAAGCTAGTCCATCGTGACCGACGAGCATTAAAACTAGTCCGTCTTGACAGACTAACTTGACGGACTAGCTTTCAAGCTAGTCCGTAGAGACAGACGAGTTTTAAAGCTAGTCCGTAATAACCGGGTTGTGTTGAAGGAAAGCTAGTCCGTCGTGACCGACTAGTTTTAAAGCTAGTCAGTCTGGGCATCACTACGACTAGCTTTAAAGCTAGTCGGTCTACCCGTTTAGGTTTTCAGTGTATATATAAAAGAAAAGAGAGAAACTTATATAAAAAAGTTCCTCTGCTCTTTTCATTTCCTTAAGAACTCTGAACTCACAGAGAAACCTGTCAGAGATCCTAAGTAAAAGACCCACCCTCCCCTTTAAAAATGACCTACTCCCCCCCCCCCCCCCCCCCACCCCCGCAGGAATTCCACTTGTCTGGGCAGGTATACGAATCCGTTTACCCAAACAAACAAACAAACAAACAGGATGATTATGACATCACAATTCGATACTCTTTAGTTCTTCCCTGAATTAATTATGAAGTTAGTTTCTCATCGGCTTTTTTTGCAGCAGTTTCGTTTGTCATTTTGAACTTAATTGCGCTGACCTGTTAATCCCGTGAAAATGTGAGTTTTGTTAATAAATTTGCAATCAATCAAAATAATTATGTTATGTTTAATAATGCAACTCAATTTTAGCGAAGTTTACACAATTTTTAGCTTCTAGCAAACGAGAAAATGTACAAAATTAACTACATTGGACCTAAAACTCGCAAAGCCATATCGAATTCTAAATTACCCTAACCCCTGGTGGTAAAGGCCTTTTACAAATGTGTGTACTAATCAAGTCTGCTGTCTTAACTAAACACAATATCGCAGACTGAATTTATATTTTTAGACTCACGCTTAATCCCCTTTCACAATTGGTCTGCGACAATTTGCGACCTTTAGCGCGACAGGCTTCAACAGGCATCAATCGCTATTTTTCTCATAAGATCATACAAAGACTTTCACAAATGCAACAGGTGTCGCACAACAAATGCAACCAGTAAACACTGTTGCACGAGTAAGTCGCATATGCTCGTAGTGTCGTCACATTGGGATTTCACAATCATAGTGTCACCACACTGTGTTTAAATAAATCACTATGTGAACATTATTACCACCAAGTGGCAGTTTCCCGTGGTGTTACGTATCATGGTAATAACCTCATTTGCATAAAGTGATTTGGTATACACAAATCATTGTTTTTATAAGGTTTACGTAACTATTCAGTAATTCACTGCATACTAATGTGTTTTTTCCTTTTTAGTGAAATATATTCCCTAAACACAAAGTGAGATCAAGAGCAATAAGTATAAAATTTGCAATAAATCATCAATAGATGTAGAAAATAACTAACCAAGACCAAAGATATTTGGGTAAAATTGAGGTATATAGTGTGCGATACCCATGTTGTGTATGTGGTATTCCTGTGATAATGAGTTTGTGGTATTCCTGTGTTAAAATGGTGTCATGTGTGGTACTGATCCTACAGTAACTAATGTGTGGTACTGACGTGTGGTAATATTCTGTGGTATTTTTGGGGGGAATGGGATGTGTGTTCAAACCTCACTGTGACATTACAACAGTAATTCAACATAGTAAAAACATTGTGGTGTACAGTGTCATTAATACACTTTAGCATTACTATATTCCTTCATCATTATGTGGAAATAGGATGTGTGTTTTACCACACCTTAGTTTTACCACAGTATTTCCACATGGTGACACACTGTGGTGCACAGTGAGTCAATACCTCATTGTTCGACAGTGTGGTAAGGACTCGTGTCCCATTTCCACATAGTTAACCCAGTGTCAGTGTGGTAATGACACATTATGCACCAAAGGGTGCTTCACAATGTGGCAACACTGTGATTGTTCCATAAGGGCAGAGAAATGAGACGTTATAAACAAGGGCCACCAAATTACATTACATAGAAATAGCAAAAATATTCATACAAGATAGATTATTCTAAAACTTATTTTGTACAAAAGGGTATTTTCGTATCTGTTATAAATCCGTAAAAGTGCAATGTAGTTCTACCAATGTGATCTTTATAAATACTTTATTGTTTGTTCTGCTGACCATGTTCTTAAAACGAGCATGGAGATTTATTGAATGGTTACGAAAAAAAAATGAGGCACATGCCCTCACGGCTGGAACCGCCACTGTTACGGAGAAGGGGTTGGGGATTTATTTTTCCTATGTTCAGGGATTATCTACCGGTATAATGGCGCGAGGGAAGAGATAACACTTCCTATTCCTTTCACATTCTTCTCCATAATATCCTGTCGCTTCTGATAATGTACTTAACGTAAAGCACTTACGCTGTCATGCTACGAGTGGGTGAAACGGTGACACCGCGTGTGTGGGTGGGTGTTAAATGTGTGTGTCGAGGAGGGTGTGTTGTGTGAGTGGCTTGGGGTGTGGATTGGGCTTGCCTGGTGTATGTGCAACCTCTACACTTCAAGGAAAGTATGATAAGTGAGAAAGAAAAAGAGTTGAACATGTTGAAGGGGAGGCAAACGACGTAGAATAAGCAAGGAGCGATGAGAATAACACTCGCAATACATGAAAAATGAAAGGTCAAACTGATCCCATTCTGTGTCTATTAATTGTTGTCATACGATATTCCCGATCAATTAAAGCTGTATGGCGAAAATTGAACAGGAAAGATGTATTCCGCAATGGAGCAAGATGCGGGCAACTTTGACCCCCACTTTTTAAAGGCATATTCTCCAGTTTCTGTTTAAATATTAAATCTGGAATTGTCAAACCTAATTTCTTTTTTCCTTCGCAAAGGTTCACTGAAAACCTAAACGGGTAGACCAACTAGCTTTAGAGCTAGTCGTAGTGATGCCCAGACTGACTAGCTTTCCTTTAACATAACCCGGTTATTACGGACTAGCTTTGAAACTCGTCCGTCTCTACGGACTAGCTTGAAAGCTAGTCCGTCAAGTTAGTCCGTCAAGACTGACTAGTTTTAATGCTCGTCGGTCACGACGGACTAGCTTTCCAGAAAGCTAGTCTTTAACAAGACGTCTGTCCACTACAAGTCTACTGACTCTCATGCGTATTTGAATTATGGATCATCCCACCCACCGGCTTGTAAGTGGTCTATTCCTTATTCTCAACTGACACGTGTCCGTCGACTTTGCAGTGACGAAGATGACTTCCAGCGGCAGGTTGATCAGATGACTGATTTCTTCAACCAGAGAGGATATCCTGATAGCATTATCAACTCCGCCAAGGGCAGGATTCTAAAACAGACGCGTGCAGCCGTTATGGAGCCTCGAGTGTCTACCAGTGCTTCCAGTGTACCCTTTGTCCTCACGTATCACCCTAACAACCAACGTGTCGCGAAGATCATCAATGACAACTTCCCCCTCTTGCGGGATGACCCAGCTACCGCCGACATCTTCAAGGAGCCACCTCTCATAGCCTATAGAAAGGATCGCTCGTTACGACAAACGTTAGTATCTTCACGACTTCCTTCTACTCCTGACATCTCCCAGTCTGGTACCAATCCATGTGGCCGACCGAGATGCAAGACATGTAAAGTCACCACTGCCGCCACTACTCTCAGGGGTCCCAACTCGCAATGGACTATCCACGGCAAGTTTACGTGCACTACCAACGATTGCATTTATGCCATTCATTGCAAGAAATGTCAGCAACTCTACATCGGGGAAACTAAGAGGAGACTCGCTGATCGTGTGACTGAACATTTGAGGTCTATTCGACTCAACACCACTGGATTACCTGTGGCTGCTCATTTCAATTCCAACGATCACAATATCAAGGACTTTGAAGTATCTGTAGTCCGTAGTTCATTCAATAACGACGAAGTTCGCAAGCAGAAAGAAGAACGTATGATTTTTCGCCTTGGTTGCCTCCAACCTAGAGGGATCAATGTTTCGTTTCGCTCATTTCCCATCACGTAATTCGTTTCTCTTCTTTTTCTTTTTCCCTTTTGTCCTCCTCCAGCCCCCCCTCCCTCTTTCTCCCTCTTCTTCTGCTTTCTCTCTGTTGCCTTTCTTTTTTCCTCTCCTGACTCTCTGCCTCTCTTCCCCCTCTCGTTTCTTTTTCTTTTCTCTTTCCTTTTTTCCTCCTTGTCCTTTTTCTCTTTCCCCCTTTCTATTTCCCTTTCTCTTTCCTCTGATGTATTGTTACGTCACGTTTCGGGCGTATCCTATTTTGTTGCTACGCGACCTTTTTTGGCGCGTTTTTGCATTTTGTGATTATGAAGTTGACGTTTAATAAATTTGTCATTCCTTGACAAAGGGCTATGCCCGAAATATCGGAAAATATTTTATCTCTACGGTTTTTCATTCAAATTGTATTTCTTTATATATATATATATATATATATATATATATATATATATATATATATATATATATATATATATATATATATATATATATATATATATATATATAAATATATAAATATATAGTAAATAGTGATAGAAAAATATGCGTTTCGATTGGATAAGTCAGTACCACGTGACCTACCTTCAATTTGTTATATTGTACATATGTACAATATAACTCGGTTTTTGGACGGTAAAGTCCGTGTTAAATGAATGGGGAGATTATCGATTCTACCGATTGGGTTGTTGCGCTAGCGCGTAATAACAGTAAAATGGTGCTCCCAAAAGTTAATAACAATGGATACACGGTGCAACAATATACGTCACAATAGCTTTATTAGCACCAAAAACTTGGCAAATATAAAACCAGATAAGGCAAGGTCAAAGATCTAGGGGTCTATTTACTATAATAAATAGTGAACGCTCCATCTTGCAACATTACTGGACTATATGAACTCCAAATACTAAATGATCCCTCGTACAGATCTATTTCACCTCGGCCTGCGGCCTCGGAGAAACAAATCTGCACTCTGGATAATTAGTATTTGTCGTACTTATAATCCAGTATATTGCGCAATAGATTGTACACTATTTATATAATATAGACATATATACAGTTGAGGCCAAAAGTTTACATACACCTGGTCAGAAAACATATAAATTCGATTTTTACCACCATAAGAACATTGGGCATCATTTATTTTGATAGATATTATAAAGTATGGTATCCAATTTGATTCCAAAGAGTGTTTTCATATAAAGTATCTAGAAACAATTCAATGGGTCAAAAGTTTAAATACACTAACCAAAATTAGTGATGGTAGTGCCTGTATTTTGCTTTATTTTTTTATTTTTTTATATTTTTTTTTTACTGGTTGAGGCTGTCAACGAGCTTTCTATATACTTCTCCTGAGATTACTGTCCATTCCTCCTGCAAGATTACAACAATTCAATCCCATCTGCAGGTTTTCTAGGGCGAATGCCATTTTTTGTGTCTGCCCATATGGTTTCTACAGGGATCTGGACTAGAAGTGTGACAACCCCTCCTTAATCCCCCTTTTCTTCGTTTACCCACTCTGAAAACTAGTTTAAATGGATGTTTGGGGTATTGTGGTAATCTTAATATGGTTCAAACTTTCAGGCTTGCATATTGATATGATGCTACCAGCTCCAACATCACATTTTACAATCTACACGATCTACAGGGTTTATCAATGGGGTTTATCCATTGTTTGTGTAGTGTGATGTTGAAGCATATAGCATCATATCTATATGCCAGCTTGAAAGTTTGAACCATATTAAAATTGAGGCTTCAGTCACCACAAAAGCCCAAACATTCAATTGAATTAGTTTTAGAGTGGGTAAAACAAAGAAAAGTGGAGATTATGGAGGGGTTGTCACATTTCTAGACCAGATCCCTGTACAAACCATATGGGTAGACGTAAAAAATGGTATTCGTCCAATTAAACCTGCAAATGGGACAGAATGGTTGGAATCTTGCTGGTGGAATTAGTGACAACCATCTCAGGAGAAGTATACAGAAAGCTCTTTGACAGCTCCAACAAGTTCGGCGGCGCCCCCCCCCCTATCCTGAAATCATGGATCCGCCACTGAATTCACATTGCCTTTTGTAACGTTATATTGATGTTAAAATTTTATTTTTTTTGGTATGTACACGATAAAAAAAAATCATTAAAAAAATATAAATTTCGAGTTTTGAAATCTACCAATTATTGATAAGACATACATATATATATATTTATGTAATGAAAGAAAAACCAACATATTCCGTGGAAATACCTGACTACGGCTGTGGTAAATTAATCATAAATACATTTTGATTTCTCGGACATTTTCAATGTAACAAATTATTATTGTTAAAACTCAGGCTCTTTTTATACGTCAACGCTCCACTTCACTTCAAATCTAAGCTTTCTATATTTCATCTCAAGGATTTTTGATAATTGATTATTAAACTCACATATTAGTTTGACTGTTTTATTTTGTAAACTGCGTTAATTTATAGGAATAATGAAACCGCGTATACGTTGTTCAACAATCCAAGGTAATTTCCACAATGTTAACGGCATCGTTCTTCAAGAAGTCTCTCTTTCAGTGGTATAATGAATACCACGATGTATGTTGCCCGGGCTCGCTCTTGTCATTTAATTGATTCCACGCAACCAAGGGACGTCAGAGTATATAATAAAAAGCATTCATGTTAAGCAGGAATCATAATGAATGTGTCCAATCCCTTCCGTGTGTCGCATAACTCGCCATAAATCAAAGTCGATTCGGACAGCACCAGCCAATTACTCATAATTTTCGGAAGGAAAGAATGAAAAAAAAAAAAAAAGGAGCTGAAGAATAGAAAATATTTCAAATGACTGTGGACCTTTGCGAGGGTGTGTGTGTGTGTATGTGTGTGTGTGTGTGTATGTGTGTGTGATAGAGAAAGTGTGTATATACAGTGTTTAAGAGAGTGTATATGAATGTGAGTGTGTGTGTTTGATAGAGAGAGAGTGTGTATATGGGGTGTGCGTGAGGGTGTGCGTGTAATTTATTTCAAAATCTAACATGCTTGACGTAAGGGGGATTAGGAACAGTGTGCAAGGGTGTGGGTGTGTGCTGTTGGGTACATTCGAGCATGATTCATTCTGCAAGAGGAATTAAAAAAAAAATGAAAACGTTGCGATAACTATAATGGTAATTGAAGGTAAAATTGTGTTATTAGACGGGTGTGTGGGGTTAATACGTTTTTACGCTTTCCTCAAGTAAATTACTCAGCCGATGAATTATTATATACATGTGTATTTCAGGCTATTTCTCCCTTGCCGCTATTGGATGAATTAAAAGCTTCTCGACTTGATTAAACTTTTATAGATTATGTTTGATTTTTTTTTTTTTTAATTTATCTGACTATTTTATTATGTGTGAATTTATCGCATTTCATTGATTCAAAGAGAGATATGTTAAAAAAGAAAAAATACAAATAATAAATTTCTGCTATTAGATTATATTAGCTTTCGGATTGGTAACGAGGATGTATAATATCAGAATGTTGTTTGTTTTTTTTTTTACATTATATTACTAAATTGAAATAAGGTTTTTTTCATTATATGAATTAATTTTTTTGAAATATATTTAGCTTATTTTGTGATAGTAATCGAATGTGACACCGGAAAGCTTTTTGGTTAAGATAATGTTTACTTTGAGGAAGTTGATACTTTTTTCTAATTATTATTTCTCTAATCCTGTCTGTATATCTTTCTCTCTATTCTCGCCGCTCTCTTTCTCTATACCCCTCTATCCTGTCTCTCTCCATCTATCTCTGTCCCAGCTATCTCTTCCTATATTTCGCTTTTTGTTTATATAAACACTAGATAATGCAATTATATATATATATTATATATATATTATATATATATATATATAATATATATATATATAATGGTGTGTGCTGTGTTGTGTGTGTGTGTGTGTGTGTGTTGTGTGTGTGTGTGTCTGGCTTTCATATAGAAAGTCATGAATTGTATCATATTGTATATTAACATCAATTACATTGACTCCGTTCTAGAGCGTTGTTGCTCTGATGAGGGGATGACTATACCGTTACCCTCACTGGGTAAAGTGAAGCAATCCAATGTCACGTAGGCGACGATATGTTTATAAATACCTTTACCAGATTATGTAATATGCGCATGTCATCAACATCTATCTGACAATGATATAATATAATGTGCGTGGTTATCATATTCATGCACGAAAAAATCTCTCATGGCAATAATACTGATAATTTTTAATTAAATATGAGGAGATACATAAATAAATGAATGGCTCTTCTTGATGTTCTTTGAAGAGAATAATGATAAAAACCAGGCTCTCTAGGCGATGCGGTCTATCAGAATAATTAAATAATGTAGCCTACAATCGGGCAGAGGAGATGGTGCATATAAGCGTGACCACCAATGGTAACGAGTCAAGGCCACGTACAACTTTATGCTACTATGAGCTCACCAAGAGAGTATCGTACACTGCCCTGAAAACACGGGTGCTGTCATGGCATAGGTACATGCAGGTAATATGGACCCCTAGGCCATTTGCCTTATTTGCATAAATTACGAAATGACACACAGTCTAACCTTTGTTTATATGAATCAATAACTACTGCTCTAACTTTATTGTGAAGAAAAACAATTACCACAACCACCCTGTCTGCAATATTCAAATGTTGACCTCATTACCAAAGTGCCCATATTACCTGCATGTACAGGTAATATGGGCACATGTATTTAATGTATGTTTTAAAAACTACAATGACTCTACCATGTCTTGAATTGTTTAAAATGTTGAAAATCATTAACTTTTAGATATATTTGAAATTATAAGACCCTTCAGTAAATCCTATGACATATATATTTCATTGTTATGTATTTTGTATATTATTCTTTTTTAATATTATTTAAATATATATTCATTATACAAGTCAATATAGGCCTCTAATAAAGTTATTATATTAATTATATACTGTGAAATACCCAAAAATCGTAGCAAAGAGATTTGATGCCTCATCCCAATTACTAAGTACCAGAATCATTTCCCCATTTGGATGTCCCATATTACCTGCACTAATGTTGCTGTGTCAGGCAAGCATTTAATGCACATTGCACCCTTCACTAAAACAAATTACTGTACACGCTAGTATGATCAAAATGAAACTATAAGCTTACTAAATATACAAACAATTGAGGTTACCCCCTCAAACACTCTTTCACCATGACATTCTGTGAAATATCAATTTTACATCAGGGTAAAAAAAATGCCGTAAGTTTTATCTACCTTGTTGGTTTCAGCAATTTTATCAGAGAAATATCGGCATCAGATGCTCTCACGACGGTATATTTTCGTATACAGTTCACATGAACAACATTATGGTGCTCACATCGGTCACGGTCACCGGTCGACGGTCACGACATGATTTGCTTCAGGTGGCCATATTACCTGCATGTACCCTATAAATAAAAAATATATATTTGACAATCTCTCTATTTCGCTTCTTTCTATCTCCCTCTCTCTCTCTCTCTCTCTCTCTTCTCCCACTCTCTCTCTCTCTCTCTCTCCTCTCTCTCTCTTCCCCTCTATATCTATTATATAATATATCTCCCTCTCTCACTCTCTCTTTTTATGTGTTTATGTGTGCATATGTATATATATATATATATATATATATATATATATATATATATATATATATATATATATATTACACATTTGAATAATCAAACCATAAATATGATGTGATACGTGAAATCTACTCGTTCAAAGGAGTAGACAAATTACAGAACTATTTATATCCTCCTCCGAAAAAATGCCTCAAAGATCATTTATTTATATTCGATGACAGGATCAAACGTTAACAATTTCTTGATCAGTTTCATTCGTGGAAAAAAAGTGAAATAGAGACTTAAACTCAAATAAATCATCATATAACGCAAATGTACATGACCGAACAAAATCAATAAAAAAGTAAATAAACATTCATGCCACTCGACAAATCAAAAAGAATATCATGTCCACTTTTTAGAAATATTTTGTTTTAAGGAATTAATGTTTTCCAAAGAAACATCTGTTTGTAATACTTACTAGTTGAATGAAAACAACAGTTCTCCGCTGTACGCAGGTACTAGGCAGGCATATAAAATATAACTTCAAAGATGACTATCTAAAAGCAAGACTCCTTTGCAAATCAAGTTATGGGATATATCCAATCAATGTCTCCTAAAGAGTACTTGGAAGATTGGGCTTTTAAAGAATAGGTTAAGAAATCAACGTCACTGTTACCTCTGTTTCATCTAGTTCCAGAAGCAGAAGAATTAACCCACGTGAATCGTCGTAATTGAGAATCTGATGTTAGTTCATCGATGTTTAATCAAGCACAAAAAAGAAATGAGTTAATCTGTCTTACATAAGTTCGCTGTTCTTGTACAGAACACAAGCGCACTTTAAATCCTAGGAATTAAACTCCTGGTAAAGCTATTCCTTGGAACACGAGGAACTGACAGTTGAGGAAAATGTAAAATGACACCAATTTAGGACCAATTACCGTAGCTTCGTCCCGTTGCTGGCTGCAAGTGGTTTGCGCGCTTGTGGATGTTGTGTTGGGTTGGAGGAAGAATTGAATGGTGCGTACACTTCAGCAAATATGATGCACACAGTCTGGACGCCCTGTCACAATGCGCCTCTCGTTTAAGCATAAAGCGAATCAATTAAACTTATTTGCCATGGGCTATGAAACACTCACCAGACTTGTCGAGCTTGCTACCTTGCCAAGTTCACGCAAACCACGTAACACCATTTCCCGTCACCATCGTCTAAGGTGTACAGTGAAGAACGTGAGGTGGAAATATCAATGTATCTTCCCATGACAATTGACTTTTCAAATCGTTCAGATTGCCTCTAGACTGTCAGGAATATCGAAATGCCAATGTTGCAAATTTCGATTTTAATTTTGACATAAGGACCGGGGAATAGTTTGCCTAACGTAATGATCTGAGCATGCGCCCTAGATATGTGGTATATTTTACTATATTTACCAGAGACGGAGCTCAACTTCTATTGCGATGTGACTTGGTCTCTCCCTTGGAGGGGAGGGAGTGCACTCTGAAGTTAAGTTGAACATCAGCATTTGAGTAGAAGATATGATTTAATAAAATAATAATAATTTATGATAATAATATACGATTTAAACATATTTTACATAAAATCACTCCTCATGTAGACATTTGATTAAAATATAGTCATTCTCTAGGGAATAAAATGTTTATGCAAACTGTAATGTAAGCTATACAAAATTCCTTTCTTACTTGTTGATGAATTTAAAAAATATATTTCCTTATATTATAAAATAGTATACAATCTATCGCGCAATATACTGGATTATAGGTACGACAAATACTAAATTATCCCGAATGCAGATTTGTTTCTCCGGAGCCGCAGGCCGAGGTGATAGATCTGCACGAGGGATAATTTAGTATTTGTAGTTCATATAGTCCAGTAATATTGCAAGATGGAGCGTTTACTAATTATAGTAAATAGACCCCTAAGATCTTTGACCTTGCTCATCTGGTTTTATCTTTGCCAAATTTTGGGTGCAAAATTAGCTATTGTGACGTATTTTGTTGCTCCGCGTATCCATTGTTATAAGCTGTTGTGCGCAACATTTACTGTTATTACGCGCTCGCGCAACATGGCAATCAATAGAATCAATACTCTCCCCATTCATTTAACACGGGCTTTACCCTACAAAAACCGAAAATTATATTGTACATATGTACAATATAACTTTTTGAAGGCAGGTCACGTGGTACTGATCTATCCAATGACGACGCGTATTTTTCTACCACTATTTACTATTATATAATATATATATATATATTTATATATATATAATTATATATATAATATATATATATTTGCCTCTATCAGAGAGCTTATTTCACATTGAAATATAAGATCTCAAATTAACATTAACATTCCATAAACATGAATCTATAATGAACATTTATATAACATTGTGTAACATTGTGGTTACATCAAATAAGGCAAACACTGATACACATGTCTATATCTCACAGGAATTCTAATAATTCCTTTTGTAGTTCAATTCTCTCTTAGTTCTCAATATTTCCTTTTTAAAATCTAATATAATATTTATATATAATAATATATATATATATATATATATAATATATATATATACATTTAATTGAACAAATTGTCTGCTTGGCATCTTAAAATATATGAATCACAGTTGATATAAAGAAGAATGCCAAAAAACATAAAATCATAGATTTTATATAAAAAAATGAGCATAGCTCTCAAAACTGAAAGTGAAGTCACACTCTTCGTCAGTGTTCATGGTGTGACAAAACATGTTTTTAAAATCCGTTTCGGATTTTTGAAACGACTCAAATAAAATTGATCGGCACAATTTGCAATTGGATTGAACGGTTTTTTTTTTTATTTTGGCTGTTCCTAAACGAATTTGATTGCAGAATTTTAATCACCATCACATTTCGGACAAAATCGATTAAGATAAATGTTAAGTTGAACGTAAATAGTTTAAACTTGACCTAGAAACATCTAGTAAAGCTCTATTTCAAGTTCATGTATAGTTCACGATTTTCCCTTGCATCTAGTAAAATTACCAAGTGCATCGAAATGTAATAAGATTGAATAAATACAGGCATGGTCATAATCTGCATATTTCAAATTGAATACAATTTCTTGAACTAATGAGATAATGTAGAGGTCAGTTAAGTTCATTTCAATCAGCCTTGATAGGCCTTTTGTATGATCGGATATGTTGGGAGGAGTCCACGAGGCCAAGCGCCCACTAGACCAAGGTCCACGAGGCTGATTGTTCTCTTACATGTCATATTGTATTTTGCAATATACTGTTCAAAATTACAATAAGGAAAATATTTAAAAACTAGAGTATCAAAATTTCACAAAGAATAAACGGATGAAAAGGGATTCAACGGGTACTACACTTTGTAAGATTGGTAAGTGAATAAATAATCGAGTATAAATCATAATGTTGCCCCGATTTACGAAAGCCTTAGCAAATTAATGCCCGTTGTTATTATCCACAATTTATAATGTTATATTCAAGGCTCATCGGAGGATATGCTTAGCCAAACTTTTCCATTGACGCAGACAAACATCCAAATGAAAGAAAAAAACTATATGAAAATAATCGGCCTCGTGGACCTCGGCCTCGTGGGAAGACCCGGCTTGAGGTAGTTAGATGTCTTACATGTATTAATTATTACCGATCCAGGACACGTAACAAATCTCCGTATTCAATGAAAAGAAGCTCAGAAAACTAGATAA
>CALNVZ010000649.1:26914783-27021526 GCA_940671915.1 Paracentrotus lividus
GCGTAAGCACTTTCACTGCGGATTGTTGGTAAGAGCCGCCCGTCCCGTCTCGACTTGCCGAGGGCCTTTAATGGAGCTAGTGATGTTGGAACGGAAGGAGGGCTATAACAGGCTCTCACAATACCAATCAGCATCGATCGACTGTATCGAGATCGTGGTATCTCTAAAGTATGATGTTCACGATGACAGATACCACGTCTGTCCACTATGAGTTTATCCAGTACTCTTCTCAAGCTATCGACCCCTGCCTAAGGAAAAGCCCGAGCGTACTAAGGTGATTGGATTTAGCAAGCGTGAAGAGTTAGCAGGCATCACAAGGGGACCACGTACCGTGGTACTTGTAAATGGGGTCCTTCACAGGCCTATAAATCTCTGCCAAAAAAAATCTGGAACAGAAGTGGCCGAGTGGACACTCATGGTATCCGTTCCTAATGAAGGGCAATCTAAACCAATGCAAATTACAGACTGTAGTTATTAGCCATCCTAGCAATCATGACATGCCCGTGTCATCTTATCGACTGATCCAAGGAGAAGCAACTTTCAGAGAGCAAAGCGGTTTCTCATATAGGATTTAGGGGTTATGTTAATGTTATGGGAAAGCGTGGCCTGGACAACATTTCCGATTGGTCGTGGTTGTTGGGCAGTGGATCGACATCCCTTTGAATTGTATACGTAACAACTAACGACAGCATCCCCGGGCGCACTGGAAGTCACCTGCTGTCCGCTAATGAGAATTTATTGTGCGTGACTTCAAGTGGTTGTCCATGCTCCTTTTTGGCAGAGAAGTTTGCTGTGAGTCTTGGCCATATCCTCGGGTGTAGTTCCTACAGGACCTGGACAACCACCTTGAACGACACGAGGTTAAGCAGATCACCAGAAGCTGTATAGCTAATTTTCGAAGAAGTCAAAATCCAAAGGCCACCCAAGATCCAAATCCGAATCTAGTTAGAGTTTTTCTTAGCTCCCATCCCCGTACCAAAAATAGAGGACAGCAGAGGAATGGTCGCCAAAACTTAGTATCAGCGCAGAAATAGTCCACTCTTTATCGCCGCCAAAAAAACCCGCAAATCTACAGGACCTAAAAGACCGAACCCAGAGAGCCGTGTAATACTCCATTTGTACGTTTTGTAACTGCCCAGATAACATCTACCAAACTTATACCAAAAGTGAAAGCTGAGTTTTTTATGTGTTGACGTTCCAATGTTAGGCTCGTATAACGAATGTTTTTATTTAATAAAAAAATAAAGAAAACCAATGTAAAAAACGCGCATGTTCATGATCCGAATAAAAAAAATAAGGTAGGAAAAACGAATAAAAGAGAGAAGACAAGAGAAAGAGGAAAGATGAGATGTAGAGAGGGAGGATTGATGAGTTAAAGGAAGAGGGGGGGGGGGGTGGAGTGTCCGAGGGGTAATGCATAAGAAAGGGAATAATCAGGAAGGAAACACCAAAGCTCACTATCGGTTATAGGCAGGAAACACTTGTTTAAAAATCCCTTCGGAAAACTTCTGGGAACCATAGAATACATGCTTTTTATCGTGGCGCGATGTGTGGCGTTGTACTATATATTGATGTGCGGTGCGGGTGGTACGTGTTTAGCGTGAGGGCTGGTGATGGTTGTAACGAAGGTGATGGTGATGGTATCTACAAAAAAGGCGCTTTCCGCTTGCCAGGAGTAAAAGTTCATTATGATACTTTTTGGCTAGAGGACCAGTAGACGTTGTGAGAAACTTGATAGAAGTACTTATATTACAGTCGATATCCCCGTTTATAATAAATGGTGGATTTGGCGATCTACCTATGCCCATAGTGATCACGTTAGTATCTTTAAAGGCTATTGGTTTCTAATAGATAAGTTGAGCAGGACTGACGTTTCTCTTGCATTGAGGCATTCGTGTTATGGTTATTATAAGAAAATTAATGTACTATCTCTATGATAAACAGTCAGTTTTTACAATACATTGATAGTACCAGGTAATAAATTCATTTACGATCCCAATGTAAATGTCCAATATTATGGGTTAGTTGTGAAATATATGTTTTAATTAAATAGAGCAAAATCACACTAATACGAAAAATGGTCCTTAATAAATAAAAGTATGTTAATTATATCTGTTACTTTGAATTTATTCATAGACCAGATTTGGACAATTTATCTATCACAAGACTGGTAATAGGAAAGGCGGTACTAAACGCAATTGTTTATACTACTTTATGTTCACAAACAAATAAAGTTAAGAAATAGGAATACATCGCACATGACGTCAAGAATTGCTTTTAATGGTTGTATCTGAATGACTTACCGATTTTAGGACTTTTGTGATCTTTTACGGGTAGTCTCTCTCTTATTCCTGTCTTTTTTGTTGGACTTTAAGTCAATAATCCATAGTAAATATAATTGCTTCGCTTTGTCTGAATCAGTTGCTTTCTCTTTCATTATATCTGGAATATTATCACATAGTGGCGAATAAGGCAAAGCAACTTTATGCAATGTCACAAATTGTTCGCCAGGCACGTGCACAGCTGCGTTAAACCGTTAGGAATGTTAGGTGCATATAGTCGTCGTTTGGCAATCTTCTGCGATTCGCTACGTTTCAATCTGGGAAATGTCGTGCATAACTTGCCCTCGTGTCAATTACCGTGCAACGTTGCCAGTGGTTTACCTAAATCCAGTCGCGTGCACGCTGCATCTAAGGCGCGGGCTCCAGGACTGCTGCGGTGCGACGTTTTCAGAAAATTTAATATTATTTCTAAATTCAAAGAAGGAAATTTGACTGTCCAAATAAAGTCGTGAGTACTCCTATGTAAATACCAAAATTGAAATTCAAGGGTTGATTGCAATGTAATAAAATTCAAGATTGTTTCCCATAGCGCGCAGTGACGTACAGGTCAGTCTTTGCGATTTTAAGGTAATTGACCTTAGCCTAATTAAAGGCTCGCATTGGAACAATAATTCGGTTACATTTGGTTTCCTTTAGCATATTGTTTACCTCTCATAGATAACTTTGCAGTTGTAAATGGTCGCTATGTAATTATATGTTGAACTAGTCATTTGTTTAAAAATATTCCGCATCGCGTGAGCCTCGCTCAAAGACCGGTTGTGACTTTGCATTACAATACAATCATATTTCAAGTTGTAGGATTATTGTGCGAGAATGTTTCTGGATAAAGTAAATTGTGTACAGCCCACAAGTGTGAGTAGGAAAAACACAACTCGGCACAAAGACAATGGAATTCTCACAGCGACTAATAATGGTTACTTCTTTTTCTAGAGAGTATCTTTCGTTATCTATACTTCCTATTCTGTGGGGGATCTACATCAATTCCTATGAAGAGATGTACACACATTAGCTAGTATGGTGCTATCTCTGTATAGCGGCATGAAGCCAGAGATTACTAAGAAACACGGAATTTTGCAAATCAAAGTTGCACACGCGCTTTCTCACACTCATCCCACCGAGGAACGTACCTCAAAAAGGCAGTTTACATACCGCGACGTTTCATAGTCTCAAGCCACAAATCATGAGTAGATCTAGCAAATTATAACAAAGGTGGGAATCAGCTTCCGAACGGTTTATGAATTAAATCTTATTAGAATTTTGTCTGTCGGTGAGAAACGTTCATAAAGACGTCTTATCGGAGTGCTCCTCCACGGGGGAAAGGAAAAATTATGCGGGAGACACTCCGATCGGTCGTCAAGGTGGGGGTTTTAGCTACGATGCGACATGTGAATGGAACAAATGAAAGAAAAAAACATTTTTTAGCATTTATTCTCTATCAGGAAAAGCCTAACTATAAATAACACTTAATCCCCTCCAATACTGGGAAATATACCAACCCGCCGAAACGTAGTGAGGCTTCAATAATAATAAATAGTACGCCCATAATGTTTCCCCCGTGTTGTACCTCTTGTTCCGTCTGATCCTCGTTATTAGCTCTAGGAGTCCTCCCTATCTGTGATTATTTCCATGTAAGCTGACAATACTCTACCATATTTTGCATTCCTTTCATTAACAACCCATGACTTGATGGATGACCAAAAGATGATCAATAGACTAGGGGATATACCTTGTGTGACTATAAGAGAACAAATGTGTGTATGGGGGCGGCAAGAGAAATAACTCGAAAATCCCGGATACTCTTATCTGGACGGCTATGCAAGGGCATCTTGAGTCATGTTTCGTGTGAACCAAATCACAGACAATTCATAGGAGTTAGGGTCATTTTAGTATTTATGTGAGGTAACACTAAACATCGGAGGATACTAGTTTTCCTGATATACGGATGTAAAAAACGTAGATCCGCGAAACATTTCTTGCATGTTACAGACGCTGATCTCAGCATTCCAATAATTTGTGTCTGGTACTGATCATAATAGCTAAAAACAGAATATGAGATGACAATATTAAATACAGTAAAAGATCTTCCCCTGGTTTTACCTTATTGTACATGTGATTTAAAACAAGAAAATATTAAAAAATATATTAACAATAAATTATCATATAAGTACAGGAAATAATATAAAAAAAAAGAGAGAGAAAAAAAAAAACAAAAATAATACACAATGCATATCTAGAGCGAATGAGAAGACAACCCAACATTAGATAGGAAATTAGTAAAAATGAGAGTCTTTTTGCTACAAGACATTAAAACAAAAAACAGTATAATTGAAATGGTTAGATTTTATTTTCTTCTTTTTTAATGCTGCGAGAATTAAAAAAAATATTTTTATATAGGGATCAGCATTAGATTGTTTCTAGTTGATTGATTTGTGATTTCTAAATCTTTAGATTTTTCGAATTTTATTTTTTATTTTTTTGTTTTTAAGTTGAAATTTAGATTGAAAATTCGAAGATGATTGCCAGATGTGAACCCATCTCTACCATCCTCACACATTACCATGCAATGACACAAAAGAGCACAGTAAGAATAGAAAACAAGGGAATTACAACCTTGGAGAAGGCAACCTACACATGATAGCACCAAGCTCTGTTATGTTTCAATTTGGGTTTGCATATTTATTGTGTTATAAGGTTTCAATAGTTTAAAAGACCCATAACATTAAAGGAAGACTACAGTGAACTATGGACGTCAGGTAACTAACTCTCTACCTGGTTTAAAATCATGATTTTTAAAAAACTTGCATATTATAGTTTGCTAAAATCGTCTAATTCGAATATATATCTTCCTACATAAATACTTGCGATGTCGGATCTCAAGCAAGTAGTCTTTTAGAATTTTAAAATAAGGCCATGTGTATAGACATATCTACAAAAGTTTAAGTCACACTCATTATAAAATAGTTGTTGAGTATTGTAACAGTTGTATAGATCAGCAATTACTTAGGGCTGTTATAAGTTATAGGAACAGGATCGCTGCAATTTAAGCCGAGATTCTTAACAATTAGATTTATCAGGAGCCATATGGCAAACGTATTAAAACCTAAATGTAGAGACGCCGCTTTCTTCAAGTCATCCTGCTTCAGTCCAACAATTCTATGGGCTGCCCACGAAAAGCTGCATCACAATTCGATTTTTCTAAGTGGTTACGACATCTTGCTTCGCTGCTGTTTCCTTACGAATTAATAAGGATCTCAAGTATCCATTTAATAGGGGACTTTATATATCTGATTCATCCTAAAATATCAAAAAGTTAGTAGGAATAAATTTTTATGAGAGTGACAAAATATTGATTTCTGCAGACGATTAGTTTAAAGGCACACCGAACCGTACAATAGCCAAAAAAAAATCTAAGTAATGTGTTAATCGCGAAAATGAATTACAGCAGATCATCCAGATGTCAGGGATATATGATTATAGCGGAACCAGAGCAATTTTTTGAACCGATCATTACACAGGGGAAACCATAGGAGGCAAGTGAGAACAGGATGAGTAGATATACTATCCATAAATTCGATTATTTTTATATATAAGAGGATTGAGAGAAGGCCATAGATTGCGAGAGGGGCAAGACGTAGGGAATCAGAAAGATGAAGTTATAGATGGACGAGAGAGAAGATAGCAGATAGAGGGAATATTGAGGAGCAACTTTGTGAAGAACACAAGATAAGGAAAGAAAATAAAAAAAAAAAAAATCGCTAAGCTTTGCAAACAGAGCGGGTATAAATTAATCACGCGGGGTGGGGCCGGAGTTGATGTTCCGGTAAACCTGAGAAGTATCACTCGATTATGGGTTTTATAATCACTAATTAGCAATATGTCCATTTTTCCATTATTATTGATAGGAATATTCCCTCGATACGGAAATGCGTGACAACTTATTAGAAATTAGAGGCTAATTGAATGCACATTATACCATATATCTCTTACTGTTCTGTTATTGACAGGAAGGAAAAATACAAACAAACATTATCAGTTAAGGAGGAGAATTAAAATGCAAATTAAAACGGGCAAGAAAAAAGAGTGACATGAATGATAGAGAGAGAGAGAGAGAAAGAGAGAGAGAGAGAGAGAGAGAGAGAGAGAGAGAGAGAGAGAGAGAGGGAGAGATGAAGGAGGAGAGCTACTTATCTTATGCAGCTGAATAGGGGAGAATAAGGGCCACAATCAAAAGGGGCAAGTCAACTATATAATACCTACACAGCAGGTCAAACACAAAACATCATAAATGAGAAGGAAATCGTCAATATTTTAAAATCAAATATCAATTGACGAGTATTAGTTGTGATAGTTATATGCGAGTGATCACGTGGTTATATTCCATGTCCAGTATATAAGTAACCGCTGACATATAATTCATTCCAACGACTTGGCTGGAATGCTTTCCAATAGAGCCACTCTGCTTTGTCCATTTCAGGTCTTGACCCATATCCCAAATTCTTGTGCATGTGGGACAAAAAAACCCCCCAGAAACAAAAACCGTCGGAACGCATTTATATCAAGTCGACAAGGGAGCACGGGACAATATTGCCTCCGACATCAAACAGATATTACGAATTGAAAATCAGGGGGATGTTTTCGCATTTTGAAAACTATGAACGATCAAGATTGCTTTTAGGAGATTATTTATCTGCAAGGTCTAAATCTTGGAAACGGGCAATTATGAGTGCCCTTGGAGACTACAAAGAAATTAAATTGAAAAGGGAAAAATGGGTAACATGAAGAAGAGAGATGGGGTAAATTTTGTTGACCTTCGCGAGTTCACCTACAAGTACATACAGATTCGCAAAATTTTGATATTTACGAAATTATGTTACCATTTGCTTACCGATATTGATTTTTTGTTAATTTTGATCGCATTCTTAGTGGTCGGGTAGAATAATTAATTTGATACCCAATGTTAATATAGGATTTCCCGGTCAATTTTAATCTCTTTGCAATCGAATTCGTTTGTGTTCATTCAATTTAAACGATACCTCATTGAGTGGAGCTATCGGTCAATTGAATTAACGCTTAGATTTTTTAATTTCGATCACATTTCGGACGAAAGTGCTTGCAAGATTGTCAAATTGATCGGAGATAGTTTAAACTTGACATTGGAAAACCTATATGTACATACTAAGATTCGTTTGCTAAAAGTGATATTTAAACATCTACCAATCCAGTTTGCCAAATTACAAACTATAAAGCAAAGTACTCAGTAGTGCAGCTCTGACCTTGTTATGAACGAAGAAGGTCCTAGACTTCTGACTATATCACCGTGCTAATGCCTTGGCATATTTGTTTCTTCTTCAAATCCTTATCATGAAGTTCGGTTGTTATTTTAATATCTACTTTCCTCATATTTTCTTTTTTTTAAAGGAAAAAAACAACAACTACAATTAATATTTATTAACAACGTCTCTTGTAATTTCCAACAATTCATTAAACATCTAATATATCTAGTATGTGTTCTACCGAGGATGCCATTACAAGTATCCTCCTTTCTTTGACTCCAAAATTTTGGTGAAATCTTTACCACATTTAGACTGATGACGTCAACAGAATTATTCGTATTTACAATGGCCTAGATCTACCAAAGATCTAGCAAGATCTAAATACAGATTTACCCCTTATAAACCCTGACGTAGTCCTTCGTTTCAGGGAATGGGGATGATATTTATTCTTGACTTTGGTATTGATTTTCAACTTGAGGTTCAGGTCCATAGTTTAAATTAAACTAAATATACGATGTTAATACTTTTTAGCAAGAAAATCATCTGAAACTTAAAAAAAAACAAAAACAAAAACAAAACAAAATGTGAAATATATAAAGAAACAGTATTGCAGTAAATTCCATAAAAAGGGTTTATACAATTATGTAAAGTGATATAAAAGAAACGGAGAGAGAAGTTAAAGGTAAACCGTATAAATGCACACATTGCATATCATTAATTTGTATGCATTGTCTACGAATTTCATAATGGGACAGGTACTTTTTATTACTGTTCTGAATACCCATTTCCTTCTTTTTTCAAATAATTTGGATTAGTTTCCCTTTAAAATACCTTTTGAAAATTTGATGATTGTAGCTTTGAGCGAAGAAACGTTTATTATAAATCGAGGTGTAAACCACCTCGTGACCGTGACCGTGATAGGCGATTAGAATGGATTCAAAAGGACCCGGTTCGATTTTTAAACTTCTTATTTCGCGTAACGGTTATCATTCTTTTCGGACGTTTGCTTTTTAGAATGGAAACCACTCCTTTTAGCGTCCTTTTCACTCTGTTATATCGAATGAAAAAGCCTCTACAAAAGCATCGAACCAAATATATTTGGGTAGCTCATTCTTTATCTGATATACTTTCCTTCTGTATTCCATATCTTTGACTCTTAAACATCTGCATTCATCCCAGATCATTACGATAACTTTTTGACCTTTAGTGCATGAATTTCTGAATAATTGGCAAATGCACATTACCGGCATGTATGACGGACTGAATGAACAATCAGCTGGCAAATATGTTTCTAATCAGCATTCAAGAACCATTGGAGTTATACACATTGACATCTAATAGAAAAATATTTGCCATGGGTCTGTGTACGCTCTTACTGTTTTTGTGTGATTTCAAATGTCTCGTCTTGTATTTTAATAAAATTTAACACACCATGTATAATGCCTTTGAATATCAAGATATTTTTATTAAATTCACATTTTAAGTGAATCACGCAGTAAAAGGTCAGAAAAATAATTTGCCTTATCCCATTCTATTATTTTAATTGTTGAAGCATGGACATCGGGCAACATAGTCCTCTAACGAATCACGTGTTTTACTAAGGGAAAACCTTATATACAGAGTGTTCCTAAAAAAGGTAACCGAAGTCCAAAGGTCAGTCATTTAAAAAATATATGGTTTATTCTTGTACATTGTTTATTAAAATACTAAGTAACTCATGAACTTTAATTTGCGACATTGCTTACGTCTAAATTGTCAAGGGTCACAGAGTTAGGGTCCTTTGAAGGTGATAGATTACAAAACCCATTTTCCCAGTTTTTCGTTTGCAGGGTACGAAACTAACTTTTTAAAGTTTTTGGTTTTATCGTTTTGAGTTGTTTTTTTCACACAAAGTTTCAATGAAATGCAATCTCATTTGCCAAAGGACTTATCTCACTGGCAATGAGATGGGTTCGCAATTATGAGTCTCTTGAGTCGATGAGATGTCGTGGTGACGTCTCCTGAGACTTCAGGGCGTCGTGGGAAAATTGAACAAAAGTCAAACATGTTCAATCTTTTAGTAGACTTCTTTAACATGCGAGCAAGTAGACCCGTTCGATTTCTTTTAATCGTTAGCCAGTTCCGACAACGTCTCTGCGACGTCGTCGATGCTTAAGGGACGTCGCGACAACCCCGCAAAGACGTCACAGAGACTTGATCGCGTCTTAAAGAAGTCTACTAAAAGATTGAACCTGTTTTTGTTTGCTTTTCTCGCGACTCCCTGCAGACTCAGGAAATGTCGCGGCGACCTCTCCTACATTCCATAGACTCATAATCAAGAAAGTATCTCATTGCCAGTGAGATAAGTCCTTTGACAAATAAGATTGCATTTCATTGAAACTTTGTGTGAAGGAAAAAACCCAAAACGATGAAACCCAAAACTTAATGATAGTTGGTTTCATACCCTACAAACCAAAAACTTGGAAAAAATGGGTTTTGTACCTATCCACCTTCAAAGGGCCCTAACTCTGTGACCCATGACAGTTTGGACGTAAGCAATGTCTCAAATTAAAACTAAGTATTTTAGTAAACAAATCATAAGAATTAACCATATGGGCTATTCCACGGTTACTCACGTTACATTTGGAGACACCTTGACTCATACTTGGAGCTGTAACTCCATTATAATTGATAGGAACTAAACATCTTTTTATCACAACAAAGTACACAGTCTGACTATCCTTTGTATAAAAACAAAACTTGAGAAATTTTATTATGCTCCTGGTAAATCTTTAAAATGTGTCGGTTACTCACGTAACATGATTTGGACATGCATAAAATGAAAAGTCGACATAAGTGCAAAGTGTCCTCATACAAGGCTTTTATGAAAGTTGATTATATCCATTTCAAAGAAGTATATTAGGGAGACAAACTTTGTATATAATTAAAAAAATAAAGAACACATGGTTATTACTAGGGGTGCAGATAAAGTGGTTACTCACGTAACGGTTACTCACGTTACAGTTTGTCCATGTATGTTCAACAACATAAATGTCACTAAAAATTAAATAATGTGTGTAGGATTCATGCTTCTGTTTCTGTAATAATATGCGTAGGATTTCAGACACCAGTTTATGTTTAAAGGTAACATTCTGAATATAAGTTTCCTCCTCTCTTTTACTTTATTGGTCAGTATAAGTAGGGATGGCCAAACAAAAGCAAAAAGCCACTAGAACGGTTTCCACTTCACTGTATGGATGTAGTCACCCATGCATTTACAACGCAACCAATAACATATCAATTCTAGTTGTAAACTTAAGAGGAAGAGGGCGCTATCACTCTACGCAAATCAAACGCTGCCATAGACATTTTGATTTTGCACAGTTTCTGTTCACTGCTGTTTTTGATTATGGCGAGCAACTACCTTTTCAAAGAAATGATCAACTTGAATAATTACGTTAGAGTCTCTTTTTTTTCAAAAATAGGAATAACTTACTGCAAAGGGGAAAAAAGTCTGTCACTTGTGTCAATTCGAAATCCTAATCAGATCAAATTCCTGTACAATATGGCAAATTTTGCTCTCAAATAGCTCATACGCCACATAATTATCTTCCTGGATAACGCATAATATATTAACAGCTTAATGATCAAGCCGTTTTTAAAAGCTTGAATTCTCACCTTTCCAGAGATGGTAAATTCATTTCGATGTCCTGTCACTTTGAACATTATCACAAACGAATCTTTTACTCGATGGGTCAATATTTCCGCATATCACATGCATATCGCATGTGGACGCGTCTTCGCAAGATGTGACAAGATCACTATTTATATCAATAATCGTTAGGAAATCAATCTATTGTGAAAATAAAGATTCTGATTACAACTTTAGCACAATGGTGTTATAGCTTGCAAAATGTATTTTCCCAATCTGGTCTGAAGCATTACCTACGAAAACTATGTAAAAGTTCAATTATTTATTTCATGTCCATGAGAAATTAGCTCGAACGGATCGACTGACCAGACCATTTTTACCACAGGGAAGTTTTCTTAGGCGAGTTTTTGTACGCTAAAGTATATTGATGCAGTTGTCAATCGGTCGCTTCCCGCGTTATAGCGGGGGTTTTGTTGACATTAATGTAGAACCGTATAATTTTTGCGCCGTCAGTTGTATTTCACTAAACTCATGAATGTAATGTTGCGTTTCCCCTCTCAAATAATGGACGCGTCTTTATGTTAAGATTTAATGTCATACGTTAGGTTTACATTTTCACGTGGAGTAGAATTGATATGCCATGCACTGCCTACTCAATAATACACCAGCAGAGAAACAGCAAATTTTCAATAAAAACAGCTTTCAAATTGTCTTTTGGCCAGTGGTAAATATCAATCATTTTTATTCCTAATTGGTCAGTTTCTTTCTTAGAAAATACCTCACCAGAAGATCAACTTCTCCTGTTGGAAAATTGATATATATAAAAAAACAACAGCGTGTTCAAAGTGATGTTCTGTGTGATGTGTGTATGACTGGAATTTTCATATTGGAATGATTCAGATAAGGAGAAGTGGATATCTATAAATCTTCACTATTTTTTAACAAAAAATGCATTGGGGTGAAAAACAAAGAACATTGTTTACCACTGCCGATTTTTCAAGTTTTAAAAATTATCTAATCCCTGTTCTAACACTCGGCTCTGACCACACACATGAAATAGCCATTGTCTAGGGTGTTCCTATTGAAAAATGCCTATGGAGTATTTTTCCACGGTGGTCATATTGGATCACATACGGGTAAATACATGTCAAACATCAGTTTTGTACGCATACATCTGTATATTTGTATATCTACTCAATTGTGTTACTATAATCTCATTTCATGTTGATACACACATAGAAATGTTTGGTATGATTTGGTTTAATAAATCAAAGACAAAAGAACCATAAAACTGGGATTTTATTGCATTTTTCTGGCTTTGTCTGAAACTTGTAAAGTGTTCTATGCAGCTCATTGGTAATCTGAGACACTCTTTGGGTCATTCTTTGAAACGGAAATCCAATTGTGATAATTCAAGTACCAAAATGTTTCTTTCAAATGCTCTATCAAATAAGTCTAGCAAAAACAAACTTTAAATAATTAAATTTTAGTGACATCCCTAGTATAAGGTAATGTATTCACTAAACTGTACGAGATCTGGCTTGGGCTGTGTAAATAAAAAATGTAAAACAAATGCATTTTAATTGAGGATAATTAGGGCACCTAAACTATGATGAGATATGAAACATATTTAATTTGAAGATATAAACAATAACAATTTGAAATTGGATGATTATGTGAAATTTTACAACAAAAATAAGGCTAAAAATGGTAAAATTGTGCTAAATTATGCACATGTGGGACAACGCGGATATTTTGAAATTCATGGCTTAGTCAGACGCAAATATCTTAAAAACTAAACGAGATAACACAAAAGTTTCATTTTTAGGGTTCCTATGATATCATTCTACAAGATTAGATCATAAATTGAGATAACTAAATATGTTTGAATATTGAAAATATTAATAATTCATATAATTTTGTGAAAATATGACTTTTTCGATAAGTTTTCATCTTGAAACGTCCAAAATGTCCTCAAAATTTCGAAAAAAAACCCGTCAAAACTATTTGAAAATCAAAATTCAATACATATGAATTAATATGATTATTAATTCAATATATGAATATGAAAATCATATTTTTGCTGAATATTTCAAAATTATGGGCTCTAGAATTCCTAAAAAACTATTAAAAAAAAACTCAATTAAGGGTATTCAATGTATTGTTCGAACACTCTTTAAAGTTTGGTTTATCTAAACTTTGAGTCTTACTAATTAATGCACTCTCACATTGTGAATACTTCTGTTCAATTTTTTGTGTGATTGTATGACCACTGATATTTTGATGAAAAAAGAGTCACATCAAAGAGGTGTACCCTCATTTTGCTTTTAATTAACCAAAAATAACTTTACAACTCACCATGAGACTTAAAACTAGACATCCCACAACAAATGTTACCTAACTTCTAAATTTTTACTAGTTACTCACGTTACACGGTTACTCACGTAACAGTTTTTCTTCATCATTTTTATAAAAATGGGTATTTTTCTATGACTTTGATAGTTATCACCGTGTCAAAATTGTTTGAAGGAAGATAATTTAAAATCCCACCAATTAACTGTGAAGAATTTTTCTCTCAGAAAACAAAGTCAGTTTTTTTGGTTACTCACGTAACATCACCAGAGCGGGTTACAATATTTATTTTTGAATGAGTACTACAAATTTACTTGAAAAGCTTTTGTGTATTTTAAGTAATTTGACTCTTCTAAACTTCAGAAATATATAAAGTGGTATGATGTTGCAATAACAAAATGGTAATAAGGCATATTTCATTTTCACTTGTATTTTGGTACAGAATGGAAGACACAACTTTCGACCATTTTTTTCCAAAGTATAGATATGAAAATAAACTTTTTATTTTTTGTTCCTGAAACTATCATGTATGAAGGACTAAAAGTATCTAAAAATTCAAGAAAATATTGAATTTGGATTTTTAAGCTCATGTCCACCAACCTATGGAATTGCCCGTATCGTGTTTAAATGACTGACCTTTGAACTTCTGTATACAGTGCTTCCCAAATAAAAGTAAACCAAATTTTATAGCCTTGTATTAAAATTGTATAAATTGTTTGTAATTGTTTGTTTGTTTTGTTTTTTTTTTCTTGACAAAGAGTAATTATTGTGTTTACTTTTTTCTGTGACGCACTGTATCGTCAAGGAATATGACGGAGTAACTACTACCATTGCCCTCCGATAACAAGACAGTGTGTGCACCAATGACTACACCCGATTGTCCGCTTCACATCTGTATAAATCTGTGTGTCCAAAATGATTAGAATTTCTTTACAATTTACAACAATCAAAAGAAAGTTTACTTTTGTATAGAAATCTAGCGCCATAATATTTCAGCCGGATTTTTTATTAGGCCTATTGTGTCCGGAAAATATTTTGTCAAGTCTGACCAGTCCTCGCGCGATTTCCGACGGAGTAACAAATACTATGTAACAAATTAATAACCATTAACAAACCCACCTACTGTACTTACACTTAAGAATAAGTGTACGTTGTTCAAGGTTAAAAGTGAGCTCCAACAGAAGCCCGAAGGCAGGGGAGGGGAAGGGGAAAATGATCCCTAATGATGCACATTATAATACAATATGATTAGTTTATACACAACAAAAAGATCACGATTAATACATTAAAAGCTATATTTTCTGAATAGGGATATAATATTAGGGCTTATTTCATAAGTGATTGGATGTATTACACTAATGAGAGAGAAAAACAATGTCCTCCTGGTAATGGCGGCAACGTGTCGATGGTGTACCTAGATTCAATGTTGCATAAATAACACCGGAACGAGTTCGCCTTTCAAACATGCCTCGGTGGTAATTATCTCACCAATTTCCCTGAGATTCATTTGCTAATTGCTGTGATAGTTAATTCACCCTTGGCATCAGACCGTTGCTGTTCAGTGTCAAAATGAGTTGTATTTTAGTAACGTCTACCGAGTTTAAAAAAAAAAAAAAATGAACTAAACACCCCCCCAAAAATGTTATCAAAAAGAAAACTTAACTATGAACCCCAAATTATTATACATGTTTGGAAATTGTAACTTCTCTCGCATCTTCAGTACCATTTCGGCTGGTATGGTTGTGTTTACGCTTGAATTAACACGGCGCATTGTTTACAAGAATGTCAAAAGCGACTTGTGCCAAAGAAGGGGTGAGATGACAACAACAAAAAAGCAATTTCATCCTGATTAAAATGGATTAATTTCGTAGTAAAAAGGTTTGGAGCAATATGACTTAGCCAGAGTGTTGTTATATTTATCAACTACATTCTGTGTAAAAATGAGCTTGGTTTATCAATTAATCCACGAATAAGCACACATCCAAGAGAAAAAAGTCATCTACATAACCCAAAAGGCTCTTAATTCTTTTGAAAAGTAGTTATTGTGTTTTTAACGTGTACTCACTCATGCACAACTCTACAGATCTATTTCATCTTTACACAGGTTGTAATGGATAGGTGTGACTTCACACTTGCTAACTTACTTTGCCCAAGACTCTGACTACATCCCAAGTTATGTCATTTTAATCGGCGTGTAGTTACTTTTTTCACCTCCATTTTGTCACAAGTCGCTTGTAACATTCTTGTAAACAATGCACCGTGTTCATTCATGCGTAAACACATACCACACACAAATGGTACATAATTATGACGCGGAAGATCAAAATCAGGCCAGTAACTAGGGCTTAACAGAGCAGAGGTCCGCTTAACACCCCAAAAAAGAAAACAAAATGGATGGAATGGATTTTTTTTCTACCGGTACTTGAAATCATCGAATTTCTACATCAAGAAATCAAGATGTGTCCTTAAAGAGGATATACATGACTTAAAATGTTTTGTAGGTCTTTATACGATTGGATGGGAAGGAGTAGGGATGCATATTCCGTCTATTATCTATAATTATATCTTAATATGTTCATTGCACTTGGGTCTAAACTTTGCAATTTTGCCACAATACACCGTATCACTGCATGACGTATGATGTTCAAGGCAGTAAGCTTTTCTTCAAGCTATTCACTTTATGTATAACTTGAAAATGAAGAGCCGCATGGGATGCTTATATATATCCTTTTGAATCACTAAAATCAATATTGGAGATATCGATGAACTTGATTATTATGAACCAACTTTTCAATATGAAGGATATTTTCAACAAAAACACTTCTCTTTATTATGAAACATACAGTCAAATTTCAGGAAGAATTTTGGACACTTCACTTTCAAACGTAAAGCTTGGGTAAACACATCTCTGGTGAATTAAAACATGTCTTGTCATTCTGATTATTAGATACCATGATTTTACCACAGAACTTCGTTCGTCTGTTATGGGCCAGAGGGCCTATATGTCTATGTATACTATAAAGATGTAATGCCCTTTTGTCACGAGCTCATGTAACAGAACGTTAATTCCATCATGTCCAATATTCTATAGATTCATTACCCGTCTGAACGAAACACCGTCAATCATCATTTTCAAACAGCTAACGATATTTTCCACTTCGGATTTGAATCTGTTCTCATGATTAGCCTTGTACTTCAGCCATAATATACACGCTTCCACAATTAGGTTAATTTTGGGGGAAATGAATAAAAGGCGAAAAACTAAACTAATTGAAAAAAAAAAGTAAATACAAAAAAATAATAAGTAGAGATCGCGAACCAAATGGTACAAGCGGGAAACATTTATTTTAAGCATGATGAATTACAACTTGGTAGTGTTTGTTATGGCCTTGGGGCTGGGGAAAAAACGATTTCTTCAGCATTTTTCTCCGTCTCATTTGGTGCGTTTACGTGTTTATCGTGTTTCGAACGTAATAGATTACAGAGCGCAGCAATGCTACGAACAAATCGGTTTGTCGTAATTATGTGGGGTTTTTTTACTCTGTCGGACCATTCTTGGTCACGTGTGTGACCGAAATTATGCAAAATCTTGACTTTAATTGGCTATAACTCTAACCAATTTTAAAAATTTACTGATTTAATGTTATTTATCATGCTAAAATATTTTGTTGGCTATCATTTGTAAATATTTTTGATATTTACAATATGCATGTTCAAGGTCAGAGGTCAAAAGAAGTGGGTCACGTGTGTGACTTCACAGAACAGCATGATTTGAAAGTTCAATTTCATTTTGAAATTCCTGTGAGTTTTAAAATGATGAAATGTTCTTACTGCTGTGAGACATGCATTATGGACCTGTTAACCAAAAACTACCACTGGATAGGAGATATCTCTGAAATTTCTTTTTTATCTATTAATTTATATCGTGATGTCGGGTCACGTGTGTGACATTTTAGGGTCACGTGTTGTGACCTATGGCAATTGTACAGAAAAATGAATATATTATGTATTATGCAATAAATGTTACATTTGAGCAATTACTATATCCGCTGTGGTAAAAAATTTTATGAACTCAACCCTAGTCAGTCAATGGGGTGTTTTTGGTAGCTGTCAAGGCTGGGGAGGGGCGGGTAAGGGAGGGGCCATGATGCCCCTATAAGATCTTGGCTGTTGATCGCGCGAGCGCGCCGGAAATTTGCACGATGGTAGTGTGTGATATAACTACAAGAAGGCATTGTTAATTTCCCATAATAATAATAATTTATTTATATAAATTAATTATGCTAATTTACGCATTGCATGAATCATAATTTTTGTTCTAATTGACAAACTACAGCTTCTGGAATGTAATTTTGTGTTTGCATAATCTTTATAGGATTCCTAACCATTGTACTTGGAAAAAAATTGATATCGAACTAATTCCTTGTGTATTTCATTGTTTTATGAATTTCTTATGTATTTCCTTGTTTTTTTCGAACTTTTGTTTTGTTTGTTTGTTTGTTCTTTTTGTTGTTTTTTTTTCGCAAAAATTATTGCAAACCATTTTGGGAGCATAATAATGCTAAATTAATTAATTTCAGCCAATGAAAGTGAAAATAATCAGAATTTATGACCGCCCCCCACCCAGCGGGTCACGTGTGTGACCAATTTGTTTGCTAATTAATAATCAAATTAAAACTTGTCATGGATTCATATTTAGTGAGATGCAAGGTACATTAAATCTAGCTTTGAAGAAATAATTATGATAATACACAGAGCCATGGTTAAGACGGGGCATAAACTTTTTTGTTCTGGTTACTTGTGTGTGGCATTTTGAGGGCAATTCATTTCCAGGGTTGATTATCTTAATATAATCAATTTAACAACATTATTTTTTGGGGTTAGATTAAAAGGAATAGAGGTAAATAATAATATAATGACAGTAATCCAAGTAAGGAAGTCAGCATATCCATTCCAGTCAGGGTTAAAAAAAAATGATATTTATTTACCGTTTTTTCCTTTTAATTATCCTTTATGTTAATTTATGCAAATGAGCATGAACAATTGCAAAAATCACGAAAAAACATCAGTTCATGAAAACTTCAGACATTGCTCTATTTGATATTGCAGCTTAAAATCAAAAAGCAACCATTTATTTGTCCCCAAAAGGTTCACTTTTCAAAAGAATGGCCGAATAGCCTGGTCCTTTTTTTAAGGCATGACCATAGTTGGTCACACACGTGACCCGTGGGTCCGTGTTGACCAATTCAAAGTTAATTAATAACTAAAATTAAAAGCTATCATGGCTTCATATTTGGTGAGATGCAAGGCACATTATATCTAGCTTTGGAGAAAAAATTGTAATAAAAATGGAACCATGGTTTTCGGGGGGCGTTAACTTTTCGTGTTTTTGGGTCACGTGTGTGACATTTGATGGCAATTGATTTCTTTAGTTAATTATCTTAAAACAATCAATTCAACACCATTATTTTTCATTAAATTTAAAGGAATGAAGTTAAAAAGGGTATAATGACAATAATCAAAGTAAGGAGACCAGCATATACAATCAAGTCAGGGTCAAACAAATGACATTTTACGTACCATTTTTCTATTCAAAAATTTTGCATGTTAATTTATGCAAATGAGCATGAAAAATTTGTAAAATTAAGATAAAAAATGCATTTCATGAAACTTCAGACAATGATCTATATGAATGTGCAGCTTAAAAACAAAAAGGACAAACTTCATTTTTTCCAAAAAGGTTCACTTTTCAAAGAATCGCCCTGTCGCACAGTTTAGTTCAACTTTACAAAAAAAAAAAAAAAAAAAAAATTAATTTTTATCAGGCAACAACATTTTTCTTCGTTAATATGATACCCAAATTTAATATCGTTTATTAAAAATTCCATACCTAAATTAATTTTTCGTCGTTCGCAACTATATATAGACTGCCCTGTAGAAGGGAATGCATATTTTACGTGGAATACGAAAAAGCAAATGCTGTGACGTTTTGCCGATGGGCTGACCCGGAAGTAGAGCACATCAATATGATTTTGAACAGCTGCGCACACGGAGCGCTTTAGACGCCTGCGCTAGCCGCCTAGCTAGGCGCTCGCGACCGCGGGTTTATATCGCCATCTACCGTACGTCCTTGCGACATGAACACGAGTTATGGGTTTGGAACTGATTTTTGCCTTCAAATATCAATCACTAGCTGTTATGAAGACATAAATATGTGGTAGAGCCTATCTGGTCTGGTATCCTTGACAGTTTCATAAATTTAATGTGAGTATCAATTTAAAAAAAAAAAAAATCTTTGGAGAGATTCGGGGTGTACTAGCTCCACAGCTAGTCATCCGTCAGTCTATGTCGCTCGTGACATTGCTGTATGCAAACTATCATGAACGGCGGAGATGTCATTTTTTTTTTTTTTTTTTTTAAACTCTAAAATTCAGTGGCGTACCTAACCTGATTAGACACAATACTTACGGGGGGCGCACTATTGTTTGTGCATAATAGTGCGCCCCCGTAGGTATTGTGTCTAATCAGGCTAGGTACGCCACTGAAATTCTTATGCTATCCTCACCTTTATGCTCAGTCATTCGCCTAAGTATCAGTCAGCTTGGGATGTCTTGCTGTTTCTGGACATTTTAGCTTCAGATTCTATCATGTCGAACCCCTGATTAGGAGAAACTTTCTTAAACTCTTGTCTATAGACTTATCTACCGTATTACATGCATGCACATCATGTCCCTGCATGGATTTCATGGTCACTCTTATCCAAGTACTTCTTTGTCATCACGAATACCTCTTATACATAACAATGAAACCACCTACATACGATTATAATTGTTCTATTTTGCGTTTCTACCGTGGATAGAGGTCAACTACCAGTATTGCTTGGCTATAGTTCTTATGCTATCAAGCATAATGGATATACTACGAGGTCTCGTGTTAAATTGAAAACCAAGTTCCTTAGAAGTCGTTTATCATATTATTCCAGTACGCCATGTACATTCCAACTTCGATTTCTGCTGGTCGGCGACATAAGTGAGTTTTCGCAGGACTACGGGGAGCTTATCTAGAACGTAAGCAAAAAAGAGGGCACTATTTTCAAAATGCCTGCAAACCATCGTTTTCTATCTTCTTCAATAACTTTGAATAAAAGTTGCCAATGGTAACCGCACATGTTCCCTTTGGCTTGTGAGACATTGTAACGTCTATTGTTGCAATAAGTATTCAATCCAAAGGCTACTTTACCGTTGATACCTAGTTTTTTTTTCATACCAAGGTTTTATTGTGACAAATGCATCTATGCGTATAACAGCTGACCTAAAACATTGCTGATATGAAAAGAAATAACCTACCGCCCAGCCTTTATGATTAGTCAAATAAAAGTATGCTTCTTTTATGTTTTAGCAAAGGGGGAAATGCCTGTATACATTAGTATGCAAATAGACCAGCTTACTAACATATTCAAATTTAATGCATACTATTTCCTGGCAACATAGTAACAAGGTATTCCAACAACCTGTAATAAAATGATGAACTACAATACATGGAATCCAGTTTGCATATATTAGTTGTTGCTATATCGGGCAAGCTCAGGCAATCAGAGGCCTACTATAGCTTCATGGTAGTGACGTTTTAAGGAGGGGGAGGGTTAGGCGTTAAATCTGTTCGGCCTTTGATCGTCCAATATTTTGACTTACAACGGGAGTGGGGGGGATTCTTTTCGGTCATTTAGGCAATTATGCATGTCATTTTTCTTGTATTCTCTTTGGTGAGTTTTAAATCCTTTAATCAATGGGCCGTGCTGGAGGGGGGGGGCGCAACGTGCCCCTAATGAACCCGCTTTTAATCCCTTTTCAACAATTTTCTTCTTTCTTTCGGGGGGGGGGGGGGGCCACATGACTCCTGTGTCCCAAAGATTCGTCCCAAATTTTTTTTTTTTTTTTATAATGTTTTATTTACTATGAGCTTCAGTTTTGGGTATCTTACTTATTGAAGTTTTTTTTTTTTGCACCTTAGCCCACAGGATGCTCTTATACCTTTTCGGTGTTTTTTCTGATAGATGATTCTCAACTTTAACATAACCAAGTTTGTCTAAAAATATGTAAGCGAAAAATATAGAGTTTAGGCGTACCACCGAAAGCTCAATTGATTAAAAGATTTTAAGTTCTCTCTACGTCCTATCTGTCCGAGACTTTTTTTGTTGTTGCATAATATATAGATAAATCTTGACAAATGTTATGTAACTTCATTTCAATTTCAAGATGGCACACCCATATAACTACCACCTGTATTACAACGACAACATTTCTATATAAAGTATTTTGTATTTATAATAATAATAATAATAATAATAATAGTTGCATTTATATAGCGCTTAATACGATATCCACCTTAGTGTTTCTAAGCGCTTATAGTGTTAACTAATTATTACCCGGCTGGGCTACCCCGAAAGGCGCTCACAGCATTGAAGGAATTGCTTCCTACCGGTACCCATTCACCTCACTTATTTCTGAATAATGTTTTACTTGAAGCCTGTGATAAATGAACCTGCTTCTTGCCTCCCTGTAAATGGATAGGCTAAACAAGGTGACCCCTGACCTTCGCTCATCTCCCACATATAACAACTACCACCTTGATAAAGCACTTTTATGAGTTTGAATTTAACTATTCCATGCAAGCCATGCATGGTCATGAAAATAGAGTAAAAAATAACACTGTTAATCGTTATAATAAGCTCTTTCCTGTATACAGTGCGTCCCAGAAAAAAGTATACCCATCTTTGAGAGCCTATATTAAAATTGTATAACTTATGTGTAATTAATCTTAATTTCATGACAAAGAGTAACTCATATTTTATCTAATAATACCAAAATCATACCGATACTATCATGGATGACTGAACACTGGAGTGTTTAAAAACATTGGTCAAAAGTGATTTGTACCAAGTTGTCTGAGAAGCAGCCCTGGCTTTTTGATCATTCATTGTTTGTTTGAGGTCAGCCTTCCTAGGTCCATTCATTAGGCACAAAGAATTACTTGATCTATTGAAATGCAAGGGCTGCTTTTGCTCAAACTTGGGACAGGGCACTTTTTACGCTTGTTTTTTAAAGCCCAACTGCTTTTGTCATCCATCGCAACACAAGTATAAGTTTGGTATCATTGAAAAGAATATGACTTGCTTTTTATCATGATATATATTTCAAGGTCAAACAAGCTATAATATTTTAATATGAGGCTCTCAAATTTGGGTATACCTTTTTTCTTGGACGCACTGTATATATATATATATGTCAATACTGATTTACAACATTAAACTATCTACGATAGATATGAATGTCTTACATGATGATTGCTGTTTTGATGATGATATTCATTTGTGGAACAAACTGCAATAATTAGATTGGGAAAGTTTGATAACAATTCACCCTGTAATTTATGTGTGTTAGGTCTTGGAATTGCCCAAATGATTAACTTGATTCTGCTGGGAGTCAGATTAACAACACATAGAAAAGCATGTATACGACTACACAAAAATATTCGGCCGGAACATTTTAGGTTCCCCCCCCCAAAAAAAAAGAGTTATTATCATACTATGGTAGTTTATGGCATTTGAAGAGTAGTCCTTGCCAGTGCCAGCGGATCTTTTTACTATAGAATAATCATTCTTCCTGGGGAAAAAAAGAAAAATAATTTGAAAACTCGTTTTTTTTTTTCCTTGCTGTCCCACTACAGTAAATTCTTATAAAAGGCAAGATTAGCTGGCGAAATAAATTGATATTTTTTTAAACGATAAATATGGTTAACTAAACGTAATTGGAAAGAATCGATGTTAGAATCATTACAGTGTAATTGATAGCCTTGCATTAACTTCCACATGTTCTAAGTCTAAGAGATTGCAAATACACTCAGAAATTAAAATTCTACTCAAATTCTAACAAAAAGTCTCCTTTCCGGTAAAAATGGACGAGTGGTCATGTTACATTTTTTTTCTTTATCGAATTTTCTACGCAATAAAGAGGTTGACAATTGGCACTTGATATTAAGTCAGTGGACTAAATTAAGTGGAACTCCGTCGGTATACCGTTCATAGCGATTTCATCAGTCCATGTTCCTTCACATCCGCGTAGGTGGTGAGATGAATGTAAATAATGAGGCGTCACGTGAAAACCTCGTACCAAGGATTAGATTTCCCATGTGAATGGTTTCTTCGACGCCCCCTCCCCCCCCCCCGCTTCCGTCAACCCCACCGCCCTCCCCATACCAGAAGGCAAACTGTCACAGGCAATTCACACTGCTGAAAGACAACAACGACGACAAACGAGCCTTTCACCGGCAGGGATCCCCGAAAGAATTTCATTAAGGGCAATCGATGGACGAAGGATAGGTTATAAGTAGACTGCAAGAAGCTTAGCAAGAGGATGAATTGATTCGATTACGGAAGTCGAGAGTGGTAGCTGACTTTCCGGACGTGTTTGTCGGGACACATAGCATGAAACGTGGGTAGGCATCAGACACAGAAAATATGTGTATAAGTCGATGATGATGACTTGCCCGGGGCGCCCAAATTTGGGGGATGTAATTTGTTTATTTACATCATGTCAACCTTCTCATTCTACCGAATTCCCTTGATTTTGATTTATTATGAAAATGGTATGTAAAAACAGGAACATTATAAGATAGCGAAAAAAAAAATTGTCAGAAAATAATAATTCTAGTCCCTGTTTTGTTATAATTGATCAGTAATCTGATAGTCAACTACCAAGTGCGGGATTCGAATACAATTTACTGTATCAACCTCACTTGGCAAAACATTAACCTATATTTGCCACCTTCAACCACGGGAGAAAAGGTGGGTATACCTTTAAGGTAAATAAATACATTTAAGGTAAATTAATTGTTTTAGAAAATTAATGAACCGCATTCTTCTTTACCGACAGTTAAGGGTGCTGGAGATAAAACTGGGGTGATAAAATACCATCATCAAGCCCATGGAAGAACAGCAATTATGTAATTTGCACTGAAATGGGCTATCCTCCATACATTCATTATTTATGTATAATTTACCATGTATATTTTTTAACTTGTTGATATGGAAATAAAAAGAAACAAGATATTTTGTATCATATATAAATGTAGTAGACCGTAATTAAAAAATACAACAAAGAATTATCACTTAGTTATCATTTTATTAATATGTTTAATAGTAACTATTATCACTTAGTTATCATTTTATTAATATGTTTAATAGTATACAAATATACAATGACAATCGAGGATCTGGTTAAAACTATTCGCATCGAAGGAACATCACATAGTACTATTCTCTCGAGGGCCATCGGCCCGAGAGAGAATAGTACTATGTGATGTTCCTGAGTGCGAATAGTTTTAACCTGTTCTGAGAATGAGTCATTGTATATTTGTTTTATATCCCTTCCACCTTTTAATTTTTTTTAATGAACAAAATTATATAGTCTATGCTTACCTTTCTTCTGGATCCAATAAGTACAAGTAGGCCTACTTACAAAGCGCCCGTTTTTGTTCGAGCACCGACGAAAAATCTTGCGAGCGCTGAATCGAGTGATTTGATGTCGATCTCATCACAACTCACACCATCAATTTGTGAACAAAATTCACGGAATATAGATACAGTATACTTAATTTGTTTCTGAGTATTAACGCTGTCAGTCGAGTTCATGAAATCCACAATTTCCTCGTCATTATACTGCTGAAATCTTCCGTTATTACCATCAATCTGGCAACTAGTGGAGGCAGCCATTTTGTCTGTTTAGAAACAAAAATCAGCTGTTGCGCACCTGGTCAGTGCATTCAGCTGCGCTTCAGCTCGCCGAAAGTTTCCCGTGGCATGCGCGCATGCAGTGGAGAATTCAGGTAAAAGCAGCAGAGTAGCACCGCTCGCGTGCGCAACTCGTGAATAGGGTGGGGGGGGGGGTCGGAAAAACGTATAGTCCAGTTTTTCCCTAGGGAAAAATGTACTATGCGTGACGTCATGAAGAAAAACGAACTATTTCTCGAGAAACGTTTTTCTTAGTTAAACTATTCTTTTTCTCCTTGTGTACACTCTCAATGCAAACAATCTTAGATAAGGGATATAATAACTATTAGACTATTCGAAAGGACATTAGAAAGTGTAAATTTAAAAACATTGGAAATATATCTTTATTCAGTTGGTGTTTTTGAAGATTAAGAAATAAACGATTTCGTATCATACTGAATTGAATTTCAGAAAAATATGTACTAGGCCTATTCACTACCTCAAATGAGTAAAAAAAGTTCTATGGTGAATTTGTCCACTCGGGTGGATTCCGCGGAGAGGGGTTTTCAGCTCCTACACCGCTCTAGAAAGTTGGACTGGGTACGAATATGGACCTATTATCACTATGTAATCTCAATTTCGTTTGCTGTAAAGACTATTCATAATTTCATCCATAGGAAATACCTGCACTATGTTAAGCTTTACACACCGGAAAATCAGTTGAAGAAATAACTTTTTTTTGCAAAGTTAATAATGTCTGTACATAGGTCGTGAAGCGACAGTTGGTTGCGCGACTTATTTACGATCGACGCCGCGCAGGGCATAAATCTTGTCAAGAAATGCAGCAAAAATTATCAGCAACGGGCGAAAGAACGAAATATCAAGACGACTACATCGTCCATTTCGGCAAGAGATAAACATTGATAAGAAAGGATTTGTCATATTTCAGCTGAAATCCAAGTTATCGTGTTGGAATTAGGGCATGTTCAATCAGAAGATCTTGTAATATTACATCCAAATACTTTCCGTTTTCCTTCTCAGATTTTTCTTTACACTTATGATCCTTCGAGCGAAAAATTATCTAGTTAATTATTATTTATTGATGTGAATGTAGCAACCAGAGTAAACCCAATTATTTTCTTACTTTGAATGTTTGTTAAATTAATGATTAATCCAGTGGCGGATCCAGGATTGGAAAATAGTGGGGGCGCCAGGCCTGATAAGGGGGTGAGCCGCCGAATTTGTCTGATTCTAATACAGTCAGTGAGTGGTTTTCAAATAATAGAGAAGGCGCGCGTCCCCTGCACCCCGCCTGGATCCGCAATTAATCCATCTCACTTTAATTCAAGATGGTAACTTAAGGAGATTTTAAATAAATGTGTATGTTTTCTTTCATACCACTTGAACATTGGCTTACACGCTGAAATGTATTCATACAATCCATAATTCAGTGGATCCATAGTATTTTTATATTGCACCACATCCATGACATTTCTTACAGTATCGTCAATTATATAACACAGGCACGTTGCTGTTGGCCTATATGGCGCATCAAATGATTCAAGGAAAAATTTTCAAAACATCACTCATTTACTACTCCCAGACGAAGTATCTTAATTTAGATTAATGTCCTACCATTGAGTATTATAGTGTGACGATGTTTATTCGAAACCCTAATATTGTGATGCACTGTTCTTCGACTTATCATATAGATCGCAAGTTTTATGCCGCTCTCATATATTTTATGACCAGATGGCTAAAAACAAACAAACAAAGACACATGACAAATAGAAAGAGGAAACATTCGGTGTTCATTGTTTATCTCTTTTGCGGCTGTTTAACTTGGGGAAAAAAAACAACACATGTTAAGAAAAATTACGTTTCGCACATCCTTTGGGTGTACGATCATTGTCAGCTGTTGTCTGTCAAAGCGATTGCATGCACGGGCAGCACCTGACAACGAACGTACACCCAAATGATACAACGGATAAAACGGACATCAACCGATGCGAACAATCTATTTCTTCAATGCGACAGCCGCAAAAGGGAGAAAGAGAGAGAGAGAAAAAAATCACCACCCGTAACCTGTACGTTGGATCATTGGGCATGCGTGACGGCGACGTGCATAATCTAACGCAACGCATTTCCACCGTGTATCCGGTATGAAATAACACCAGAGGGACTTTTTGAGACCAGCCTTGAAACATGTCCAAATCAATCGGTCGTAGCACCCTGAAACGAATCGATGGATGTGATCATGATTTCAATCCAATTTCATCATCGACCTATGTAGAGTATCCGAGTTTCATACAAATAACATAATGCATTATACATGTATATTACCCCGATATTTGTTAAGAGTGAAAAGTGCAAACATATCCCATTACTTATACAGCATGTTTACAAAATACTCAATGGCTTTGCCTGGCAGTTATTTGCCACTCGACCTCATTCTGACAAACCGTTTTGGAAGATTTTCAGTTTGAGGATTTTGTTTGATCAGAGCCCCCTTTTTTTATTTTTAAAAGAATGATTTAGTAATATTGTGTATGAGGGATTTATAACTCATTGTCTATCAAAAAAAAAAAAAAATGTATATTATTAATGAGTACTCGCTCCTCTAATCTCAAAATGGTATCATATATCAATATTTTTAAAATTGCTTGATTTGGTTTCAACTAATTTGTAATCTTCACCTGAACGCAGGATTTTTTTAAAGCACCTATACCAGTCCTGTCTGAAATTACTGATCATTCAAGGGGATTATTTCAATCGGCGTACTACAGTGCGTCCCAGATAAAATTAAACTCAAAAAGCCTTTTATTAAAATTGTATAACTTATGTGTCATTAATTTTCATATCATGACAAAGAGTAACTCATATTCTATCTAGTGATGCCAAAATTATATCTGTACTGTCATGAATGACTAAAGACTCAGGTTTTTGAAAACTTCGGTCAGAAACCATTTGTACCAAATTTTCTCAGAAGCAGCCCTGGCTCATCGATCATTTATTGTTTGTTTGAGGTAAGCCTTTCTGAGCCTATTCATTAGGGACAAAGGTTTACTTGGACTATTGAGATGCAAGGGCTGCTTTTTCTCGAACTTGGTACAAGGCACTTTTTACGCTTGTTTTTTTTAAAAGCCCATGCAACTGCTTATTCATCCGTTACAACACAGGTATAAGTTTGGTATAGTTGGATAGAATATGAGTTGCTCTTTATCATGAAATAAATTTCAATGTCACACAAGCTATAATATTTTAATATGAGGCTCTCAAAATTGGGTTTACTTTTTTCTGGGACGCACTGTATATACGAAAAGTTGAAGGAGTGCATGAAGGAAGAGTTTAATTGCGTCAGTAATTCGTGACGTGGCTTATCAGATGGAACTTCAAAGAGGAACTTGTACATACGTCAGGCTGGCCACTATTTCTAACGTTAACATTGCCATCTTCAAATCGACCACTCTTTCTTTATGATGGACAAAACGTAAATCTCGGGCAGGCGTCATTCAATGGAAGATAACTTCATTTCCAATCTCCTATTTTCCATTCCATTTATTTCAGTCTCATAAATTGAAGAATTGCTTTCCGTGGCAGCCACCTGTCTTATGAATCTCGTTTCTTCTCTGGTTCAGCGAATAAAACAAACTTGACGACTGATATCAAGATCTCTACTGAAAGGTTGAGAGAGAGGGCAGAGAGCACTGCATTAAAAAAAAAAACATGGACCTTTACAATACCTACTAACGAACATATTCTTAAAAATGAGAATAGATCTTATGTCCGCAAACCTTTTATTTACTTGGTTTCATGGTTGTATATTAAACATACCAGTATACTTCACCAATTGATACCTTATTATATACTTTTTTTGATGACTTTTTATGATTTGAGGTTTTCATTTCAGTCAAATACTGAAAATGTGTGTAAAAAAAGTTTTCCTTATACTGTATACTAAATATTACTACTACTGCTGCTACTACTACTACTACTACTACTACTACTACTACTACTACTACTACTACTACTACTACTACTACTACTACTACCATGACTACTACTACTACTACTATTAATAATAATACAATAAAAATAATAATAATAATTAAACGATTCTTTTTTACCACATACTTATGATAATTAGACACATAACTCTTTAAGAAACATTGCATTAAGCTTTTAATGTTTTATAACATTAATATCATTGGAATGATATTTTTTCCTTCCATTTTTGTTTTCATGTTCGTTTACTTTCGTATTTCATATTTTATAATTTACATGTCATTTAATGAAAATGCAATAAAAGTACATATATAGATAACATGAACATGAATTTTAAATCGGTAACAAAAAAATGAATAAAAGTGAGAAATAAAAGTGAACGAAAAGGAAATATAGATTCCAATAAAAAAAATCATACTTCGATATTAAAGTGTCTCCCGTCCACAAAATATAAATAATAAAATAAATATATTAATATATCAAAGCAAAAAATGTTTCCGACCAGTATTTTCTGCCTGACTCATTAAAATTCACCAACACTGCTTTCAAGGGCCCTGCTAGCTCATACTAAATTTATTAAGAGACACATCCTTCTACCCAAATCGAGAGTTACATTCATATGTCCCGATCGTGAGCAGTGTCTAGATTTAATTATGCTCACGTAGAATAACATGATTGGTTTGGAAACAGTGATATGGTACACCAGTCAAGGGTTGTCCTCATGGTCATATAAAGACCTTTTTAATAATGACCTATAAGCCGTCTGCAAAAGACTTGCTTCGGGTGATGTCTGACTAATGCATTTCGGCGGCCTTCTAAAAGTGGTATTTAGGCACGATATGAATTGCACTAAAATGTTCAAGTGCCACTAGTGCTTTGTGTCTTTCTTTTGGAGTCAAATGCAGAAACTTGATTTTTTTTAATGCTTAAATTACGTGATACATAGTCGAATTATAACAATCTATTTTTGATTTCTTAATGCAATTTATAAATGAGACAGACTTAACAATCGTTCTGATATTTACCATGCAATGAGTGTTGGAATGCGTGAACTGCGATAATACATGCAACCCAAAACTTAAAATAAAAAAAAATGATCATGAAAGTTTCATTTACATAGCGCTCAGTACAATATATCCACCTTGGTGTTTCTAAGCGCTAGGCTACCGGGTAAGATGTACAAAACATTCAAGGAATTTATTCCTACCCTTGACTATTCATCTCAGTTCGGCCGAGTGTGACGAATTTGTAGACTACTTGATTCGCTAATATAAACACCCTAGTAGTACGACTATTTGATTTATTATAAAAGTTTTATGATTATGCATAAATATATTTTAATCAGGAAATCTTCAGAAAGAAAAAAAGGAGCAGCGGAGAGTTAAGTGTGTGTGGGTCTGTGGGAGTGAGAGAGAGAGAGAGAGAGAGAGAGAGAGAGAGAGAGAGAGAGAGAGGGAATAGTGAATACAGAACATTTAGTATTCTCTATAAGTGTCCAAAGTGTCCCGAAATAGACACCTTCTGCCATTCAACAAATCTGGAATAAATAAAAATTATAGTATCAAAGAAAGTATAGGAATAATGTTCTGTCAGATGAAACCAAAGTGTCCCGCATTAAACTTGTACAAAAATAACCTTCTGCAGCTCAACAGACATGGACTGTTAATAATTGAAAACCTATTTGAAGGTTTACAGGGTCCTCCGCTCGTCAGAAAGTTCTCTTGGAATGAACAAATAAGTCAATTAGATCGTGTACGAGAGGGCATCCTCTCCTGCATGCTTAAGTGACATTATTTGGGCAAGCAGTCGTTGGCCGTCAGCTGCCCGGGGTTATAGGTTGATATTGGTCCATCGCTATGGCACAACCGAGTGAAATCATATGAGAAGCAATTTACACGCTAAGTAAATTTGTCTAGTCGGTAGAGGAGAAAGACCCGGCCCTCCAGTTGTTATGAAAAATAACATTTCGATCTTTTATCAAATCACGGTTGGACACACCTATATCCTTAATGCGCTTACATCACGCAAGGGGGCAATATCATTATAATTACTGGCTGATAGTAAGTACCATTACATATCCCCAAAGAATAAACGAACAATGTACTGCTTTACATGTTGAATGGTAAGGAGATTAGTATAAATTTTCCATATTATTTTTTTTTTCTTTTAGCGTCATATCAGATGATTATCAGAGCGGCCGTACTCGTATCATAGATTAGTTCGCTTATGCGGCGGTCACAACTCGCCGTACCTTCGACGTGCAACTCCCTACGATGGATTTCGTAAAAAATTCGTGCAGCCTATGTACCAGGCGCGGATCTAAGAAAACCGAATTGAATGCATTTCTCGGGCCCAATTGTCTGGGGACAAAAGCGGCTCTATTGTATTTACGCATGGGCCCAGTAAATTCATTGTATGACGTCGGTCTGCGTCTGCTACTGTATACCATGCAGGCACGTTGCCTGTACGATGTGCAGGAAGTTGTTTGCAATACCCTTACTACAGAAACGCAGGAATCGCAGAAACTGACCCACGACCTGTGCGTGCTTTTTGCATTCAACGCAGGCTATGTTGATTGCACGTGCCCGGTAACCTACGACGAGTTGTGACCGCTGCATTACAAATCGAAGGGATCCTCCTTGAAAGCTCAGTGTCCCAAAACGTGTTCACATAGCCCAGGGGCCGCCGAGCGTTTTTGAAAGTGGAGGGGCTGAGCCGAAGTGGGGGGGGGGGGAGCTGAACAGGCTAAAAATCACAAATGTATGGTCATTTTTGCATATTTGTACACGTTGGCTGAAAAAAGTAGGGGGGGGGGGCTCCAGCCCCCCCCCCCCCCCCCCCCCAGCCCCCCGGCTCCGCGGCCCCTGTAGCCGACTTAATTCTAATTTAACAATATCAGGATTATTTGCACTGTGCGTGGTATTACAGGGAGGAGTGTAGGCCTAAACATAATATTGATGCTCGGTTTCACAAATTACCCACTCACAATATGACAATCGGAAGATGTGGTTTATGATGTTTAAACCCTCGAAATAAACAACATGAGTTGTAACTTCACACTATTTTCAAACTATATCACACTGTTTTCACATTGCATTCACACTGTTGATTACAGTGTATTTCACACTATGCGAAACTGATTTCTATTTAACAAGAACTTGGTGAGGAAGGTACCGGTAGAGCAACAATCGACCCGTTTTCATCAACGATCTTTACATCTATACTAACATAATATCTGTGGTTTGCCACCTCAAAAACCACCAATAAGTCGCAAATGCAACAAAGCATTAATAGAGAACGATTAATCAATGTTGCTAATTTCAATCGAACTGGGTCGGTTCAAAATTGCTCTCCATCATGTTTTAAATTCTTAATTAAAGATTTTACTCTGCACTTTGTTCGTGATATGGTGCAAAAACCTGTGGAAAAGGGGAAATTTCGACAAGGCTTCCCTTCCGAATACGGGGTATCTCTAAGAATCCGAAAAAGCATACGTAATAATATTTCTACATCTACTACTTATGCATTTACTACTTTTTCTACATCCACCCCTTCTACATCTACCACTTCTACATCTACATCTACTACTTGTACATCTACTACTTTTACATCTACTACTTCTACATTTACTGCTTATACATCTACTACTTATACATTTACTGCTTCTTCTATATACATCCACTACATCTACTAATTCTACATCTACTACTTCTACATCTACTATTTCTACATCTACTACTTCTACATCTATTATTTCTACATCTACTACTTCTACATCTACTACTCCTACATCTACTACTTCTACATCTACTACTTTTACATCTACTACTTCTACATCTACCACTTCTACATCTACTACTTCTACATCTAATACTTGTACGTCTACTACTGCTACATCTACTAATTCTACATCTACTACTTCTACATTTACTACTTATACATCTACTACCTATATATCTACTAATTCTTCATCTACCACGTCTACTTCTACTACTTATGGCCATGTGTCACAAGTTGGGGTATTGTAAAGGGGTGGAGGCGTTACATTTTGGAGGGAAAATTATCACTTTTTTTTTTTACATAGCATGAAAATGATGTACAGTCATAAGCTGTGCAATAATTCATATTGTAGATAATTTATCAGGCTACATGTCTGTGAAGTTTCAGCTTCGTTATGCTCATAGTTTTAATACAAAGATACTTTTAGTGGAGTAGGGTAAGGGGTGGAGGATCCTACGGTGGAGGCACGTGTTTAATCATAGGGAATTCCCATTTTTGTTACTTTCTTATTGTTTGCTGCGTTATATCTTTGCAGCCAATTGGTCTTATGGGTTGAGTGATATATCATTCTCGTGGGAATTTATGTGGTTCTAGATGAATGTGAAGAAGATTTTTCAAAAGTAATTCAATCAATTAATCAATCAATTAAAACAAACTTAATGCACACATCGTCATAGACAATGCATTGCAGGCATCAAAAATTGTCACATGCAATTTTATAACAATAATTGTCATTTTTTTCGCCATTTTCTTTGCACGCATGTAAAAAAACAATTAAGTGGAAACATATTACTTGCAATAAACTTTGTTTGAGTTGTAATCCAAGTGTAAAAGACAGGATTTCTGCCTTTTTTGCACTATTTTTTCTTCTTTTTTGACACCCTGTAGCGTGGTTAGAAAAAATAATTTTGTATTACAAGTTTATATTTTTTAGAAGCATAGCGTCTTATTTACACAATCCACGATGATTAATTTCATTTGGTGAAAAGATTAAGAAATTATTCGCCGGTAAAATTGTGAATTTTTTCAAACCACATATTCCTGTAACACTCTGTATAGCTTTTATGACACACCTTATACAGGCACCAAAATATGTTAATCATCCTCCTTTTAATCTCTGCTTTCAATATATATATACTTTTAAACATGTCTGACTTACTACTAAGAAACTAGAGATGTTTGATTGTGACAATGTATACCCAACAAAAAAAGTAAGTCCCCCCTAATCAAAATTATGTAACTTTTGAACGGGCTTGTTTTGAGCACAATAATTTGAAGGGAGGTTTTCTACACTTATTGAGTACCTTTTGTGAAAAAATGACATTGATCCCTAGAGACATGCATGAGTGATCAACGTTTAAAGAAAAAATGAACATTTTCAAAAGTCACAAGGGTCATTTTGGAGGCTGTAAAAATAACAATTTTGTACATTTCCTTTTTACCTTGTGTTTATTTGTCTTGGTGGATTTATCATCCAAAATTTGGTCATCCAACACCAATCCTGATACATTTCATTATTTTTCATGGATGAGTGAGCACAATTTTAATAATTATCTTCAGTCCTCCAAAATTGGTAAAATCCAACAATTTTATTTAAAGAATTTAAATCGGATATTATCATCAACATTATCGACACATTTTGTGAAAAAATGAGCACTATTTGTCGTGTCATGGACGAGTGAGCACACTTTAAAGGTGACTATTGTGACTTTTGTAATGACAATTTTGCCTTTAACGTATGTTTATTCATGCATGACGAAAAGGTTTTATCTCATTTTCGCACATGAGTTAGTCGATGAGTGTATAAACATAACTGCCAAACGATATTACTCAACACCTTTTTGTTAAAAAGTTCCAGCATGTTGATTTGGGGCTTGTTTTTGCCTTGAGATTGTACACAATGTCAATGGAGAGTAAATCAAAATTTTAACAAAATTGACATTTGGCTTAATTTCATTGATGATTTTTGTTAATTCTACTGAGAGTTTTTCATGAAACTTGGCACACAACTTCTGGGTGGTACTAACTAACAGGAACAAACGCTAAATTGATAATCTGATAAGGCAAGGAGTGGGGCCAAAGCTCTTAAATTTCTTTTTATTTGCATGTTTTTCTAATAACTTCTGCTCACCGAAGCGTAAAACCCTGGAATTTTCGTAAAACTCAAATCAAATGAAGTATCCAAGAGGGTCTCTGACAGTTATTCAAAGTAAGCAATTGAATTTTAGTCCACATTCGAAAAAACGACTTTTCACGTATCACGTGCTCATTGAATCGTGAGTTTTTAATAAAATGGCATAACATTATTTGAAAAATATTATTTGACATACATATAACAAAAAAATGTTGATAAAATGGTTTTATTACATAAAAATGGAACAATACTTATCTTAGAAATTTGAAAATATCCTTTTTTGTTTCTATTTAGTGTTCATTCAACCGTGAATTGATGGGTATTGTTTAAAACACTCTTCCAGATTGCCTTTTCCATCATAATCAGTAATTTTTAAAAGTAAAAATGTGTAAAAAATGCAGTTTTTGCAAATTTTACCTCATGTTCATCCAACCGTGAAATTTAATGCAAAAGTCGTTTGATGTGTTAGAAATTAAGTGCAACAACCCTTCTGAACATATCTTTTGTTGAAAAGTCTGAATATGTTCAAATAATATTAAATTAAAGTTATGAAATTAACCGTGTGACTTTCGAAAAGTGACATTTTTGCCTTTTGACTGTACTCATTGAAGCATGTCAAAACGAATTTCAGTAAAATTCACTCAAATGGAAGCTGATAAAATTACCTACAAGCACATGTAATAAAATTTGTAAAACTCCTATTTGGTAAAAAGTTACATCAATTTGATTAGGGGGGGGGGGGACATACTTTTTTTGTTGGGTATACATTTCTACAATTTGTTTGGACATGTAACGCATTTTCCACCCAACTCATGAGATGTGGCCATATTCATCTACTACTTATATATACATCTACTAATTCTACATCTACTACTTGTTCATCTACTACTTCTACATCTTCTACTTTTACATCTTCTACTTCTACATCTACTACTTCTACATCTACTACTTCTACATCTACTACTTCTACATCTACTACTTCTACATCTACTACTTCTACATCTACTACTACTACATCCACTACTTCTACATCTACTACTTCTACATCTACTACTTCTTCTACATCTATTGCTTCTACATCTACTACTTATACATCTACTACTTATACATCTACTACTTCTACATCTTCTACCTCTACATCTACTACTTGTACATCTACTACTTATACATTTACTACTTATACATATACTACTTATACATGTACTACTTCTTCTACATCCACTACATCTACTACTCCTACATCTACTACTTGTACATCTACTACTTCTACATCTTCTACAGATTCACCTACTACTCCTACATCTACTACTTCTACATCTACCACCTCTATATCTTCTGATTCTATATCTTCTATTTCCACTTCTACATCTACTACGTATTACTTCTGCATCTATTACTTCTTCATCTACTATTTCTACATCTTCTACATCTACTACTTCTACATCTACTGCTTCTACATCTACTACTTCTACCTCTGCTACTTCTATATCTACTGATTCTATATCTTCTGTTTCCACTTCTACATCTAGTACGTATTACTCCTACATCTGCTACTTATACATCTACTACTTCTGTATACAATGCTTCTGCATTTACTCCTACTGCATCCCCTTTTTTCCACATCTACTACTACTAAATATATTACTTCTACATAAGAAAAAGCCATTTACCAGGAAAAGAGTGGGAGATAGTTTGTAATACAATACAGAGAGCTAAATAGTAGGAGAGAGAGAGGGGGGAGGGAGAGGGGAGGGAGAGGGAGAGAGAGAGGGGAGGGAGAGGGAGAGAGAGAGAAAGAAAGAGAGAGAAAGAGAGAGAGAGAGAGAGAGAGAGAGAAAGAAAGAGAGGGAGAGAGAGAGAAAATTAATGTTCTGTCGAGAGCCTTTGGTTCATGTTCTTTCCTGAAATCAATTAGCTCTCGCTTACTAGGACGGGAGAACCTGTCACTGAGCCAATAATCACACTTCTTAATCCTTCACTTCTTTCAGATTTATTCTTCTCCACATCGATCGTAAATCGTTTTCTCAGAGCCAGAAGGACATTAATATACCATCTTTTCCATATGTCTAACAACTTTCTGCATGTTACCACATGACACACAGTCTAGACAGACTTGTATGCAGGATTCGATGAAGTCAGGTTTATTTTTTCTTTTTTCTTTTCAGTATGAAAGGGACTCCCAACCTGGAAAATAATTCGCTTTGAAAGAAAACGATGCAATGAGACAAGTAGAGCATATAAGGTTTTCGCGACATTGTACAAATAGTTAGAAATGTAATAATGTAGAAATGTTGTAATCACTAAAATTATAGAATTTTGTAATCTCATTGTCGTGTACAGTGGTGGTCAACTTCTATCACATACAAAAATGTCAATGATGTTACAAAAAATTGACACGCCTCAATGATGCGCCTACGTCATAACTGGCCCGAATGACACATTTACAAATTTTGAGATTTAGATACGTTTAGTAAACTGAACTTTGATGTACTTGAAATTATCTTCATTTGTCGGATTAAAAAGAAAATAGAATTACACTAATATATTACATTCATTGGTTTGCTTTCGTTCTACTCCATTCATTCTATGGTTTGAATTTAAGGAGCTTCAAAAAGAGGGGGCGCAACCATGTAATAGCAAAAAAATTTGTGATGGCAAAAAATTAGATAAATCGGATTAGCATTGAGTTAATTGACAGTTCCATAATTATAACGAAACATTTGTTTCGACATAATCCAATTTGTTGCTAGGCCTGGATTTCCCTTTAAGGGCCGGGGTGGTGGTGGTGGGGGGGGGGGGAGCACCCATCTAATGAAGCATACTATATCATAATGCTTACTAAGCTTGAGCGGCGGTGGTATGAAATTAGCGTCTCATATTCATCTCTAATGTAGAGAGATTTTCCGTCTGTTGACAGGTCAGTGACAGCGTCTCAAGAAGAGAATCACATTTAATCGTCATTAACACACTCAATGCAGTGCATTTTCCAAAAAGGTATATGCAATTCTGACCTTTTCCCCTCTAATTAGCCCGAATTGAAGGGGTTGGTTCAATAAAAAAGAATGATAATAATAATAATAATAATAATAATAATAAAGACTTGGATGCACTGATATAAACTTGACCCATATACATTACGGGCAAGTCCAAGCTATTTTGCAACTCTGTCCCACGAGTTACTGACGGATAATTTACCATAACGTAATTTTGAAATAACAAATCTCAATGTTTTGTTCATGTTTTGGGTACAGGCACAGAACCCGTCCCAAAAGCTTGAAAAATAATTTAGATGTCTCATTTCATAATCAAGTTATGGCAAATTATTTGTCAGTAACGCGTGGGACAGAGTTGCAAAATAGCTTGGACTTGCCATTACAAGTCTAATATATCCCAAAGTACCATTGTTAGTTTTCACCGATGAGTAAAGCATGTTGTCTTTTATTTTTCTCACTCACCTCCATCATTTCAAACGCAAATATTTCTAACCGTAACTTGTGTGGATCTATACCATTTTTCTTTTTTTTTTCTTTTTTTTTTTTTTTTTGTTGCAACGACTTCTTCAATTGTATGTTCATTTACCCTCATATTTTTACAAATAGAGAAAATATATTATGGAATCATGGAATCTGCATGAATAAACATTTCAAATGCAGCACCCCCCCCCCCAAAAAAAAAAAATGCATAATGAAGGTGACGAATGAAAAAAAAAATCGGGGGGAAAATTTCAAATTCTATTTTTCGTTATGAATTATGTTTTAAGGGCACATGGGGGCAATAACAAGAATTCGTCGAAATATACTTTTTTGATCATTTACTGGGTTATATCTTTAAAATGATTTTGATGTCATTCTAAAGTTTGAAAGCAATCGCTATATTCTAATTTAGCTGTTCGAATGAAAACACTTCAGGGAAGGCTGTCTTCTTTTGAAGAAGTTCTAATGGCCCTACTCGACCATCTCATCCCCTTCATATCATCCGCTGCCTGCAATAGCCATCTATTAATATGTCTCAGTCATACTTATGCGTAAGGCATTGCCGAAAGCGCGTCGTAGGGTCACTTTGCAATAATAATAATAATAATAATAATAAGTAGTAGTAGTAGTAGTAGTAGTAGTAGTAGTAGTAGTAGTAGTAATAGTAGTAGTAGTAGTAGTAGTAATAGTAGTAGTAGTAGTAGTCGTATAGTAGTAGTATAGTATAGTGTACTAGTAGTAGTAATAGTAGAAATAGTATTAGAATATTAGTATAAGCATTTACTAGTAGTAGGAGTAGTAGTACTAGTAGTTTATAAGACCCGTAAATAGGTTTTCTTTGGGAAAAGGGTTCGAAATTTGAAAAGTGGAACTTTCTAAAGGATAAAAGTTGGAGGTACGGCACGCAGGAGTTTTACTATACCTTTTCTGTAGAAACATAGCATCGCATAAATTGCCACGACGGCTAAACTGCAAGCTACCTCGTACGCACGTGCACGTAGCCTTCGACCTTCACATCGTTTTAGTTGCCGTTTGGAATCTGTTTCACTCGTGTGACCACTCAGCAATACTGATCAGTGTTTGTCCTAACACGCATCGCTGGTCATCATTTTACCGTAATTTCCGAATCACACGCTGCACTAATTACGCGAGGTAAGCCTAATTAATGAAGAGGTTCAAGACAAGGACTTCGCCATTGTGAATGAACTCGAGATAAAGTCATAATAACTTCCTGTACGAATAATAGATACTCATTTATCTATCAAAGTAATTGATCATTACTCAATAGATATATGTTATTAGATAAATAGCCCGCCACCCCAAAGTGTGTGTAAATATAAAATGTATTAACATGAAATATGAATTGGCATTTGATATGAGACCAAAGGGAGTCTTGGGCAGGACTGGGCATGGAAGTGATATTGTTACTGCCTGTGAATGAAAGGTCAAGGTTTAATCCTGGAAGGGCACTTATCTTATCCCAAATGTTGAATATGTACACTTGATATTGCGAATACCCCCTCAATCTCAATCAGAGCAAAAACTTTAAAGAACGCTGCTAGACCCCCCCCCCATAAAATGAATAAATATTACATAATTATATATTTTAAAAAAATAAAAAAAATAAAAAAACAATAAATAAATAAAAAATAAAAAATACAAATAAATAAATAAATAGATAAATAGATAAATAAATAAGAAAAAAAATGAAATAAATAAATAAATAAATAAAATAAACAGAACAATAACAATAATGATAATAATGATTGAGACAATTGAATAAATAATATCGATTTCAAAAAGATGAAAAGATCTCTCAATGTTCTTCCAGTTAACTTTCAGCGATCTCATAGGCGTTTCGTCGTCCATCGGTCATCTTCCAGGTAACTTGATCGGTGATATTCGTCAAACAAGCAAACAAACTTTGAAAATGGTCCTCCAGCGGACTGGTCTCTCAGGAAAGGTGTACATCAATGTTTTTACAGCTATCTTTAAATGATCTCTCAAATAAGTCTTAAAGGTCTTCACTTTCAAATATCTTTCGTAAGCCTCTCAAGAAATTCGATGCTTCTCCTTTGATGGTTCTTTCAGATGTTTCCGTCCGTTTCTTTGAAATCTTAGTTGTTCTCTCCTACTTCTTCGGAGATCTCCAAAGACCTAAACCAGTCTGTCAGGGGATCTTTGGGTAATATTTCAGTAGTTTGAATGGTGTCTCAATAACCTTGTTGATCTTAAATTTCCAACGTAAATTTGGGAGAATTTTGCTGGAAAACTACTGTTTGATCTTTCAACGATATTCAATGGTTTTTAAGAGCAATAATTACATTATCAAAAGACAGTATTTCTCTGGTTTTAGAGAAGACTGAGCCGTTTTGCCATTCCGTTGATCTCTGGAGGGTATTTGCTCAGTCAATCATGGTCCATATTATGGGCCACTAAGATGCTATCATGATTCTTGGGATTTTTCAGGTTTCAAAAAAATCTTGCAAAAATATGATGACAGGGGGTTATGATATTATGTAGCGTTCTATATTATTTCAGTCTAACTTTCTAATATCGTACGCGGTCACATGACTATAGGCTGAATAAAAAACACAAAGTCTTTGACATTAATGTATTTGATTATATTTCATCATCAGTCATAAGATCTACCATGACCAAGTGAGACATAAAGACATGGTAGGGTGCAACGTGGCTTTCCGTGCGATTACAATTTTTTTTCTTCATAATGTGGAAAGCCTGGTTCTTTACTTTAATTACCAAAAAGCGACCAGTGTGCTTAATAGGATAATAAGTAATTGGCCGGGCAAAATATAGCCAAACTTTTCTAGGTTAACCCAATAATATTGGAATGGAATAATTGATACAGATGCATATTTCCTTTTTTGTCATATCAATCTATGCATGGATGTGCTTTTCTTAAGATTCTTATTCTCCACGTGACATCATGTCTGTTTTGAGATAATATGTTTTGATTGCATTGGACAGTGAGGGCAAGGGTCCATCACCAACGGCTGCATGGGTTTTTTGGTTGTTGTGTTTGTATGCTTAACTTATTCATTTTATGGTATTCTTTTGAAATTATGAAATATTATAAGATATTACTGTCTGTTGTTGTGAGATCTCTCATATACCTCTTCATTTGTTATCCCGTCTTGCCATGAGATGTAATCATTTTCGGAGGCATATTTGGAGGAGAACATCTAGCTTATGGGCAAGGCATGCTCTAATCTTCCAAGTTTTGCTGGCATAGATGCCGACAATGATGTCCAAAGAGTTGTACATATTTTGCTCTTTGTTATGTTTTTTATCCTTCAAGAGCAGGCGCGGATCCAGGGGGGGGGGGGGGGGGGGGGGGGGGCTAAAGGTGCTAGAGCACCCCGTACGATTGGGAAATCAGCATACATATTGTACATAGACCTTTTTAACGCACCCCCTAAAAATGCTAATAACCCCATTTTTTGTTTGTTTTGTTTTGTTTTTTTTTGCTTGTCAGTTGTTCGGAACGGGACGCTGACCTGACCGTACCCCTATATGTAGTATGTTTGAAAATTTTTAACGGCCGAAGGCCAACATTTTTTCAACACCTACCCCCCCCCCCCGCTTATCAGCCTGCCAACGTGACGTAGACAATTTTTTAGCTACCTTTTTGCACCCCGTTAAAAACCATCTCTAGATCCGCGACTGAAGAGTCATCTGATTCGATTTCCTAGTCTCCTGAAGGCAGAACTGTCTTTCCCAAGTCTGATGTGTATATCATGTTTTACATCAGCTGTGTTGGAAATGCTGTTTTCTAGGTTGATAATGCAGTCACATGTACACAACGCTAGACCAAAGCATTGAAATTTGTGAAAATTGCCAACAACGCGCACACAGAGCGTATACATAGACAACACAAAATACGCAAAGAATGCACATCGTTGGCTAACGCGCTCAACGAATGAGTAACGCACACCCAGCTCATCCTGAGCGTTGGCCATACGTCGTACATGTGACTGCGCCATAAGACTCTTGACCTTTCCTGCCATGGTTTTTTTTCTTATTCATCCATTACTGACATGGACTTTTTGTGTGTGTTTATTCAAAGTCTAGACAGGTTATCTGTTATTATTTTCTTATAAAATACATTTGCTTGATATAAAATGATGAATGTTGAGTGTATTGATGTTTTATGGATAACTCATTATGGTAATACAATTAAGAATATTCAACATTATTATCCATATAGAGGGTTTTAGAGGCCAAATACAAGTTATATTTTGTTGATGCACTTCATAAACTGCAAACCTACTTTACAAAGTTGAAACATTTTAAATATTGGGCAGCAAGAGGGGGAATCCCAAAATTGTGTACAAATTACACTGTGATTACTTAAGGAAAGTGAGATAACCAGATTTTTTTGTTTTTTTTTGTTAGGGAGACCAAATTTTATAATTTTATAATTTTTTCTCCATAATCCTAAAAAAAATATATATATATTTTGTTTTTTGCATTTTTTAAAAAGTTTTTCCAGAATCCAACAAAATAAATTTTGAATAAAGAATCGTAATGCAGAAAAAAATTTGGGGGTATTGTTAGAAACTTGAATCTTGAATTAATTGTTTCAAGTTTCAAGTTTCAAGTTCAAGTTTATTTTCCACATTTTCATAAAAAACATTACATAGTGAAAACATACATTTGAATTACCGGCCAATATCATTTCAAACTTACCTGAAGAAACCAAATCAAAAGACAATGTTTTTAACCCCTATTTCGGAGAATGTAAAGTTCAATTGTTGCACCCGAAAAAGCTACGTTGACAGCTGTCCAGGGTGGAATACTAATGGCACTGTGTGAGTGCGTGATGAGTGCAAGTGTTAATCCTCGGTATAGGTAATAATGATATTATTCATGATATTAGATGTCCTATTTTCGGTCGATACAAGGATATATTGAACTCGCTTTTCAAAATATTGGACTCGTCTTCGACTCGTCCAATATTTTTGCAAAGCATGTCCAACATTCCTTGTATCAACCCCAAGGCCATCCAATATTCTATAATTATCTGTAGTCATTAGTGATTGTTGCTAGTCTCCAAGAAGGGCAATATCGTCTTCGAAACCGAGGTCAGTCAACCTAGTTGTAATGTAATTTCAAGACGTGGATCATTTGTGGAGGTTCAGTGACTGATGAAAAATGCAAAAATTCATCTTAAGAGTTTAGAATAACTGAATTGCCATGTACAGTATTAGAAATTATGGATATTGATGATTTTCAACTGAAAGTTGATGATAAAATCAGTTTGTTTGTAAAACAGGTTCGGTCATTAAACAGTTGTTAGCAGTTTTAATAATAATAACAAATTACATTGGAAATAATGAAGAAATAACACTGTTCCCTAAAGCCTCAACGATTGATTTAATATGTAGCAATTGATATTAGAAAGTTTCGCATGATATAGTTATTCCATTTAATATGTTGACCCAATAATCAAACCTCTTATTCAGAGCTTCAGATTTTAGCATTTCATTTCATTGAAATTTAGTTCATTGACTGATAAAAATAGTTGGATTTTATCTCTACAGGTTCTAAAATGTAATAATTGCATTGCATTTGATTCTATTGATAATGAATAGGCCGTCTGGTAATGTTTGACATGCGGAACAGAAGTCCAGTCTTACTGTATCCAGATAAGATCACATGACCTGCCAACCTCAGGAACTGATCAATTAGTTTGAGAGGTTTTCATCTGTACACAGCCAAGCGATTCATTACAGGATTCCCTCACAAAGTAGCGCTACCATAAACAATGTCTATTATCAGGGACTAATAGGTTTATGTTTACACCATCTTCTTGATTGGGCCCGAACTTGAGCTGAATCGAGGAAATAACTGCCTGAAATGAGCTTATCAGGTGTGTTATGATGATAAATGGCGGAATTATGAATTTGTGAAAGGATTACACCTGTGTGTTGCCCTGACACCTCCAATCAGTTTTAATGCTACATTGGTGTTTTGGGTCGAAACTTGATATTTATTATCAGGTTATGCCAAACATCCCACTGTTTCAAGAACGTAAGAGAAACCAAATGAATCTTTAATACAATTATTCTGTAGAAGAAATAATCATAAGTCAATGCATTAACCATTTATTTTGATATAGTAATAAGTTTAGAAATGGAATGTCTTTTCATTTCGTTTCCATTCTTTTAATAAAAAATACTTTCTGTCAATGGAACACGATAAAGTAATTCCCAAATAAGACATTAAAGCTATTCTTTCACTAGCATAACAAATGCCATATGTTACTCTTTTATTGAAACAAAGTGACTTACAGGTATACAGGCCTAGAAAAGGAGAGTCTGTTGATATGTCTGAGCATCGTATACCTGAAGGTGAAACCCTTTTGTTGCGGAAACTTTCACGATTCCCAAAATGGTTTCTTCAAAGGACCCTCCTTCATTATTCAATTTGATTTATTCGGCATGTTAGAATATACATACATGGTAAAAACCTACACATACATTCAGTTAAGTTCGACAGTGCGACCCGGTACAGATTTATGCTGCAGATCCTAAGTATTTAGGTTGTAGCCAAGGTCCTACGTTGTAGCTTGACATGGGTATTCTGGTAACCCGAATGCAAGTTTCTGCAATGGCACCTGGTAGTGCCGATAAACATTGCTATACATAGAATGTGACTATATCAAGTCATTTGAGCTCCACGGGAAGTATGTTTATACCATGCTTCATGAGTGCCACGCACCATGACCATACGGCTCATAATAACAACATCAAAATCCAGATATCAAGTAGCTGATTACGGACGGGAAGGGACAAATCGGATTAACTAAATATTTACAAAATAAAACATTTATAGAAGCAGTTATAAACGTTTGTGATAAAAATAGGTCTTTACAACTTCACAAAAAGTATACCCGTCATTGGATTTCAATTCGAATCTCCCCTTACAACATTATAGACCTACATAATCTCCAACCCTTGGGGAGCATTTCAGTGCATTGCCCTTCATGCGGCAGTCACGTGTACACAACGCAAGGCCAGAGTATTGAGATTCGTGAAAATTGCCGACAACGCGTAATTCAAAATACGCAACGAATGCACAGCGTTGGCTAAGCGCGCTCGACGATTGAGTAACGCACACTCAGCGCATACTACGCGTTGGTCATGCGTCGTATATATGACTGCGCCATAACATACGCCCATATGACAATCCAATGACAATGGCATTCGCATTTTAATAAGGCATGCACACGATAACACCAATTATAGAGACATAATGCCTTGCTAACATAAAGTATCAGGGATCGACCATTCAACCTTTGCTTTATATACACAGTAAAGTTTCCGAATCATGTCGACGTGAACGTGAACGAGGTTCTGGAAGTAAAGAATGGAAGCTTTTTTGGGGCTCTATACCAGAGCGTTTTATTTAGAATAGATAGAATTTGCAATGAACGTCTTATCTTTTATTAAGGCTTTCGTAGCTGTGTATCGGCTACGATGAATTGTAATGTACGTCATACATCAATTTTAATGTTGATGCAAATTAAGAGGACAATCAATATAATTATGCATATTATTATATGGTTTGCATCAGTAATGGGACCATAGTTTTAAATAGAGGACCAAACACGTACTTGTTTTTTCTTTTCAGCAAAATAGGACAGTAATTGATTACTCGGTGTATAGTCACCATATTGTCCATTACCCCAGTAATAATTACTCCCAGGATCATTCAATTATCTACCTTGAAATTGATGATGCGCATGCAAGGGAGTATGAGTCTTAAGGTCCTTTCACACTAATCACGTTTTCATGGCAAATTATGAGCTGATGATACGTCCTTTTTTTTTAACAGGCTTTCATAGTTCCGAATGCGTTTTAATGTATTTTATTTTAGCGTATAAGGACAACTGCTCCATATTTACAATTAGAATACTGCACACAATTATGTGAAACACTGTTTCTGCTTATGTAAGGATGCGGATTAATATCTTTACCATTTTAAGGAGCCAGGGAAAGATTTTGTTGTGAAAACATGTATTAGACATTGATGCACAATCGAACCCAAAAGAATCTAGTTACAATTTTGTACAACAACTATTGTTGCAAGTTTCTTCGTGCAAACTATGTTTTTTTTTTTTTATAGCAAGTAGGATGTAAAATTTACGGGAGCAGACAGGCGACACGCTAACCATACAGCGTTGAAGTCTTCCTAAAGATTACATTAACTTGGGTGTCAAGATTTGGATTCGGTCTGACGCGAAGACTGAGCTTTCCATGCCAGGATCTTGATGTGGTGTAAATGCATCTTTATCAAGGACAGTTTCAGTCTTGCTCAGTCCAAAATTAATATTGAGGGTACACTGCCGTCAAGCGAATAGCAACGAGACTTGACTAAAATTGCTGGTGTGCGCCCAGACGAACAGATAATATGGAACGAGGCTTGATGAGACCTGGTGAAAACAATAAGAAGCACTCCTAGGAAAAGATTGGAGACGGTGAAGCAGAGACAAAGAGATTAAGGAATAAAGATAGAGAGTAACAGAGCTCATTATTAGCCGTAGTAGTAGTAGTAGTAGTAGTAGTAGTAGTAGAAAATAGTAGTGGTGGTAATAGTAGAAGTAGGAGTACTATTATTAGGAGTAGTAGTATTAATAGTATATCAAACCCGCAACTAGGATTTTCATGGGGGGTTCGAAATTTGGAAAATGGATCTTTTTAAAGGAATAGACCTTGCGAGCGCGAAGCACGGGGCGAAATGTGGCTTAAATCACATTACATTGGTAAATTTCAAGCACATTTAGCTTCTTCTATTATTTTTTTCTTATAAATCCTTAACAAGATGATAATCAATCCCAAAAAAAGCGAGCCAGAAGAGTGAGCGGAAAAAATTCAAAAAAAAAAAAAAAAAAAAAAAAAAAAAAAAAAAAAATCAGGGATCAGTGAAAGGGCCTTTCTAACGGGGGTGCCTAATGCGAGCGCTAAGCACGGGCCTGAAATTTTGCTTTTTAATGGCCTGAATGTGGTAAAAATTTACTTACATATTGGCTCTCTTCCTCAAAAATGCAAGCGCGAATAGTGAACATAAATTTTGGTTTCTAGTGACCTGAAAGTGGTAAATTTTACTGACCTAAATATGAAAACACCTATAATTTAGCATTAAGGATCAATGAAAGGGCCTTTTATGGACCCTTTATAATACCCTGAAAGCAGGTACATTTTACATTAGTATACTAACCTACTTTCAAAATAAAAGATAGGCGAGCGCGAAGTGCGAGCGTTCTAATATACGTTTGCGACTTTCTATTATTTAGCGGGATGACGCTTTGCATTATTATTTAATATCCCACAGATGAATAACATTTTTTTTTAAACGGACTTATGCCGGTGCGAAGGACACACGAAGGGTACACGAATGTCCCGCTGCTTTCGTGATCAGAGCAATTAAATTGAAAAAAATATTCATGACCGTGGGTCCATCCTTGCTCAACTTCGGGAAAGTGCTATGCGGGGCTTGACAATACTATACGATGGCTACACGATAGCATTGAGAGGGTGTCAAGAAGTCGTGTTGCCTTCGCATTGCCTTCGTAGGGCAAAAACGCCCGATGCTACGATGTTCTAATAAAGTAAACCTTCGTATAGTCGATCAGAATTTTTATTTGGCTGCCAAAGATTTTGCCGATGCATCGGAAGTTGCTCTGTGACGCGGGCTTCAAGAGTGACCAGTGAAGAAAAAGGGGCGTTGCTTTAAGCCCGGGTCACACAGTCCCGAAGTTGAGCAACGATGGACACAAGAGCATGGAAAATTTCAAATTTTGCACTTATCGCGAAAGTATCGGGCATAATCGGGCCATTCTTCTTTGCAACTTTATATATATATATATATATATATATATATATATATATATATATATATATATATATATATATATATATATATATAAAACATGACAATCGGTGGAGTTTTTCAGGCTTCGGCAGCAACTTCCGATGCATCGGCAAAATCTTTAGCAGCCAAACCCAAAAAAATCCCGATGGACTATGCAAAGGTTCACTTCGTTAGAGCATCATAGTATCGGGTAGTTTTGCCCTATGAAAGCAATGCGAAAGCAAAATGACTTCTTGACGCCCTCCCAATGCCATCGTGTAGCCATTGTATAGTATTGTCAAACCCGCGTCGCAATTTCCCGAAGTTAAACAAGGATGAACCCACGGTCATGGACATTTTTAAATTTAAAAAGCAGCGGGCCATTCGTGTACCCTTCGTTTGTCCTTCGCACTGGCATAAATCCGTAAAGAATCCTATACATCTGTGGGATATTACATAATAATACAAAGCTTCATCCCGCTTATGAATAGAAAGTCGCAATCGTGCATTACCTTCTGTAGGCATTGTCTGACTTCGCGCGAAACCTAATATATTATCATTCATGTGTCCATCGTTGCTCAACTTCGTCACAATGTGACGCCAGCATTACCAGAACGAAAACTAACTTGAACATACGATTAGAACAAAACAAGTGCATATACGTTAGGTCACAGGAAAATGTAGATAAAAGAACAGGAAGAGAACGAAATGAGGTTAACAGCAGGTTGTTGAATGAAGTACATCACTCCCTTAGCCCAAGGGTCAAGACGATGAAATCCGTCACTACCCTCTTTCTTATCTCCTATTTTTACCAAGCGCATTCTATTTTTCTTCTCCGCGCTAGAGAAACATACACTGCTGATGAACAAACAGCCAGGAGTCTGCCGTTAAACACACCTTAGCTTTTGCCCTTGATCTTGCGACAGCATGTAGACTATGTTATTCTTCATTCACTCTCAAAATGCGAGTCAAGACAGAGGTGTACTAGAGCTAGGTAGGGCTGGAGGCTGGTGTATAAACCCCGCGTTGTCAATTGGTGGTATTTGATATGGGGTAAGACTCACAAATAGCTCTAGGCTGTTAGACGTGCGTAACAGCAACTACTATTTCAGGGGGCGAATCGTCTTCTATGAAAACAGGTTGTCAATGCTTGAATGGTGGATGCTTAAAGTGCATGCATGTCTCTGGTATCGCATGACTATACCAGTTTAAAGACCATATCCGATGCTTCTACCAACTTAGCATCATTGGAATACTGGATAGATGAAGAATTGAAAAGAAAAACATGAATAAGGATAAAACAGATCTTTTAAAGGGTCAATATTCAAAATATGCTGCTGTGATATTATTTGATTTGGGACTGATGGGTACATGATGAGTTGAACCATGATAAAGGCAACTCTACCTTTAAGTTAGCTTTAAAGCTATTATCGCCTTTAAGGTCAACAAATAGCACCTCTTAAAAACATTTCAAAACTTTTCTACAAAAATATATATTTATATTTATATATTTACTCTAGCTTTTGTCCTGGTATACCATTGGTCGTTAAGTTCGTTTTGTTGTTTTTTATGTAGACTTACATGAAGGGTCTTTATTAAGGCAGTCATATGTATATTTATCATCCATATATGCAGGTAGCAGATGTCGAGCAAATAATGATCTCACTGATGAGAAATTTCATGAGTATTGTATTACAATCCAAAAATAGCCTTACGACAGTAGACCCTACCATTATTAGCTATCCTGGACTGTTTTGGCTGATTCCAATAATTAGGGCCCGGGGAATCATTATACCCTACTCTACCTACGGTCCGATACAGTATGTCCATCTACGATCGGACGCCATTTCCGGTCTCGAGTCGAGTCAGTAATGCTGCAGTCACACAGACACTTACGTTTAGTTATATTTTTGTTGTTTTAATCTTATTTCATCTTCTGTTCTATCATTTTTTTAAAAATATATTTCTTCGTTTTATTGGATGAACAAAATTATCACTATTTCCACTGCTGACAGTGACGGGAAGGCATCCATCGGGATCCGCAGAAAAGGAAATAATTTTTGGACGCAACCGGACGTAACTCAACGTAAGTGTCTGTGTGACTGTAGCATTATGGATATGTGTGAGCCAGTCCGATGTGTATCAGATTGCTTTGTTTTCAGATGTCCGACGTCTCTGGCCGACATCTGATTAAAATCGGTTAAGTTTCCGATGATCGGGTACTCTTGTTATTGCAATTAGCGGTTTTCTTTCACGCTTTCCAAAACAAGAGTCGATTTCAACCCGGTCGCGGATTGTTGATAGTATCGGGTCAATGTACGATTGGCCTCCGTGTAGTAACTGATTGATGTGACTAGAGTTGGGCGTGTATCAGATGGGTATCGGGGTTGTCAGTTAAGAGTTAGGTCACCCTTAAATTACTCTCCGACAGTAATTGGATAGATTGGACAAGCCGAAGAAAACGACGGACAGATATCGGGCAGCTATTAATCTTTCATCTGATTACCTAAGATACGCAGATATTCCAGAAATCAGGGTCACCAAAACTCGCTTGTCGGATAAGATTTCATCGGAACTCAGATGAGCTCCTGATGAGAGTCCGATGGTCAATGGAATGGGGGTATTAGATACAACTCTACCAAAAATACACACGATATGAACTTTTAACAGTAACAAACCCGATGCTGAAAGATCTGTTCCGAATCAAGCATCCATTAATAAGATCATGGACCCCGATATTGAGTTTGGGCGCCCCTTAACGCAGATTAATGAGAGTGATTCTATTGACTTACATACTTTATTTAGATATCCTATCGTGAGTAGGCCTAATATCATGATGTACATGTACAGAGAACTTTTATATTCATAACAAGACTCAGATATTAAACCTCTTGTGATTGAAAAAAAAAAAAAGAAAGAACGAAACTAAACAAAACAAAACAAACACAAAAACAAACAGTACGGGCCGCACAGAACGCGTCGCAGCGACAAATAATGCCATAACAACGCATTATTAACATCTGGGATCAACCTTTGACATAACAATCTGAAATAATGTGACTGGGCCTACTGTTAGTGTTCTGCGATGTCACAGTCACACAGACACTTACGTTGAGTTACGTCCGGGTTGCATCCAAAAATTCCCCCTTTCTGCGGATCCACACGGATGCCTTCTCGTCATATTCAGCAGTTGAAATAGTGATAATATCGTTCATCCATTAAAACGAAGAAGAAAAAAAAGAAGAAATGATAGAATAGAAGATGAAATATGGATAAAACAACAAAAACGTAACTATACATGTACGTAAGTGTCTGTGTGACTGCAGCATTATCGCTAACAACGTTTCTGTGCGGCCTGTTCTTGTGTTTAGCGATCTATGTGGACCGATAGACGCACTCTCAAATTAGTAGGGCCACCAGTCGTCAGAATATGGGCTTCGTTTGCAAGTCATGTTAATGTTTAGCAACATCTATAAATATGTTCTACTTGATCACATGAATCAGAAAATATATGTCGCCAATTTTTTAATTGACCTTTTGTGACCCAAAATTGAGGTCAAAGGTCAGGCTTCATTATCTTAAACATAATTTTCTTTAAATTGTGTCAAATTTGATATCAAATTGTATATAATTTTATAAATAGCGATAAAGTCTATTAACATTTTTTCACCCGACCAGCCAGTTTTGAGCAATATGCAAATTAGTCTATTTATGCATAATTCAATGCATAATTGAGTCAAGTTTCACGACAATCAGACATAACATATCCATAGACAATATCAATAGCAACTTATCAAGAATACAACATAGGTCATACTAGCCTCATATTGCTGCCACATTCTGGTGACCCTTATGACCTTAGAATTAGGGCAAAGGTCAATTTATATGATGATTAACAACCCGGAAATGGCAACATTTTAGCAAAAAACCTCATTTTCTCTGAACTTTGACCTTATTTCTAGGTCGATTGTGTCAACTAAAAATATGACGACATATATATGTTGGTTGATGGCATCAAGTTGAACATATTCATGTTAGTTACCAACATAGTTAAACTTGTACAACGAATAGGTCAAAGGTCAAAGTTAAAGAAAGGGGTTTTGGCCAAAGAGTTTGGTTTTGACCTTAGTCTTATTAGACCGCATTACTTGGAATATTTCATTTAAAACTGTTATCGTGTTCTACTTGATCCCATAAACCAGGAAATGTTCATTTTCATTCACCTATGACCTTTAATTATGGTGAAAAGTCCAAAAAATACATAGTTTCTGGTATTTGCAGGTTTTTTTAGAATCATATTATTTGAACTTTGACCTTATCTTGAGGTCATACGTGTCAATGAAAAAGTAGCAAGGTTGATTTTCTGATTCATGGGGTCAAGTAGAACAAAAAGAACTGTGGTTATCAAAATCAATAAGCTATAATATTGCCCAATGGGGCAAAGGTCAAGACACAGATAGAAAGTTCAAGGAATACGTAAGGGCCACAGTTTTCTGTCTTGACTATAGTCCTGTTGGCCTTATAGCTTAATAATTTTGATAGCCACAGTTCCTTTTGTTCTACTTGACCCCATGAATCAGAAAATCGACCTTTCTACTTTTTCATTGACACGTATGACCTCAAGATAAGGTCAAAGTTCAAATAACATGACGCTAAAAAAACCTGGAAATACCAGAAACTATGTATTTTTGCTGAAAAAAGGGGGAGGGCTGAAGCCCCTTAGCCCCCCCCCCCCCTGCTCCGCGGGCCCTGGAATAGATGTCAAATAGATGTCAAATGTCAGGGTAGAAGAGTTCTGTGCAGCTCGCAGGTGTAATGACGTCAAACAATAATTATAATAATTAAACTTTTAAAATCACTTGTAGAAGTTTCTATCGGTGTTGTGTGTATGATTTTGAGCAGGAAAAGTGATTCAATAGGTAAGGCTTTAAAATTTTAGCTTCATTTTTATTTATTTTTTCCGTCTAAACATCCAAAAATTACTTTTAAATTTTTTTAACGTTTTGGTCAGGCATTTGAAAAATTGTTCAATTGTTCCTCTTTTCATGTTTTTCCTTGAGGATGGGGGCAAGAACTAAAGCAATGCTACGGCATCATATATTACAAAAAACAAAACAACAACAACGAAAACAGCAATACGACCTCCAAAAGTTGAACAAAAAACAGACAACAGAAAGGGGCGATGGATGTCACTATTTTCAACGCCAAGTTATCTTGCATGTGCCTATCACTTTGCAGCGTCCAATGGATTTCATTAAAGCGTTTTGCCCCAATTGACAATAATTTGACCGGAATATTTCGGCTTGAGTCCGTTTGTTCAGCCGGCCATTAAACTTGGCTCAAATGGATTAGATGAAAGCTGGAATGGGGCATGAAGAAGTCATTTATTTGCCTCCCATCTCTTCCTGCCTCTGCACTGGTTTGGAAGTGACCAAGAAGCTGCAAAGGGAAAGAATATAGCTTACATCATGATGTTCGAAAAGCAAAGCAGTAAATATTGCAATCACTAACAACAATAGGATTTTTTTTCTCATTCAAAATTTATTATATCTTTTATTCCTATTCCTTGTACATTCGGCATTAAATGTTTGCATTTATTCACATTCAGATAAAAGCATTCAACACCGAAAAATGGGAAAATTCAGCATTTTTTTTTCAGTGTCTGGCCTGTATCAGAGTTCACAAGAAATCATTTAGTTGAACACAGGGAGGTGTACTCTATAAAGACGTATACGCCTTTCTTCCGCCATGTCAAAAAGCTAGGAATCAAAGCGATTGAGAGCCGCCTACAAGCTGCAGGACACTCACTTGGAAAAAGAGGTACTACGGCCTGTTGTGACCGTAGCATCGATCGTGTAGGTTTCCTTGTACTTTTTTCTTACTGGTTGGTGCATGTTATACAGTGGCCACAACAGGACGTAAATGCAACGAGCAATTTTCTACTACTGATTTTGTAGAAAAAAAAAAAATCTTCATTTTTTTTTTTAAAATATAGAAAACGCACGTTGCACGGACGACACGCTGAAGGTTTTTACAGATTATATAAGAATCGCAGAAATTAGCCCATGGCAGCTACCTGCAGCCTGAATGCAATGCAAGCTACGTTGCACACAGGTGATAAGTCACCTATGATAAGTTGTGACCACCGCATAAAGTACCTCCTGGGTGCCTGGATGCGTTCCATTATGACACGATCCTACCAATCCTCTGTTGTGACCACCGCATTAAGTACCTCCTGGGTGCCTGGATGCGTTCCATTATGACACGACCCTACCAATCCTCTGTTGTGACCACCGCATTAAGTACCTCCTGGGTGCCTGGATACGTTCCATTATGACACGACCCTACCAATCCTCGGTTGTGACCACCGCATTAAGTACCTCCTGGTTGCCTGGATGCGTTCCATTATGACACGACCCTACCAATCCTCTGTTGTAACCACCGCATTAAGTACCTCCTGGGTGCCTGGATGCATTCCATTATGACACGACCCTACCAATCCTCTGTTGTGACCACCGCATGTAGTACCTCCTGAGTGCCTGGATGCGTTCCATTATGACATGACCCTACCAATCCTCTGTTGTGACCACCGCATTAAGTACCTCCTGTGTGACTGGATGCGTTCCATTATGACACGAACCTACCAATGCACTGATGGATGTCTATGTATCTACAAATAACCCCGGGCGTCTGATTAGGTCACGGATACAAGTCATTAGAAGACCATATCTCCAGAAAGATGTGGACATCCCTAAATGAAAAAGACAATGGAAATAATGCATTCTGGGAGATTTTTATCAATTAATCATTTCACAAACAATGCTTAAAATAATCTTGCTCATTTTGATTCTTTACAATCCGTGCTATTTATGTGCCACATTAATATTCTTAATTTATAATTAATTTTTAGTAATTAGACCAAAAACTTCGAGACTGGTATGAAATAATATACTTGCAATAAAAAGGCCTTTTGTTTATTCCATTAAGACCGGAAATAGGTTATAACACAAAGCCTTTGTAATACACATAGCAAATATTCCTTGATGCTTATTTTTTTCCAGATTATTGGAAAGTAAAGTTTAAGTGGTAATGGGTTGATAAAATCGTCTGCCCCATGAGTCATTTTTTAAAAATTTTTATTGATTAATTAATTAATTAATTCATTCATTTTTTTTTACTTATTTATTTATTTTTTATTTATTTTGTATTAATATATTTTGTTTTATTATTAGTATTATTTTTTTTTCTTCTTCTTCTTTTTTTTTTTTTTTTTTTTTTTTTTTTGGGGGGGGGGGGGTTGGGGTGGGTTGTCGTTCGGTATAACTTCATAAATTGTGGGGTGGGAATGGGGGTGAGCGACGTGACCTGGAGAAAATTTAAGCGTAACGAAAAACATAAATAAGACGAGGGAGATAATTAAAATGAAAATGCTTATTTTGATGAATGAATGAGGACAAACATGAATCTTAGAACACCCTCCTTCTATGAATAATAATTTCTTCATGTTAAAAGGCGATTGATAGGGATCACTGATGGCGGCAATCGTCTTGAATCTAGACAACCGGGTAAATGATGCGAATAATGCAGCTGGTCCTTAATTTGAATAGAACTTTCGTTGAGACATTCGTTCTCTCAAGTCCCAAGCGGTGAAAAACATGGTAAGTATGAAGACACGTGAAGTCTATCGTCAAGCTAACGTGACAGATATTACGCTTAATGCAATCACGTCATTCACTGTCATGGCTCGGGCTGCAGTCAGCGGGGCAGCGCCTTGCTCAGTGAATGATTATCTGACCAGATTGTATCCATGCTTCATTCTTGAGCACCAGAATGACGTTAACTTTTTAATATGAGTTAACGTCCATCTGACACTCATCAGGGGGCATTTCATGAATGTCCGACAAACTGTTATAAGCTACTGAAATGCTTGAATCTGATTGGCTGAGAGCAAATTTGTCGGATAAAATGTCTGACAAGTCGTTTCATGAAATGCCCCCTGGTTGTCTAATCTGGGCTTAACCGATAACCATCAGTTAAGATTTAAAGTTACTTCTTCGAATGGTGTGACGCCAGTCAGATGGATGATGTCGAAAGGGTCATTTTGGTTGCGGGGAAAAGGGTTACCGAGTTTTAATAGTGGTTAACAGTTCAAAGGAGAGAGAGAGAGAGAGAAAGAGATGATTTCGTGATGAACACCATGAGATATATATTATCATTAATCTATCTGAACCAGGAAGAAGGAAGGATACAAAGAAAAATGATTACGCCATAGCAAGAGAGAGAGGGAGACAGAGAGAGAGAGAGAGAGAGAGAGAGAGAGAGAAAGAGAGACAGACAGAGAGACAGAGAGAGAGAGAGAGAGTGAGAGAGAGAGAGAGAGAGATAAAGAAAGACGTCAAAAAGTAACGTAAGAAATCTAAACTATGTATTATAGTTTGGTATTTCCTCTTAAAATGTTAAAAATGTAACACATCGATCATTGGTAGATGTGAAACAACCACAGACGTAAATTTATAACAATATAGCTATGGGTAAATTGGCACTTGGTCTAAGCCCACTTTGACTAATGTCCATTTGGTCTCTTCCCATATGGTCTATTTCGTCTACAAACATCACTGACAACTAAATACACTGCAATTATTTGTTGTCTATAGTAGACAGTAAAACACTATTTTTTTTCATGTATATGATGATTATGTCACAGGAATAATGCCCTTGTTGTTTTCTTGTTTCCTATGCAAACCTGTCAAAGTTTGACTATTGTCAGGAACTCATTGATTTTTCTTCTCGTCTTCTTTCCTTTAATTTTTTTTGTTATGATTCGTCAGTATATGCAATATGCCATGTACAAAAGAGCCAGCTGACAGCCAAAATATAACACCTCTTACTGACACTTTTGCTCTTTCCCCTAGCTGTACGAATTTTAGTCGAATTAAAACAAAAGCATTCGTGAATGGTCATAATTATCATCTGCATAGAAGCCACAAGGGCATTGATTACTTTGCATTCACGAATGGGAGTTAACGCCCTTCCTGCTCTTCTCATGTGATATTTGTTTTAAAAAAAAACAGATTAAAAAGGAATTATATTGATTTAAGTGACTTAATATCATTGTAAGTCCAATAAGTTCATGAATAGCGACATTCCTCCTATACGTGATATCAAATATCGATCGTCTAGACCTGAACTTTTACAGGTCTTGTAAAATGTCAAGCCCGCCTGCATTGCAAAATAATGCAACTTTGTAAAGACATGACCATTTTCCTCGCAATTCCTTTGTTGACATTGTGCAGTCACGTGACCTAGTCTATTTGACGAGTATCACTTGAATAAAACATGAGCTAAGACATGCTTAGCCTCAATTCTTGTCCGTACACCAGAAGAAAAGAGGACATGGCTTTCGTTTTGTTTTTTAAAGGGGCGTTTAGAGCTGACGGGTTCTCTTCTGAATATTCACGACGTCGCCTAGTACGCCCTCTATACTCTACAAAGTAAACAAAGGGTGCTTGGTCGATATCTTGTGAATGCCCAAACACCTTTTCGTTTCACCAGTCATAGCCGATAATCACCGTTCATTCATCAGTGTTCGTTTTAACGACCCCTGTTTTATAGCCAGTCGTGATTGTACTTTCCTCCTAACCATAATACATGCCGACCCATCCTACTCATCAATTACTTCGACATCTTACAGGGCATATAATAGTGAAAGAACTCTGAACATGGAACTGTCTGCTCTGAGAGAAAAACAAACATTATTGCCCCACATACGAATCAGTGGTATTACCGATCTTTTTAATGAGAAATGAGCAATCCCTGACCGAGATTTATGTCGGTGTTTTCCCTGTCTTTATTACTTCCGCGGTTCGTCGGGACTCGGGTGTTCTTAGGGGTGTTGTCTTTGCCGATTTGAAGCATAGGAGAGGCGGAATCTTTCCGAACGAGCGACTCAGTGATGAATTACATGATCACATTTATTGTTTGTCAAGAGTGGGATCTTTTGGTTTGTTGGAATTAACAAATTTATCTTATGTCACAAGTTTCCACTGCCTGTATTTTTTTTTCTTTGGTATAGATTTTACAAATTCTTAGTCTTAGTCTTTGGACCGATTCTATGTTGGCAATGAAGCGTGCTTTATTATTTTCGCTCCGCACATTTAATTTATTTATTTTTTTTTTTTTTAAACCTTAGTTACAATTTGAAATATGGGTCCCAAGTGACATAGCACAATTGCACAACAATAAAATATACATTCTTATCATTGCTCATGTCAAAAGCAATGCTTAATTAACTGCGTAGAAAAAAAAACACATCAAAGGTTGTCGACCTGCAAGTGAGACCTCTTCAAGCGTTTTTTTGTAGCTAGCTTGCTGCCCGTAACGATAAGTTTTGATTTATGTACGTTGTTGAGCAACGCGCTTTCTTGGCGGATCACGCATTATGGAAAAGCAATTGGAAAGTGTCACATTTTAAAGAGAATTTGACAGGAACGGTAACAAATTTCTTGAGTTAAGTACACATACCGACCATCATCAGCTGTCACGGTTACACCATGGCATCTGAACGTCCTTGTAGTACAATATGTATAAAAAGAAGAATGGTACAAGAGGGTAAAATTGTCCCATATTTTGTATAATTTGCTAATCATAGCACAAGCTGTACAACACAAATTAAATGAAAAAAAAACATGAAAAAAAAACAACAAAACAAAACATAATGGACCTGCACATGACAGTTACGTATAAATAATATTTTTGAAATAAGTCCCACGTAAACTAACTTCCAAAATAGCCGGTCCTTATCAAGCCAATATTATTCTTATTTAGCAAGTTTTATGCCCCCTTCTTGTATGTTAGTTCTACCAAGGAGGTACTAGAACTATTACATCATTGGTTCTACATAGGGACCTGATTCATATTAACTGTCTCTTTGCTTTCTATAGTTCCTTGAAAAAGTAATTGTTGTCGTGATTTATGGGGGTAATGTCGACATTTACATCATTATTCAATGGTTGTTGTTGGCTTAAAAAAGCCAACTTTTTAACCGGTATAGCGTTCTAAATACACAAACCAACTTCGAAGATACGATCTGATTGGACAATTCAACGTTTTTGTCGCAATATTGGAGAATTCGACTGCTGTGTTTTGTCATGAGCTCACCACGACCATATGTTGACGAAGCTGTTTTGGCTCCTAGCTTTGACTGACATATCTGATTTTCAGTTCTGCTTCTTTAAACCTTGTTTGCGAATTATGGTCACAACTTGAGATAATTTGGTAGAATAACAATCGGGCACATAACTTTTGATATAAATGATATACACTTGGACAGAGGAAAAAATGCAATACACAAAGATAAGAAGAAAACGATGAAGTGACAGGTTAATAGCAATAGTAGTGAAATAAAGGGAGAAAGGAAACAAGAGAAAAAGCTACAGTGTATGTTACAATAGAGGGAAAAATGTGTGTGCGTGTGTGTGGGTGTGTGTGTGTGTGTGAGAGAGAAATGATGAGATATAGACTGACAAACGGAGGGAATGAAAGAGGGTGCGAGGGAGAGAGAGAGAGAGAGAGAGAGAGAGAGAGAGATGTGCGAAGAGGGAGGGAGGTTTATAGGTTTAAAAAAAGTGTCACTAAAATGAGTAACTATATTTTGTCTCACTCGATCTAAGAGAGCCCTGTAATTTCAGTTAGATGATGCAAGAATTCAAAATTTCCAAGCAATACCATGAAAGCTATATGGGTAGTTGTGCAAATGTATTGCGTTGTGTTATATACTATGCAATGCCAAGGTGTCGCTTGCTTTAAAGAAGGCAAACAAATAATCTAATGAACACACCCATTTGCCTCAAATACAGAAATGTGTGAGCTAAATGAATTAGTTGTCGACTGTTGCGTTACCAAAGCGGATGTCCATTAAGAAATTAATAAAATGTAAATTTAAACATTGACTAGTGAAACACGGTTACGTGCTATTAAGTATTCATACTATTTGTAAAAAGAGCGGGTAAAGTGTGAATTTGCTATAAGTCAGTTGCATAATTAATTCTCATTTTGATATCATAGTATGGTTATGAAAACTCCAATAACCATGGCCGTCAGCAAACACCACTGCCAGCTCTTGGTTGAGTTAGATAGTGGGGAAGTCTTCAAAATTCATTAATTATGAAAAGTCAATAATGTTTCGCTACTTAGACACTTGCACGACCTTTATGTAGGTCTCTAAACAACGGCCAAGGCCGTCCCTCATCAATATTTCGATGATGAAAATTAATTACCCGTGAGCAATGCAGCGAGTCGACCCAAGGAATCATACCCATCTCACCGCTGCTGTGTTTTGTTTCTGTCTGGTAGTCTGTGTGATGTGCTACTGGTTCCCAATATTAATAAAGAATGTCCATTTTATTGTTGATCGAGGGCAAATATGTTGGGATAGCGCTCTGTCTAAATTAATTCTTTTTCCATCAGCCTTACTTGGTGATTAGCTGAGAAGCACTTACCTAATTTTCTCTCATTATTTCGTCCGCATGTGCGTTTCCGTTTGGACAGAGTACATTATTTAAATAAACATATTCAATTCAATTCAATTTACTTCATATTGACTTAAGTTTAAGTTGATTAAAAGAAAATCATACAAAAGACACCCATGAGCAATACAAATGGAGCTATATCGATGTGCTTTAAAATGTTTAATAATGATGTAACGCATGAATGAGAGACTCTGTTGGATAATGTGGTGTTATGCGTTTTATACAAGCTAAACATGCGTGTTCATCGAATAATATTATAATATATTTTGATAATAGGCATAAGTCACATGATTATAATAGGATTTCATCGTTGTCGGTGCTTGTGTGTTTGACTAGAGTGCTAAAATTGAATCGGAAACGATAATAAAAAATGGACGCTTCTTAAACATTTTTTTTAATTAACGACATAAATTTGTAAAAGAGGTTTGCCTAACATAACAACATATATTTCGTGGGTGGATTATATTCTTATCAACGCTATTCTACAAATAGCGTGAATTAATTTGACAATTTGATCAATTTGACAAGATTAGGAATAGGCCTGTATTGTTTTTTTTCCCACAAATTATCCAACTTAATTTATTTGATTCATTTTGTTTATTCCTTTTAAAGGTCTGGTCCTGCAAGTCTGACTAGGCTGATGGTAAACTGGATAAGGGATTAGCTAATCTTCATCATCTTCCATTGGAGTACATCGCCCTGGTAAAGGTCTACCACCACTCTTCTGAACCCCATCCTCATCGGACAACCAACTCGACAATCAAAACGACGTAGACGTTATCTTGATAGAATTACAGTAGATATTGAAAAACCAAAATGTCTACGAAATTGCTTTTTTGAACAGCGAGTCGTTTAACTTTTAAATCAAACACAGTACTCTCCATTGAGAATTAGTATTCGTACGCGTTGATCGCCTATGAAAAGGAGCAATACGTTTGTAGTAGTTACAACGGTTAGCTATGGTACATATTTATGGATATTACACATCAAACGGTTTATTCTTGTTTTGCGGAAGGTTTTCAGATTGTTTTCTTAACAGATTTAGCCAAGACAATTGAAAGTGTGTGTTCTCGAATCCTACTTCTTTATAATCATTTCGCAAAAGCCATTCATTTACAAAGCACCTGAAAACTCTCAGAATGGTAGTGACATTGAAGATGACTGAGTCTCCCTCTACCGTCAAACTTTTGACATTCGGCATCTGGAATTAATATTCTCGAGTGCTGTTTTTAGCGCCGTGTGCTTGTGACCGCGTGAAGAGAGAAACACTTTGTGGGCTAATTGTGGATAATTACCTGACTCATTGATCATTCCCTTAACGACCACCACTTCGATTCAAGAATGATGTCACGACGGTCAAGTAAATTTCGGCAGACTACGAGGAAGAGTGTCGGACAGAGAAGGGTGAGTATAATTCTAAATTTCTATAAAAAAAAACAATCAAACAAACAAAAACAACTATCGAAAATACTGACCCCGGAAGATTGTGTAAATATATGCAATTCATCACGATTTAATTTACAATAAATGAATGATAATGCTCGATTTTTGATGCAATTATCATGATTATTTTCATCGGTTCATTAACATGATTAACGCCATGAAACAGTGCTTTACATGTATTTACTATCACTGAAGTTTGCATAATGCAGTAACATAGAGGTAATAAATATAATGATTTTTGCATTATGATAACAATAATTACCCACTTCAACTAACGTACTTCTCTATTTCCTCTGCTATAAGTAAAAGGTAAATTATTAAGTATACGAAGGAAAATTTGGGAATTTAAGATCATTATTAAGCAAGTACAAATTATTCATAGAGCCATTTCTCAGTGTGTTTATATGATCAACACAAGAATAAATGGCTTTAACATAAGAAACTGGGCCCATTATCGGTGGTGATTTCTGATCTGCAAGGTGTTTATTCATTTGGGCCAATGCTCTGGGGTGTGAAATATAGGGAAGAAATATCTCAAAACGATAACGCCCCAACTCATTTAGATTTTAATTTCCGAATGATGAAATATTCAGACTCAATGATGAGGTTGAGGTCTGGAGGAATATTTCATAAATAGAAATGATCATATTGCATGAGTTATCTTTAAATATATCCGGGTCATTGATATACTATAAAAAAGAAGGTAATAAAATTGGAACTTGCTATATGATGTTTTTTTTTTCCGAATCAGAGAAATGTTGTTTTGAACTTCCAAATGAATCTGATGATGATTATAAATTGCAATAATTACCAACTTGATTTTTTTCTTACGTGTTTCTTTTGTTTTGTTTTGTGTTTTGTTTTTTTGCTATATTATATATACAACAAATTTGTTTAGAATAATTTAATAATATTCTCTACGTTGAATATAGATATAAAAATAGTGTTTATATAGATACTTCTGCAATTGTGAAAATGTGATTGCATCTCCAGCCCTTTATTTGAACCAAGGTTTCTTGGTTTTGGTTCGCTCGTACACAATGTGTGCATACTTTGTATACCCCCATATCCTTACCCCTGGACAACCGGTCCAGCATAACCACCCCTCGAATTATAACCCCTTACCAAAGCTGAAAACCCTTGGAACCCCCCCCCCCCCCGACAACTACTCCCATGCCAATTACCCCAAGATAACTGTTTCCCTTGAACAATTAATCCCAGGATAATTACTCCTTCAGGACAACAAGCCCCGTCGATATGGCTCGATTTCAGTTTATATTAAATTAGGGGATAGTTGTCCCAGTGGGAGTTGACCTGGGGATGATTATCCCAAGAGTAGTTATCAAGGGATAGGTGTACTAGAACCCCTGGGAACCATCCAAGTTTGGCTCCATTTAAAGTGCGTTATACAAATGTATGATGGTCACATCACGTCAAGGCCGTACGAATCATACCGGATACCCAATTAATACCTAGGCCGAGAGTAGTACATGTTAATGGATTTCCCCCCCCCCCCCCCCCCCCCCCCCCGCTGGTGAACTTACCGATATTCGAACCTCAAACCACAGGGGACCCTAAGTTCCTTCATCAATCCACTAGACCTCCAGACCAATTTTGATTAATTCAGTTACCCGAGATGAGTTTAGTGACTCCCAGGAGGGCACTTGAACCTAAATGCAATCAATGCATGTCATTCTCATGACGCACATATCACATAAACACATCACATTGAACCTCAACAGTTGGTGCCTGAATTGATAGACAATCTCTCCAGCCTCTAGAGATTTCAACAAAAAATATATGCTTATTCGGAGTTAGTCGAACAGTACACACACTGTATATTGAAATCTAATCAGTCTCTAAGTTTCAGCTCTTCCCCAAAACGGCCTTGTTTATCCATATCCCCCAACAACCGTCGCGTCGTTGTTACCGCTTTCAACGCAATATAATACGTGTACATGCAATAACTATACCTGTCTTTCTAATTTTAACCTTATATCTTCACCCTTACTTAACTGATGCCACACCTAAAGACTTCGTGCAATATTTTTTTTCTTTTCTTTAGGGAGCAATCTTGCTCTCAGCCAATCAGATGTAAGCATTTCAGTAGCTTATAACAGTTGTCAGTGAGAATCAGTGAATATTTGTTTCATGAAATGTTCCCAGGCCATCGACATACCAAATTTCACCGTCATCCACACAAGTTTTAGATGTCATCCAAACACCACTTTAACTTCGATCCATTACCATTAAATCCCAACCATATGCTTCTAGTGCCACTTCTTATACCACCATTATGCCATACTATTCTACAGTTCTGGATATATCAAACACCACTCTTTAAATTCTCGATCCATTACCATTAAACCCAACCATATTGCTTCTAGTGCGCACTTCTATAACCACATTATGCCACTACAATTGCTAAAGCATGTTCTAGATATCATCCACACACTTTAACTTCGTCCATAACCCATTAAATCCTAATCCATAGTGCTTCTAGTGCCACTTTCTCTTTTATACCACCATTATGCACTACTATTCTAACAAGTTCTAAAATCATCCCAAACACCACTTTAATACTTCGATCCATTACCATTAAACCCCAACCATATTGCTTCTAGTGCCACTTCTTATACCACCATTATGCACTACTATTCTACAAGTGGTGGGCGGATGGAGACACGGTAAACACCCTCCACATGTTGCATGTAAACTCATACACAGCATCCTGCAGTTAAAGCCCCGTGGAAGCAAAGAAGAAGCGTCCGTAGAAGGGGGATTGACCCTATATAAGGCTGTTTCCAAGGGTGATGAAACATGCCCCTAGCCCTATCATTCTCCACACCATTTAATCAAAAAAGTGTATCGGGGGTGGCATCCTATTTTCCTTGTTATATTAACCTCCAACATGTTAGCCAGCCAGTGAAAGGAGAACCAATCATTCCATTAATCGCTTTTTATAATAAATAAAATCCACATATGTTATACTGAGGTAATATATTCATTTCAGTGATTGAGTCAACGTGATGATGTATGAATCTACTGGAATAATAAACATCACGAAATACGCCACGTGAATCGATTCAATTACAGTGCTACGAAATAGTATAACCTCATTCGTAAGAAATCGTATTTACCTCATTGATACTGCACCTGCAATATTGTTTATTTAAATTTATATATTTACGATTTATCTGCCCTTATGTTGCTGTTTTTAATATCATGATTGTATAAAAAGAAACGTAATAATTGTACGACTCATATTATTGAGAACAAATACATTTTTAATTTTAATAACCTTTTAAATACATACCACTGGATAATACATTAAGATAGTTCAGTTCTGTTCAGTTTTTATTTACATATTCCAATCAAACAATAATAAAAACAACAATTATATGTCATTTCAATACTATACATTATTTGATAAATCATAAAACGAATTACATCAGTATATCAGTAGCATAAGAAGAGTAAGTTACCCAGCAACAATATCAAATGCGTTCATATCTAAGCAAGATATCAATTGTGAAATCAGAAAAATATTCAGGAAATGGTGACTTAAACGCTTTAAAGAAGACCACCATAATACTCATTCCATATATCAGAAATGATTCGAAATCAGTATTTGCATAGAGGACTGTAAATAGTTAAAATGATCAGACCTCTGAATATTTGATGAAGGACGTTTTCTGTTAACTAAATACATCATATTTCTATGGTATATCTGGGTGAAAAAACAAACAACGAATCAACAATAGCTGCAATATATGAAGCAAATATAATATAATTATATAGATATGATACACTGTGAAAACGTTGTTTTAAACAACTAAACGTGTTATGTAAGTCGGTCACTCTAACAAATTCTGTTTAAAATTTTAGACAACGTCATTACAATTTAAAACAATCGAAGTTAAAAATTTAATTTAAAGCCCGATTTTCGACGGTGGCTGCTTAAGAATTCACCAAATTTGATCAACGTTGTTTAAAATTCTAAACATAAGTTGTAAGAGTGACCGGTGTCGGAGGGGAAAATGTCCGGCCAGGTGAATCCGCCCGTCATGCGTAATTAACGTGTAGATATAAACAACTCCATTCTCTGAATTGTATGGGCGGGATACTTTAAGCTTTGAGAAAGATGCCGAAGCATATATTGCTGATCTAAATGTTGCATACAGACTCAGGAAATATAATTAATAACAATCTGTCTCAATTAATCATATAATAATTGGGCAACACTTTTAGTTTTTTAAAATATTTTAAACAGTTAATTTTTAAAATAGTCTACTAGCATGTTTTTTTTTTATGAGTAAGTCCGATGTGTAAAAAAAGACGTAGACTTTTTATGGTAAGTAGATAAATTTGATGTCAAATTTACCCCCTTTTCACCTGAATATTATTCATTAAGTATCAAATGTAATCCGAAACAAAAACTACACATAAGGAGAAAAAAGTGTCATGTTTGATCCAATTTGAACGATACATAATTGTCATTATTTCCCCTGCACTCCTTTGTGGCCTGCCCTTGTAATACGTGTATCGCGTCAAGTGCTGTTTGATGCCTAACCCTCATGGCAGAACATTTATTATCCTAGTCACCTATCTTGAGAGAATCCACCCGCCTGCCAGACACTCAATTTCACGCTGTTGAGATTTTTCTCGTCTTCATCTTTCGCGAGATACTTATTAATTCTACACAAACAGTACATGTGGTGTGTCTTTTCATGGTACTACCCGCCAGTAACTTTCGGCATAGTTTACGCAGGATGGCCAAAACCTCAAAGGATTGTAGTGTAGTTTAATATTGTTTGATGCTGCTGCTAGTGCTGGTGCATTGAACACAACCAAAGGAAAATACATAAATAACGAATAATGGCTACTGGGGATATCACCCGAATAAGATTGTTCAAGAATGATTACACTTCAAGAACCGAATTCGTTAACAATTTCTTGAATTCCTAACATACTTTTACAACAAATTCAAACATAAACCATAAAGTTGTTTTTACTCAAAGCTGAAGGAAGAAAGAAAGAATTAAAAAAATGACTCATGTCATAAGATGATAGTAAATTGGACAAAATGAGATTCTCGCAAAGCATATGGAGAGCCCTCCAAGCACTCAAAAATGATTGTATAGGCTTATAGAGGGTAATCTATCATTCTGTATACCTGTTATAATGTGGTTTTCATGCCTGCCCTTCCAGAAATTTCTAGACTTTGGATGATGTTATTGTTATAGTTATACTATCCAAAGATTAAATTTTAACAAAAACAAATATTACGATTAAGAAAGAAGCAAAAATAAATTTAATCAATTTATTTACGTTAAGTCGAACTGATGGCGCCTTTTTGAGCGCAAAATGGTTACAATTACGGTTCTGTTTTTGCGACTATACCTGCACAATTTGACCTTAATACAAAGCAGATGGTACAGTGGTGTGGGTAACATTAATGCATGATGACTGCTTCGTGGTAATTATTCCACTATTAAGCCATGCAGGTACCCTGACGCATTGAGTGGTATCAATTTGCAGGGGAAATCAACCGAGCTGATTCATTAATGCCCTCCCTCCATTTTAAAACAGAAAAATGTGTTTCATGCTGTGGATTGGACACAATTTACATACAGGCTGAAGACCAAATGCATCATATAAACAGTTTGACCATTCACTGAATAAGAAGAAGGAAAGAATGTGCAACTGTCTTTTATTGTTTTATCCCCCCCCCCCTCTCTCTCTCTCCCTCAAAAAAAAAAAAAAACAAGCAAAAAAACAAAAAAACAAAGCAAGCAGATCCTGAAATTTCATTTAAAGGCCTTTATTCAAAAAGATTTTCTTATATTATGTTAATATTGATATCCATAATTGTATTCCTTGTACTAACATATATTTTACTTCTTTATGTTACTCCTTAGATATTTAATGTAAAATACTTTGAGATAAAGTGTTATATTTATTGTACACAGCAAATGTTTTATTCAGCTTCTGGCTGAGACAAATGTTTTGATAAGAAAAAAAAACAAAAAAACAAAGGGAATTTCATTAAATTGAATGTCTTACAAAATTGTGGGTGGATTTATAAAGTACAATTGAAACTGAGTCCTGTTTGATAATTAAAAAATGCATATAAAATTTATAACAAAATCTACAAAACGCCAAAAATATTAGCAAAAACAAAACAAAACAAAACAAAACAAAAAATAAGGAAACGAACCGGTATGCCTATAAATGTTGAATTGATGGAATATTTTATTAAGAAAATAAACCCACGTCTTATTGTGGCATCATAATAATCGTAAATAATCATCAACTTAAATGATTTCGTGCATATCGACATAAATTAATAATTAGATTGTTGGTAGACCCTGTCTCAACCGAAAAATGGAAAAAGATTAATTGTATTTAAATGTTAGGAGGGGATCTTTAATACATGGTTTAATGATTAAAGTGTTGATTCATATTATAAATGTCAAACCATAACTCGTTCCGCGTGAAATCTCATGAAAGTAGATTGAACTCTGATGTGTTTAGTGTCTGGTAATCATGTTTCCCTGTGGGATTGAGATGGAGAGGGGAGGGTGAAGCTTAGAGATAGGAGTGAAACAAAATACATAAACTTAGAAGTGGAGCGGGATCTAAACTTTGGTCAACTTAAGGTTTGCAATGTGTGCGCGAGGGTGAGTATGTGGGTGCGGGTATGTGTGTATGAGTAAGGGTAAGTGTGAGGGTGGATGGGTTTGGCGAAGACTATAGCTATGTTGCTTAGTTTGTCGCTGGTTGGGATTGTTTTAACTACTACACATAATCGAAAGCACTCTTTATTATAATTTACACGTGAATTCTTCGGATCTAAACTTAGGTCCATTTAAGGTTTGCAATGTGTGCGCGAGGGTGAGTATGTGGGTGCGGGTATGTGTGTATGAGTAAGGGTAAGTGTGAGGGTGGATGGGTTTGGATACAATCATGCGAAGACTATAGCTATGTGTTAGTGTGCGCGGTGGGATTGTTTTAACTACTACACATAATCGAAAGCACCTCTTTATTATAATTTACACGTGAATTCTTCGGATCTAAACTTAGGTCCATTTAAGGTTTGCAATGTGTGCGCGAGGGTGAGTATGTGGGTGGGGGTATGTGTGTATGAGTAAGGGTAAGTGTGAGGGTGGATGGGTTTGGATACATGCGAAGACTATAGCTATGTGTTAGTTTGCGCGATGAGGCTGGCTGTATTCACTACACATAATCGAAGGCACCTCTTTATTATTATTTACACGTGAATTCTTCGGATCTAAACTTTGGTCCATTTAAAGGGGAAGTTCTCCCTGGAATTTTATTGGCCTTAAAAAATGAAGAAAAATAATTAAAAAATATTAGTGAAAGTTTGAAGAAAATCGACCAAAAAATAGCGAAGTTATGAATGTTTAAAGTTTTGATTGTGTGACGTCACGTGCGAGCAGCTCTCCCATTGGTTGTGTATGTAAATTCCATAAATTTGTCTTTTTGTCATGGTTCTTGATAAAGGAATGGGTCAATTCAATATAGTCATGTATATAAACATATGTTTGATGGTATATCGACCGCACATGTGACATAATCAATTTCTTTTGAAAAAAAAAATGACATTTTATGGAATTTACACTACACAACACATAGGAGATCTGCTCGCATGTGACGTCACAGAATCAAAACTTTGAATATTCATAACTTCATCATATTTTGGTCGATTTTCTCCAAACCTTCTCTCATATTTTTCTTTCATTTTTCTTCATTTTTTAAGACCAATAAAATTCCAGGGTGAACTTCCCCTTTAAGGTTTGCAATGTGTGCGCGAGGGTGAGTATGTGGGTGGGGGTATGTGTGTATGAGTAAGGGTGAGTGTGAGGGTGCGGGTGGCCTTGGGTTTGGATGCATGCGGAGACTATGGTTTTGTGTTAGTTTAACCGATGAGGCTGTATTCACTGATACACATAATCGAAGGCACCTCTTTATTATAACTTACACGTGAATTCTTCGGATCTAAACTTTGGTCCACTTAAGTTTTGCAATGTGTGCGAGAGGGTGAGTATATGGGTGTGGACATATGTGTGTGTGTGTGTGTGTGTGTGTGCTTGAGTGTGAGGGTGCGGGTGGCCTTGGGTTTGGATGCATGCGAAGACTATAGCTGTGTTAGAAATAAGTGTTAGTTTGCGCGAGGAGGCTGTATTCCCTGCTACACATAATCGCAGGCACCTCTTTATTATAATTTACACGTGAAGTCTTAGGCCTGAGGCTTGGGAAGTATGGTTTCATTAGCACCCGGCTCTTGTTTCTCACTTTAAAGGTAGTATAACAGAGACACGGTGTTAACCGATAAGAACGTTTAGAAAAGATCAAACACAGATTGCACTACTTGTTGGTGACTAGACTACAACCAAATGAAAAAAAAAACACGTTATTTTCGATTAATGTTAAAAATGATAAATCATGAATGAAATAATACAAGCATGATAATGAGCTTAAGCTATACTATCATACGTATTTCATAATACATTCATCTCAGCTAAAACATCGGATTTCACGATAAGTATGTATCATGTATCTAAGATTGAATTGGTAAATTAGAGTTACGGTTCATATTTCAAGTTCCAATTTATGAAAGAATAACCCTGTGATCCATTGGAATTTACCAAAATTTACATTGCATTAAAACCAATTGAGTATACAGCTGTCAGTACACTCTATTTGTCTAAAAGTAATCAACATTTTGTTAAAAGTCCAGTAGAGGACACATGTTTCAACCTCGAAGTACTGTAATCACACTAAAAATCATTAATCCTTGTACACTACAGTGCGTCCCAAAAAGAACTATACACTTTTGACAAGGCTACCAAATTAAAAGTGTATATTTCTTGGGGAAAATGTTTAGATGTATATAAAGCTCACATCCTCAACTATGATTATGACACAAACAATTCTGAAAATAACGCATTCTTCAGTGAACAATGCCCACTTTTATGAAGGACACAAAAAATAGCCTGCGCAGGAATTCGCTATTCATTTACCACCTGGGTATGGCATGCCAAGAAGGATTCAAAGAAATAATGGAATGAATCAGCTAACAGAGTAAAATATATATCGAAAGTCAGAAATAAACAATCAATATTATGCAAAATGTAGCTTTTCATCGTTTTGTTTTCATATCGTTGATATTTGCTTTGACTTCAGTTTATTTTTGTCTTTGTTAGCCGATTTATTCCATTATTACTTGAATCCTTCTTGGCATGCCATACCCGGGGGGAATGAATAGCAAATTCCTGCGCAGGCTGTTGTTTGTGTCCTTCATAAAAGTGGGCATTGCTCACTGAAGAATGCGTTATTTTCGGATTTTTTTTTTTTGGTGTCATAATGATAGTCGAGGATATGAGCTTTTTATACATCTAAACTTTTCCCCAAAGAATCATATATTTTAAATTTGGTAGCATTGTCAAAATTGTATAGTTCTTTTTGGGACGCACTGTATAGCATTTGGATTCATGTTCACGGATTTGTAATCAATACCAGGTCACACTTGTAAGAACGACTACAGCACAGTAGCAGACTGAACCAAACTTTACACTTCCCCGAACGGTGGTTTATTGCGTTGGTTCGATGTCGACCAAAATTTGTGACTGGGTTAACCTTTTCACGTACGAGGCTTTCTAGCTTTTTGCTGCGAATGTGTGGGCGCTCTTCAGAAATGTGTTATTGATATCATCAACTGAACCGAGTTATTTCATGGCAGGAAACATCAATGATATACCCTCAGGACAATTATGCCGTGCCAAGAAGCTAAGCACATGAAGGAATTCCATACTCGTATTAAAAAAAGTAATGATAATAATAGTAATAGTTAAAAATAAAATAATGATAATGATAATCAATTAATGTACCAAAAAATGGGTTTGAAACAGTAAGCGATTGAAAATATGTGTACTGTTCAATTGCTTTAGATCTTACACTAAAGCATTTATGGGCCAAACACAGGACACAGCGATATTGGTTACAGGGGAAAGAGAAAATAAGAAAGCGGCAGAGACATACAAATAACATCATATATAATAAGAAAAGCGGGGAGAAAGAGATAATTTAATAAAGTTTTAAGGAATTAATTTAAGTTTATAAATCTCGCTTCCGTTATTTATTCAATGGAGTGCGAGCAATATGACGCAGACCAAATGATGATCAACATTTGTAAACAGCGTCCTCTGTATGTCTCAGCAAGAAAGACGCCAAGAAAAATTCCAATAAATGTACTTTGAATAAAACTCCTGAATATGGTATTAAGACATAATTTTTATTTTACAAAAGGCCAAGCATCCTACAAATAAAATTGCTCTTTTTAATAGATACCGCTTATATTTAAAAATATTTGAGGACAGCGCGGTAAACCTAAAACCAACAACAATCAATTACTTTTAAAACATTAGTTTGGAAGATGTACATATTATTTGTTTATTCAAATCGGTAATATGTTTTCTTTTTGTTCGCCATTGATAATTTGATGAATACTGAACCAATTATTTTCGATGAACTCTTTTTTTGATGAACCAATATAATAAACTTAGCGAAAAAGCTGATTGGAAATTTGTTTGAAAAAACTCCCAATTATTATTATTTTCTTTAATTTTCATTTAAAAATAAGAGAGACGCAAAAATATGGGGAAAAGGAAACACGTATATTACAGTAATGTTATTGTAAATATTCTCTTATCATAGAAACCTACAGGTTAAATTTCAGCCACTATATAGGGTACATGCAGGTAATATGGGCCAGCAGGTAATATGGGCCACCTGAAGCAAATCATGTCGTGACCGTCGACCGGTGACCGGTGACCGGTGTGAGCACCATAATGTTGTTCATATGAACTGTATACGAAAATATATCGTCGTGAGAGCATCTGATGCCGAAATTTCTGTGAAAAAATTGCTGAAAACCAACAGGGTAGGTAAAATTTACGGCATTTTTTTTACCCTGATGCAAAATTTGATATTCCACAGAATGTGATGGTGAAAGAGTGTTTGAGGGGGTAACCTCAATTGTTTTTTATATTTAGTAAGCTTATAGTTTCATTTTGATCATACTAGCGTGTACAGGTCAATTTATTTTAGTGAAGGGGTGCAATGTGGCATTGAATACTTGCCTGACACAGCAACATTAGTGCAGGTAATATGGGACATCCATAATGGCGGAGACGATTCTGGTAAATAGTATTGGGATGAGGCATCAATCTCTATGCTACGATTTTTGGGGGTATATTCACAGTATATAATTAATATAAATAACTTATTGAAGGCCTATATTGACTTGTATAATGAAAATAATATTTAAATGATATATAAAAAAGAAATAATATGCAAAATACATAACAATAAAATATATAGTCAAAGGAATTACTGAAGGGTCTTATAATTTCAAAATATAATTTAAAGTTAATGATTTTCAACATTTTAAGCAAATTCCAGACATGGTAGAGTCATTGTAGTTTTTAAAACATGCATTAAATACATGTGTCCATATTACCTGCAGATGCAGGTAATATGGGCACTTTGGTAATGACGTCAACATTTGAATATTGCAGACAGGGGGGTTGGTGATAATTGTTTTTCTTCACAATAAAAGTTAGAGCAGTAGTTATTGATTCATATAAACAAAGATTAGACTGTGTGTCATTTCGTAGTTTTATGCAAATTAGGCAAATGAGCTTAGGGGGCCCATATTACCTGCATGTACCCTACATGTATATGTTTACAAATAAAGAAATAGTAAAATCTTTACTATATTTCTAGTTCTAGTTAAATCCATTAATTTTAGACGCAATGTACGCATTCCATTCAAGACAACATGTCTTCACAGTAACTAATTTAAATTCTTACTAATTTATTGAGGTATGAGCAGATGAGTCGTACATACCGTATATCAACAAAATTATACCGTTTAAAACATTTTATATTGAATTTAAATGTAATTTGGGTGTCTGATTTCATTGTGTGATAATCATGTTAAAACAAACGTAATCTGCAATAGACAAATACATGGAAGCGAAACCCGCTAAAGGCAAAACTTGTATATATTTGGAAAAGAAATAAAGTAATGGAAATAAGTAACTGTATAACTGCAGAAGCCCTATTAGCGATCGTTGTGAAAAAAACTACTGTACGACGGGAATTTCACACGTTGAAGTCTGAAGCAATCTGGGGATCAATTACGAGAATTAAATTTGCGACAATGACCCATATGTAAAATACGCTTCTATTAGATCTCATGTTCAGGGAAGCATGACAAAAATCGATCTTCAAATTGGTCAAATTTGAAGACGAATTCTTGCAGGGAGAGTGGAATCGTTGGATGCGCCTGTTCCCAATTTTCCGCTTTCTTCGGTCTGAGGTCATCGCAGTGATATCTCCGCCTTCAACTAGACACGCAATTTCTAGATAAAAATAATTAATGGGAATAATCGAATTCCCCTTTACCCTTAAATATGACAGGTATTGCATTTAACGTCGTGGTGAATTTGTAATAAGAGACTCTGCACGAAAACATGAATATCACGATTTTTACCCTATTTTTTTCTTCAATATTATAAAAAATTTCCCGGGCAAAACTAATAACAGGTAAGTAAAGTCATCAATAAAGACAATACAATTAATTGAAATTAAGGATTATACCGTAAAAAAAAGCATATAGAATTTAGACAGAAAACGATATGAGGAACAGGGGGTTCAAGCATAAAAATTATCAACAACCTCCATAAAACCATGTTTATATTCATCAAACAAATCATTGCCTGCATGGCTTGATTACAAAATAAAAAAATACTTGTTATTAAATCTAAAAAAAAAAAAATGCTGACGGGCTCATCGGGATTGGGAAATTGAGCAACCTAATTTATCGCTCTTGTGTAGGCGTGATACCTGAGATGGAGTTAGCCCAAAACCCAATTCTTTACAACCTCGTCCATCGTAACCGGCTTATGTTCCTCTCAAAAAGAATCGACCCACTCCAGGTTCGGTATGTCCTTGAGACCATTGAGACGTAGCTAATTGCAATCACTCCATAATTATTACCTCTGAAGGGAAGATTGGAATTCAAGAATCTGCATGAAATAGGACGGGAGATGGGAGGGGCTGTGCAATCTGGTATTTATGTAAAGATCCCCCTTTCGCCGCATCGTTGGCTACGTTGCCAGGCGACGCGATTGTTCTCTATCAATACCATCAAATATCCGAGGATGGTTAACATTGGTATGAAGTATGATCTGGACATCCATTCCTGGCCGTGTGGACTTTCCTTCCGCCTGACGTATGGAAGTGTGTTTTATTTGCTCTTCTTGAGAAATGAGCACACGTGGGTCCCGTCTTTAGAGAGAAATGAAAACTGTGATGCCGTTTTCTTTCTATTTATACACATGCATAAGCTATGCACAACATTATAGCTTGCTTGTCATAGACCGAAGAATGAACAATGTTTTTGGCCCAGCTGAGAAGATAATATGAAACAGAGGAATGAACACAAGTGGCAGATAAACGTGCGTGTGTGTGTGTGTGTTTGTGTGTGAGTGGGCGTGTGTTAGACGAAGGTATATATTGAGGGAGGGGGAGACAGAGAGAAAGAGAGAGAGAGAGAGAGAGAGAGAGAGAGCGATGGGGGTAATGAGTATACGCATATACGTATATGTATGAATATGCAAGGATGTGTGTATAGGTGTGTCAGTGGGTAAGAAACATTGAGAAAGAAAATGAAATATTAATACTTTGAATTAATTTGAATTGATTTCATTTCGTTTATTCATATTCCGCAGATTATCTATTTTCATATATAGTCAGCAAACAAACGAATATATATATATTTTTTAAACATAGCGAGCCATTGCTATTTGCGCATTACAAGTTGAGCACCCTGATATTTTTGCATTGAAATGTATTTATTGCACGTGCAAATTGGTTGTAAACTAATAAATGTTTTTTTATTTTAGTGATAAATTTTTTAGATAAAATGGTTAATCAAATATAATTATATTGATAGAAAAAAGCGTACACCTTTTTTTCCACATTGACTCTTTATCAAACGATGCATATTGGCGTAGAGCATTTTTTAAAATTGCCCTCAGTATATGTTTTGTATTATTAGTGCTTTTTTCAGAGTTCTGGTTATTGTTATATTTAGATTAGAAGTTTTTGCTCCGGCATGACAAGAGTTAAAAAGCAATCTTGTGTAAAAGAGAGAGATCAAGAGAGAGAGAGAGATAGAGAGAGAGTGAGATAAGGAGAGAGAGACAGAGTGAGTGAGAGAGAGAGAGAGACGGATGAATAGAGAATTGGCATGAACATTCCAGTGCACACCTCTCAAATCAATCAGTGTTGAGAACGCTAGTGAAAGCTGGAACAATATAAACCAGATTTTAAGTATCGAACGTTCAATCTAATTCTAATCATCACGACCTTCATAAGAGCTTAGAACTGTGAAAAAGTACAAAACAATTAGCGATCGAAACACCTCACAGAGTATAATTTTAAAATACCAGGTTAGGATTTTTATATAAAGCAATTAGTGGGTATAAATCATGGTAATGTTATAGCGTAATGGGATTACGTATATTAAAACCGTATGTTAATAAACTATCCATTATGTATTTTGATCAATTTAGTCATTAATCATATACCTACTCGAACTTTGAGCGCCATCACTTTACTACCTTGTTTCCTTTCTCTCAATATCTCTCTCATTCTCTTTATCACTGCCTCTGAAATATTTTATCCGCTATTTAATTAATTTGTCGACGGACCTAGAAAAATTTCAAGGCACAATGTGTACGAACAAGCTTTATTCGGTCTTATATAAGTAAACATTTTGGGCTAACTTTACTGATACCGTTTTCGCCCACTTTGCTTATAATTAGGCAGATATTGATATCTGGATCCCTTCAAACGAAGGTCACTATAATCTATTTAATGTATGAAATGACGTGTTTTGTGGAGCTCATAAGTCCATCAATGGGCATAGTGGTTTTATGCGACGATTACATCCATTTACGAATAAGTTTAATTAAATCATGCAGCATGAATCTGTTTGGTATTATGTGCCGTATATGATATTGTTTTTTTTTTGTACGTATAGTTGTAGTAGAAGCGACATTCGCGATTAAGTAGTAGTAGAGGTGTTTAGCTGCAATGATTTGTTTTCATCAACATTAAGACTATTAATATGAAAAATCTCGATATTATCACTATTAGTATCAAACTATTAAAACAATTTATTAGAAAGTCTTAATAATAAGTGCAACTGTAGCCATTTGGTACGAGAAAGGTAGACCAACTCATAATATAACCAAAAGTACGAATATTATCAAAATATTCCTTTGTGATACTGAATAAATTGCACCGCACCGTTGAACTAATACTTGACGCTGATTGGATAACAAAACAAATAGGTGTCGTCCATGGTCTGTTAAACCATAATAGAATTGTTCTCGTTCCATAGCGTACAATTCCAACATACGTTAATTAGGTGAGGACGGGAAAAAGGAATGTCCTTGCCCCATTCTCTTCGCTGCTAGATATTGAGTTCTGCTTACTTTACAATGTAGCAGTGGAGAGACAAGGCATTATTTGAGCAGGCTCCAGCTTTGCTTATTATGCCCAAAGACGACGTACCTCTACGGTGATGATAATGTACTTTTATTTGAGGTAAACTGACTCCAACTGGGGACCCATTGCTACCGTAATTACAGAACCGTATGACTCAAAGCCACAAAACAGTCTTTCTTCGATTGAGACAGTAGACGAGATCCCCATCGGCAGTCGAGGATATTATTCTTGGAGCTACCCCTACTTCTTATTCATCCCACACTGGCCTGACTGATTGAGCAAGAGAGTGGACATCAGTAAAGTCATTTCAAGTTGATGCAAGAGCGTCGGTTATCGGCATTACTTCCTGAAAATTGGATATCAAACGTAAAGTTGTGCAACATCTTGATAAGTCACCTTCTTACTGAGTTGTGACAAAATTCATTGGAAGAGAAACCGTATCATAACACAAAAGGAGACATAACTTGAACAGACTACTTGTTGTTGGTACATCTTTTCTTGTGAGTACTCTTTGAGGATAAGCTGAATATGACATTATGAGTATCTTGTTGGACACTTCTTTCAGCCAATGGAATGGACCCTTCGTGAGTAGGCCACTTGAGGATATTAGATCGTGCTGGGTGTCATAAGGAGCCTAACTCAATTTCTTCACTTCATTGCGTGGATATGACGCGTGTAGAACGAAGGAGCAATGGTAAAATCCCGGGTTCGCTAGGCCTCAGACCCGACTCCTGCAACATGGATAAGGTATGCAAGGGCTCTTTTCAAAGATTTATACCCCCTTTTCGATTTGCTTACCCCGAAAAATCAACCTAATTCGTTGTAATTGCTCATATAATTATAATGCAGAAGTTTCGTTAGGCTTTATAGTGTCATTAATTCAGAGAGTCTCTTTCACCTGGGTCGAGAGAGGATGAAGTAGAATCGTGTTAAATGACATGAACGAAGTGGCAGGCTATTAATAGAACCTTTCACCTTGTAACCAACATTAACTTATATTCACGAGACCACGACACTTTTTTTCCAAATTGTTTTTTTTTAATACTTTTTTAACAAGCACTACGCTTCACATTTGGGAACAGAACTGATAAGAGAATTCATAAGCGGAATGTCTTTGTGCGTGAAAATTAATTTAGGGTTTATGGGTTTGAGGAAGTAATATTGCATGATTCTATTCCGCAATATGTTTGCCATGTTAGATATGATTACAATTTTTGTATACATATTTAATAATACTAGCATGGGAAATAACGAGTTGTCATTTTATGAAATAATGATCTTAAAATCTTCCACAAAGAAGTCAATATAGACTCTTAATCGCAGAGCGTTGACAAGTATTCGTTGTGAAATTAGAGCTTAAAAGTAAAACTTACACTTTTTTCTATAAAAATTACAATTCGTTTAATCGTTACTACTTCATCACGTATTCAGGAGATTGTATTGTTACAGTTTAATTCTTCAATTCTCATCACTTTACTACAAATTCAGGATTGTCTAGCTATAGTTCGGAAACTTAACTTTAGAATTTTGAGGGTATGCAGTTTAAATGCCAATAGTCACAAAATAGAAAATTAAATTAATACAATCATTTTCCTAACATACTCGTAATACCAGCACAAACTAGGGAAGGGGGGGGGGGGGCTTCAACCTAACCTATTGCTTATGTTCTGGAGATTATCTATAGCATATGTCAACCTTGGAGGCATATGGCACATTTAATTACCCCAGCCATCCAGGAATATTATATCACATATTTCACATGTTAGCAAGGCATGTTAAGATCCCCTATGTATAATATTCCATCATCGATAAACAAAGTTTAATTTTAAATTGTTTTCTCCGCATGAAAATTTGAATAATGTACTCTAAAATCTTTTGGGATATACCGGTTTTCTTAGTTATTATGAATTATGATTTTTTTTTTCCTTAGGACATAAACGAGGTATTTAAACAATCTGTTATTGAAGAATAATAAACCACAATATTTGGAATGCAGTATACCTTTTAAGTCTTGTTCTCAGCAGAACCAGCATAATTTCCGTGGTAAAACCACACGCCCTATGCATATAGATAATTCAATTTACCACAGTTGTTGAGCATAATCTATTATTCAAATCTAATCACAAAGTGTACTTTTGTTACAGATATAGAAAATATAGGTATGCAAAGGTAGACAAGTTACACGTAGATGTACAATAAGGTATAAATATAAGCTTTTTCTTTTTTAAGCTTGCTATTTTTCAGATTATTGTACTTTCGGAAACTCTGAATATTAATGAGTAATGCCAATTAATGAGATGGTATTAATGGTATTCTTTTTGCTATTACCTGCAATAATAGCAGTAGCAGTTCTTTTACTGCTCGTTCCATCTTATGTATTTAGTAAATTTTACTGTTTTATCAATATTCAGCTATCATCATCATCATCAAAAAGGTACCGGTAGGAAGCAATTCCTTGAATGCTGTGAGCACCTTTCTGGGTAGCCTAGCTAAGTCGGGTAATAATTAGTTAACACTATTTAAGCGCTTAGAAACACCCAGGTGTATATGTATAGAGTGCAATGTGAATCTAACTATTATTAATATTATTATTATTATTATTATTGTTATTACTATTATTATTATCATTATAATTATGCTAAACAGAATCAAGACCGTATTTTTTCTTGAAAGACTTTTCAAAGAGGACAAAGTGATTTCAAGTGCAACTGTCCTTTTGTCGAAGTGTTTTTACAAAATTCTTGTTGTTCCCAGATTAGCTGCCTTTTGAAGATGTAGACCTGGAGGTTTGGGGAGATCCTAGTGACGAGGCTTTTAATCCATTTCTTCTTCTTCTCCTTCGTCTTCTTCTTCTTCTTCTTCTTGTTGTTCTTCTTCTTGTTCTTCATATTATTATTATTATTATTATCATTATCATTATTATTGTTATTATTATCATTATCATTAATCTTAGGTCTTTTATTACTATTGTTAGTTTCAATTTTTGTTTATTTATTGTTTTAACTATTTTATTTGTTTATTTTTTGGAGGGATTATTGATACGCAATTGGTTGCTGTTAATCTTATGGGACTTATATATATATAGGGGAGACTGGGGTAATTATGGCCCCTTCGTTTTTGAGAGCTTATAATTCTTTACTTCATTACACAATGATAATTAATTTCTTACACATGCCTAGCTAACCTCTTCCTACTATCATATGAGAAAAATAAGCCATTTACTTCAGATTTTGTGCTTACGGGAGCCTAAAATGAATGGCAATCGCAATTCTGTTCGTTGAAAAGAGGCAAGTCTGCTTTTTTTTATTTGGGGCGTGATATAATGAATTAGAATCATTTAAGATGAAATTTTGATTGAAACAGAAACAATAGGAACTAGCAAACACAATAGAAAATTTTTCACCTGAATATCTTTAATAGTAGAGCTGTAAAGAGGGATCAAATTGAAAAGTCACTTGGAGTAATTATGGCCCCCAATGCATAAACAGTGTATAAGCGTAGATGGGGACATTAACATGCTTAAGTTGTATGATTATGTACATAAATTTTTGTATTTCTATGACTGTAGAATTTCATCGTTGTGGCTGAACCAATTATTGATTAAATAATTGTTGGTGGTTGATAAGTGTATTAGGAAAACCGAACAACATCCATTATACATTAACATAATTAATTAGCATAATATCGTTTAATTCATACAGTCATGACAAAAGGGGCCATAAATACCCGAACCCGTGGGGTAATTATGGCCCCACAAAGTTGTTAACATTATGGTAATTAATATGCAAAGGAAAAGTCACAGGTTTTATATTTTTCTTTGTATATTATAGATATATAGACTGACTGTATTTTTACATAATTAGAACATTATTGGACTTTTCATTTAATGAAAGTAATAGGAAATGTGAAAAGGGGGGCCATAATTACCCCAGTCTCCCCTAAATATATATATATATAGAGAGAGAGATTTTTCATTTTAAGAGTCTTTTTTATTTGTTGTTGGTTCATTTATTACCACAGTGTTGTCGACCATTTTTGAATATTCTGAAAGGGAAGAATTGTCTTTTGTAATCTTTTCATTCCTGAGAACAGTAGATGACCTTTTCTGAAGCACAGAGAGAACAAATATTTGAACGCAAGAAAAAAAAAAGATACCGATATAAAGACAATTAGAAAGAAGAAAGATTCTTTTGCGCCGTTGCTATGGAGGATGCGGACCGAAGAGAGGTTGTAATTATCAAGCAACATACAGAAAAAAAAGTGTGACAAGATGCTTCAATAATTTACAATAAGAAATGTATTAGTAACATACAGAAAAAAGTTTGACAAGATGCTTCATTAATTTACAATAAGTAATTCATTATGATTTCGTAAACTGTAGTTCTATTCAGTAAACCGTCTATGCAATACAGGACCAAATTTTTGACAATAAATTTATAAATGAAACTTTGAAACGGCTTTCGGAGAAATGTGAAACACGGTTTAATGATCGACAGCACTTTGGTTGTGAATGAAACAAAACAAAGATAATCCACGTATTTTAGATATTTTGCAATACTTAACAGGTGAGGGCACATTTTACAAATTTATGCAGGATCAGTGTGGATATGACATTGTTCAAGACCACCTGTACTATTTCAATAATGGCACTTGATCTTCGACTGGTACATAATGCTTTTCTACTCGTAAGATATATACCGAGTTCACGGGCGATTTGCAGTTGAACTTTTTCATATCCATCGAAGAACCTCTAAATATGAGAGGTGGAGTAAGAGAAGAAGGGAAAGAGGGAAAAGGGGAACTTCCGAAGAGAAGGGGAGAGTGATGCAAAAGGGTGGAAAGAGATAGAGAGGAGAAAGAGAGAGAGAGAGAGAGAGAGAGAGAGAGATAAGGAGAGAAACGGATAGAGACAATTAGAGAGAAACATAGAGAAAGAGATGGAATGGAAGTTTTGCAGAGAGATAGATAGAGAGAAAGGGAGAGAAAATTAAGGAGAGAGAGATGGGGGGGGGGGTAGGATAAGAGAAAAGAGATACTGGAATAGATGATAAGAACTCGTGTAATTTCATCCACCCAAGAGTCGCAGTGACCCCCGCAGGCATTAGCGCATGCGCACACCTCAGCTTTAAACACATATCTCATCGCCCGGCACCTGCCGTAACATCCCAACCACCTTCCTCTCCTGGCCAAGCCTACCGACCCGGGCAAGCAGCTGTACTCATTGCCGCTGAAAACTCGTACGCTTCGCTTGCTTTTTAGGTAGTGGAAGTATTCCCTTGAAAGTTCCAGCTATCCCACTGATTCCACGCACCTTTTGCAGGTACCTTTTTATAAATAAATTTGATACAGTTGGACGGGTCCTGAATATTCCAACATTCTTGATGCTCTTAGAAGGTGCTTACATTTTACACTTTCGCCAGTTCGCCTGCTCTTAAAATTATTTGTTTTAGTTTAGGGAAAATCGCTATATACAATTTTTCAAACTGATCCTGGCCGAATTAAAAAAAAAATTAATTGAATTACAATTTGTCTTTGTTTTAAGGCAGTTATATATGTAAGAAATTTAGACCGACCACAAAAACTAATGTTTCAAACAGTAGAAAAAAACAACAACATTAAATTTGTTTTGAATTATTAGGCCCTTTATAAGAAGGTGATTTTTCCTTAGTACATAAATGTTACTACCAATATAATTCCAACGTAGTAAAATATGTAGAATTTAATATGCATTTTTTGCAAGTGCTTATGTTGATTATAATGTGGCACGTTTTATTTAAAATTAATGTAGATTATGAGCAATTCAGACAATGGCTCAAATATCTATTTTGAAATAAACCATGAGAGTGAGAGAGAGAGAGAGAGAGAGACAGAGAGAGAAAGATGGTGTAAAGGAAATCGGAGAAGCTATTGCTCGACATATCAGTGCAGCTTTGGCTTAGTTGAGCTTTTATTTGATCGAGCATTAAAATGAAATCATTTTGAGCTATTTTCAATCAAAACGTCATAATTGCATTTCAAAATCAATGTGTGCAAATAGTTGCGTTTGCTCTCTCTCTCTATATATATATTTCTGTATCTTTATATTAAAAACTCACCGAAAATATCATTGTATTTAAATAATTGTTTACGAACATCTTTTTCCGCGAAGCGTGAGTAAAATATCTGGAAAATAATTTAGCTTACATAAAAAATAGTATTTAAGAAAATTATGCGATAAAACACAAATATTAAGTATAAAGACAATTTAAATCAGAGACAGACAGACGGGGTGACGAAGAACATATACACACAGACAAAAAACCAAAAAAAAAAAAAAAAAAAAAAAAAAAAAAAAAAAAAAAAAAAAAAAAAAAAAAAAAAAAAACACACACACACACACACTCAAACAAACGCATTATTTGAAACTTTTTACGATTTAAAAAGCAACGGCACCAAAAGAAGGGGAATGGCCCTAAATTAATTTTGAAACGTAACTACCATGACAGGAGTAATAGAGAAAGGGAACAATATAGAAAGAGAGACAGACATATATAAAGAGAGAAAATAAATACACACTCACACACCCACACACACCCTTGAGCAACATTTAGAAGATCAATATTGAACATTTATACCGCGCCATGTCTGTCAGAATTGACATACCCGGCGCATTTTTGTTGTTGTTTTGTTTTAAAAACTACTTAAGCAACAATACTTTATAAAAGAAAATATTAATGCAAAAATACGTGTAGTCATTTCAAATTGTCAAAAGCTGTAGCTTATATTACAAGATATATCTTGTACTAGTATATACGAACAGGGGTAACACCTACCAACAACAGAATACTTTCGCTCATGTCCATTGTCTGGTGGGTATTGTTTAAACGTCCCCTACAACTAAGGGCATGCTAAAAGACTTATCTTATCTTATATCTTATAGAGAGCAAGAGTATAAGATAATGATAGGAGAGCAAAGACTGTCTCCCTCTCTCGTAGATCAGAAATCAGCTCAACATCGATGCGAATCCTCAAATTAGGCGAACGTGGCAGTATCTTGAATTCCTATTAGGCAACCTCTAGGTCCTCTTCATGTCAAGAGTGCGTTAACTTCCTTTAAAGGGAGACCTTTTCTTTGCCATCACCCTTGTTTGCCTTTCAGCTTTCAACCACCTTTCTCCGTTTATGACTAGCTGCACTCAAGCAATGTTGCTATGTGACTTTATATTTAAGCAAACCTTCGTTTCTTAACAATTAAGCAGCTTCAGGCTCGACACGCTTTAACAAAATCTTTATCGACACGCACATTGTGGCATGTGCTCTTTAATAAAGCAAACAAACTGGATAGATTTTTTTTATCATTTGTATGAGTTCTCTCAATTTAAAAACATTATATTTCAGTCATTCACGTTTCTAACACCGGTGAGCTCGGTATAGATGAGTTTACCCAACGTTTATTTGAGGGAACATTTCAGGCTTCTTAAAATTGATTTTCAAGGTTGTAATTTATACCTATCAGCCACGCAAAGATTCAAGAGATAAATTCATTAGTATATACTGTTTGACCAAATCAACGTAATAATTAAACTACTCCAAGAAACAAAGAAAAGCAGCCCAAGCATTATTCTTTACCTTTGTTCATCAAACCTACGAGTCTCTTCCATTTGACCAGTTCGATCATTATACTAACACGGGTTAATGATTGATCAGATACGTAATAAAACTGTCAATCTAGCAATCTAATTAATCTATTTCTCAAGTATGGAACCAAAGATGTTAGGGTGAAGGATAGTATGATAATAATGGTTACCGCCCCCCCTCCCCACAAAAAAAAAAGAACTTTGATAATTTCGATAACATTCAAATTCACTTATTCTTTTTTTTATTTATTTTAACCTGAATTTTCGAAATATTTCGAATCGTATTTGTGGACATTCAAATTGCTTTAATGAACAAAATGTACTCAACAATATAATGTAAATGAGATAATGGTCTTCCTTAAATAAACACAAATTTATAAAAAAAAAAAAATGGATTTATCATACACGAACTATATTGATCAAAGAAAACGGGAACTAAAATGTTTGTATGGCCGGGGGCGATATTGAAGAGTATGAATTCAAGAGCGATGTTTGGTCCAACTATAAAGCAAGATTGTAATATGTGCAAGGCTGATGGTCTAGAGTCACGTTTGTTGATTGCAAGTGACAAGTTAAGTGAAAATTCCTTCACACGTAGATTAATTCCATAACCAAGCCTTGAAGAAGTCGTGTAGGTGCATGGTATGGGACGTTTAAATGAGAACCAATATATATTCTAAGTGAATGAGGTAGCGCATTATTGGAGGACGATCAACGCGGTTGGGGGAGGCAGTACAGAGGAAAAAGAGAAAGTCCGGAAGAAAATGTCCCTTCATTTTCTATTTTGCCTTGAACATGTTGAAAGGTATACGGGATAACGTATTAGAACTCCAAAATCGGTTGGTTTGAATATCAGATGACACGATCTCATGACCACACGATATTCATTAAATGTGAAATACAGCTGTCACTACAGCAATGACAAATATAGTATATCTAAATGGCACCTTTGTAGATTTTTCCAAATCTTGTACCTTACAAGAATTTAGTGCACCCGCCCGCATCTTGTTACATCGGTACGAAATCTGGTACTTGTCTTATAAATCGTTATGTGGTCAAAATTTATTTCCCTTTTCAAATCCAAAATATCTTAGAATGATACAACTTCCGTAAATATATTCAGAAATATATAAATATTTATTCAACAAAATTGTACAGTGCGTCCAAATAAATATAACCGATTTTGAGAGCCTTATGTAATATTCCATAATATATAGTATACTGTTCTTATGTTTTCCTGTGCAATTATTGTTCCGGATCTGTTCTATACAATGCGTCACAGATAAAACCAAACCCAACTTTGAGAGCCTTGTATCAAGATTGTGTTACTTATGTGTTATTAATTTTTATATCATGACATAGAGTAACTAATATTCCATTCAATGATACCAAAATCATACCTGTACTCTTATGGATGACTCAGCACTCGAGTGCTTAAAAACTTCGGTGAAAAACAAATTGTACAAAATTTTATCAAAAACAACCCTATCTTTCTAATCATTCATTCTTCGTGTGAGGTCAGCCTTCCTACATTTCATAAGGGACAATGGATTACTTGGATTATTAATTGAAATGCAAGGACTGTTTTTACCTAAACTTGGTAGAGGTCAATTTTTTACGCTTGTTTTTCTGAAGCCCAAGTGCTCAGTCTTCCGTCACAACATAGATATATGTTTGGAATTATTTGAATAGAAAATGAGTTGCTCTTTATTATGAAATAAATATCAAGGTCACATAAGCTATACAATTTTAATACGAGGCTCTCAAAGTTGGATTTAGTTTTTTTCTGGGACGTACTGTATAATAGAAGGTTCAACTTCAATGAATATAAAGACTTGGAAATAAGTTTACGACCAAACCGTATGTAGGTTTAGAAGGAAAGGGGTGTCATGATTATTTCCCAAGCTTGATATACGATATTTTTCACAATATATAATGGAGGTGGAAGAATACCATTTTTTACAGAATGAACATCCAAAATGAGCAGTCTGGAAGAGGAGAAAGACTATGCGAAGGGGAAGATAAGAGAGATTGAAGGAATGAATGATATGTGGAAGGTACAAATGGGCAGAGAGAACGAGAAATATGGAGATTCGGATAGAAAGAAATGGCCGCTGGCGTCTAACATCATATATGTTTCAATTAATCTACTCTGCCAAAATAATTGGATACATGTGGCGGTATGGGTTAAGTCATGTAGAAATGACGAAACTCGTATGCCCACTCATTTGCAAAAAAGTATTACATTAATATTACACATGTAAAAGCAAGAATATAATCCCTTATTTCCTGTCTAAACTTGCGACAATCTTTAATACAGTGTTTACGCGAATAAAAATAATTATATCTTCTGAAACTGCTTGTACATGTTGTATATTAAAAGAGATTATGAGCAATTAAGTTGAGTAAAATTGAGTCAAAACATCTCTTTGTTCTCTTTCACTATATTTCATCCCTGACTTAGAGTTTTATGACTTTATTAGTTTTTGTCCATTGTACGTGTGTGTCACTATGTCTCTGAAGAAGATTCTACTAGGATTAAAGTCTCTGGCTTATTATATACACTTAACGCTTCCAATATTTCTGAAGAAGTAGATTATGATGCTCTAGAATGTTATTGTTATGATCCTCGTGTTTGCATTATAAGATATTTATTCCTGAAGGATATATGAACAAATTAGGAACTCTTCCTGTTTTTATTGAAGTTAGTTATGAAGCGAGAAACTTTTTTTATTTCCTGTTTACGATCACAATGATCGCTTCATATACAAACGCAAGTTTAAAAGGAAATATACAATGACCGGTCTGCTACTTTTCGACTAAAGCGTTCTTCAGTTAGTTACGCTGAGCTCGTCCTCTGTTTATTGAGGTGGATTATGAAGCGAGAAGGGTATAATGTTTTCAATAAGCAAGAAGGGTGAAAGGGTCTCAGTTCTCATGTCTTCTAGTCTTCTTTATTGTCACTCGCCGACTATAGGTATTCTAATAAAACGCGTGCTGAGCCACTAATGGGATACGACATATACTCGCCCGGGTGGCTTGCAAATGGTGCGTGGAAGATGAGTCGCTTTTGCGTGTTTGGTCCATAGGGGAATGAGAGGAGGTCGTACCATGGGGATCGCTTTACATCGTTATTCGATGCTGAGTAGTTACAGAACAAGTTGCAAGTATGTAATTCGGAGTGGGTAGGCTGCGATGGTGATAAACTCGTAAATTGTCATATCTATTTTGCAAATAACACGTACGGATCATAAAACTTGTCAATCGTCATACATTCGAAATTAATTAATTTGATAACTTACTGGGTTATGGCCTCTTTAAAACGATTCAGAGTAAAATGACATTTAAGTAATTCGAGTGTTGATTATGTCAAAAAATGAGGAAGAAACCCATTATACTTTCAGTTGAAGCAGATTAAATCGTGACATTGTATTATGTCATTTCATTGTTACAATTAGCTAAACTGTTCCAACCACAGAATAAGCAGCCCTCAATCAACCGAATAAATAAATACATAAATGGCAAAATTATTTTTTTTCCTAAAAAAAAAGAACAGAATACATATAGCCATAACCATTTAAACTGAAACGGAAATGAAAAAAAAAATTTGTTTAGACATTTCGATTTAATGATTTTTCTCCATATCAGAGAGACAGCTGAAACAACGAACACAAATTGCTTTTAGCATATCACCCAAATCCTTCCCAATCGTGAGTACATTAAATCTCGTTCAATGATCTTCTCTCCTTCTACAGAGAAGCAAGACAATTTATCAATTATCTGGAACACGAGTCGCAAAATGAAATGAAGAAGAGTCCAAAAATGCTCCTGCAACACAATTCCAATCACATCGACTGCAAGGGGCGGCTGACATTTCAATATATCATTCAAGTATAAGTGTGTTCATTTGAAGAAGCGCTTTTGTGGCCGCCGGCGTTTTTAATCACATTCACTGCAAATACCATACGCCTTTGTCTTTTTCTTTCCCTGTCATCACTGCAGAAGGTTGAGTTTATAAAAAAAAGCAAAACAAAACAAAATAATAAAAACAAAGGGGAAAATCTCGAAATGGTAGAAGAGAGATCGCTATCAAATAAAAAAAATAAAAAAACATAAATCTTATTCAAATAGTAACATGAAATGAATTAGCAAATTACACTCAATAAGATTAATGTCGTCATTAAGATCTAATTTCAGATTTGACCCGACTCACATTCTAAACAATTCAAAATGTAAAAATGCAATTTTCACATTAGAAATGAAGGAGGAAGAAAGTAACGGATTAGAAAAGTTAAAAATAAGAAAGGGGAACAAAGTAAAATGCCCGTTTAATAACACTGACTTTTTATGTCCAAATAACATGTTGTGTAATCTATAGTAGATGTTAAACTGTTGAAATACCAAATTTAAATCATTTATTTCAAATACAATAAATAATAAGATAAATACGAATGCCAAATATAAAATATGACACGCACCCACTCATACACATAAACGCATCCTAACACTACCTTACACACCCATAAACACACCCTCACATTCGCACACAAATGCATTCCACACCCACCCAAACCATATATACATAAACATAATGCATACCTACACGCGCGCACGCACACACACACAAAGTTACACCTAGTTGCACACACATCATGCACATAAACAGACACACACACACACACAAACACACCCGCACACACACTCACGCATATAGACACAAATTAGATTTTTTTAAATATAATACAAAATAAGTAATTTAATGCTCCCAATTTTATTGTCCGAAACCAAGGTAAAACAGACATTCTTTTTGCCCAATAGATCTTGGTCCCGGCAGCCACTGAGCAGCGCTAGATAAACATTGCTGTATCCCTTTCTTGTTGAACGCCAAACAGGGCAGCAGCAACTCCAATTTTTTTTTTTTTTTTTTTTTTTTTTAAATGACGCGGCCGGGGATCGAACCCACGACCTCCCGATTATGAGGCAGACGCTCTGTTTACTGAGCAAACATATCAGTAATGAGATGAATGTGGATATTTGTACACAGGTAGTCATGTATGTTCTAAGGCATAAACTTCTTTTACAACAACATGTTAAGAACTCCAATAGAGTCATGCACACAAATTTGAAAGCTAAGAAAAGAAAATACTTGGACAATAGAGAGGAAGTACATTTTGAGAATTGGTCATAGGATCAAATGTAAAGAGAGTGTAGGAATGACTAAAATGACAAGGATAATAATAAAAGCCAAATAGAGAGAAAGTTAGTTCCCCCTTACAAAAAAAAAAACAAAAAACAAAAAACAAAAAACAAAAAAACAAAACAAAAAAACTAAGCAATTAAACAAAAACAAAAACAAAAACAGGGGTTAAAAAAGAAACACACACAAACAAGACAAAAAACATTGACATGGCGGAGTAAGCAGAGGATAGAACAAACAGGAATGTTGAGAAAAGTTGAACATAACGGGGTGGTAAGACAGAAAAAAGGATATTGATTGGAAAAGAAGTATGAAATACACAGAACAGATAAATATAGATAGCAAGAGGGGACCGTGCAAACCAAGAAGGATGGAGATTAAGAAAGTGAAGAGAGAGAGAGAGAGAGAGATGGAGAGAGAGAGAGAGGAGGGGGTTGGGGAGATAAAGAGAGAAAAAACGGGTAAGTGAGAGTGAGAAGCGGAAATGAGGGACACCGCTCAGTAAAAACGAAGATAGAACGACCACCAGCAGAAACGATCAGGCCAGAGATATTATTTTTTGGCCTGCCATATGTCTTCGTTTCGCTTGCCCGATAGTGAAGTCACGTGACCATCTCCAGAAACCACGAATCCGAAATAACTGCCCAAGTAACACTGGAGGATCAGACACCAAACCACCATTAGACCTCACCAATAATAATGCATTACCGCGAATAGGATGCTCATTGCCAGCCTAAAGTCTGTGGGGTGGTGTGGCATGGTTATTTGGTACGAACATGTCTATTCATCTATCACTAGAAGTTGGTCATTTGACGGTGAATTATTGATGGCTCATAAACGAAATATTGCAATATAAAGCTACAAATTGTAATTCCTATAATCACTGACTATAGTCAAAAGTATGCCTACGCAAATTAAAAAGAAGAAAAAAAAATCATGTCTCATCAAAGCAAGCACTTGGGTATTACAGTACGTCACCCAAAAGCTATATACTTCTTAAATGACTGCCAAATAATAAAAATATGTATGGTCCTACGGGGAAATTTTTAAATGTATAGAAAGCTTATATCTCCATTATCATTATGACGCCAAGAAGATTGATAATAATCAAACTTGATTGAACACTGCGAACTTTTGTATTGGACACTTACATGGAGCTGCAAATCTCTATTTAGTTGTGCACGGCCATAAGGGTAAAATATTTTTATATAAATACTTAACCAAAAGGCATATATTAAAGTAAATATTATGACGAGAATTCGACATTCATTTGTTCTTTACATACTGTAGGTTTTCCCGGTCAATTTCGTTGTTTTGTCAATTAATTGCATATTAGATGCATTCATTTCGGGAAAAACGCTGATGCATCAAAATGTTGCCAGTCAAAATCGTAATCAATCATCAAAATTAACGATTGTTCTGTTCGATTTCGTTTTTGTGCATTCTACTTCACATAATAAGCATATACATTCGGCAATAACTATTCAAATTCATCTTCATCCTGTCGACATTTCACTCCGTATACTCAAATTCGCACTAATTGGAATGAAAAAATAATGAAATTAAATGCCTATATCCGAATTTGAACTTTGCAACCATTACTTTGTGTGCCTAAAAACGAATCTGAGAGCATGAACACGAAATTGTTTGACTAAAGTCAGTCTGTCGCATCAAACACACGTATTTGAATACACATTAAATGAAAACGGATGATAAATGTATGAAATTGGCCTGGAAAACCTATATTAATGTGTATAAAGGACTTTTGGTTTATTTTGACCTTGTTATGCTATTGTTAATTTTGATAGATCTTTATCATTGTGGCTGGCCATAACTAAAGAGTGAATTGCTTCACTGCGTCTTTTTTATGTCCCTTTCAAAAGAGAGTAGTGCTTACTCAAGCATGAGCTATTTTCGGACTTTTGTGATAATGATGAAGATAAGAATTTTCTATATAAACGCTTCCTGCAAGACCTATAGATATATATACATCTAATTCAAAATACAATCCATTTTATACATGAGGACAGCATGTATTACTAAATTATGCCTTTTTAAAGCTGGCATTACCGACTATGCCGCAATTTTGATAGCCCTTTGATAGAAAACACGATTCGGCGGGAGACTCTATAATGTTGTGCTGCAGGTTAATGAAACAATTTATGCTTTTATAATTGATAATTTTAAACGTGTCGCGTGCAGTACTTTATAGTTGGGTCCAAATAAATTACAGATAAATGAACTGAACGAACTTTCATAAATAGCAGAATTAAGTTCATTTGTCCATTTGCTATATCTTTATGCAGTTAAATCTGCGATAATTGTTATATTAATTCAATCCGTGATCGCATCATGTTCATTACACGTTTAGTATATAGTAAAATACATATTTTTTTAATGTCACCACCAGGATTTCTATGTAGCTACACACGATCGACATAAAATATTCACGAACAGTTGTAATAAAAAGATCTCAAATTTAACACATAAGGTTTCAGATAAGCATATACAGATATCATTTAAAACGTTTTAAATGAGATACGCGAGTGATAAAATATATAAAAAAGAAAGATAAAAAATTTACTTCGTATCGATTATCCTCATTCGTCTTATAGCGGAAATGCACTCTTGCGAGAGAGTGAGTGTGTGAGTGATCATGAGGGTGTGTGTGTGTGTGTGTGTGTGTGTGTGTGTGTATGTGCGGGGCGCGCTAGTATGCGAATTATACGCCTTATTACTGAGAGACAGAAGGTTTTAACACCCATATCCTACCATTCACATTAAACACCATTCTGGCTCTAAGCTGGCCAGTGGTGTAATATAGATTTTATTATCTGCGATAGAATTTCCTCATGCATTTCGATGACCCTTAACAATGGATCTATTGCTCATGTTTACTACACCGGCAAACACAACTTGAGGTTGAATACATTGACCTAATGATGATTGAATTATCTATTTATATTGCATTTTGATTGCTCAAAGTAGTTTCATTGGTCATTCGCGGACGATTTTTCTCGAAATAGAGATAATTATCGTGAAACACAAAATATATAGGTTTGTTTCATGTATAAAGTTCGTCATATGTAAATATCCATTCGAATTGAGTCAAAAATAACATATTTTCCACTTTTGAATGATGGTTTTAGTTTATTCAATTCATTATTAAAAAAAAAAAAATAATAATAATAATGATAATGATATGCATACAATTAAGTAATGTTCATTTTTACGGTTTCAACCCCCTTTTTCACTATTTTTTGTCGTTCACTTTTCACTTTCCTAACCAATCAAGGAGAATATATTCACTAATGTTTTGTTTTTTTCGCTTTTTTTTTTTTTTTTTTTTTTTTTTTTCGTGTTCATGTCTTTCAAAGTATGTTTTTGTTGAAACGAATATTACGTGTTCATGTTAATAGTGATATCTGTTTGTGATTCATTATCCTACATTGACATATTACTCCAATCTTTACCATACAAGGGCAGGGGGTCTCCAAATGCAGGACCCGCGTGACTGCGCACAAAAGTCACGGCGCATCTGGTCGGTGACGTCACGGCGCCAGATGGCCCGTGTGATGAGGTTCATATAAATCTGCGTGGTTTCACTAATTATACCTACGTAAATAGGAGGCTTTCGTGTGCATCGTAAAACCCAGCATCCCTTCTGCCGATGGTGTAGGGCAGATGATGGGGGCACTGGTCCTATGTCTCTTCCCCCTTCCCCCATTCCTGACAGGTGATCCTTAATTAACCAGAAGGAATTCTCCGACAGCAAAGCTAGCAAAACTTTTGTCAAATCAATAAAAAGTTTTGATATAAAATTATATTTGACTTTATTTACTTAAAATAAAAAGACACATAAAATAATATAAAAAATAAATAAAAACAAAAACAAACATAAACCAAACAAACAAACAAAAAACAATAAATATTTGTCGATTTAGTTTTTTTTTTTTTCTTCTTCTTCTTCTTCTCCAAATAAACCAATTGAACTGATAAAATATAGTAGGATATCCCGGTATATAATTTATGGTCTACAATGTCTTGTATAGCTAAAAAAAACAAAATAAATATCATGATCATCAATCTTTTTGTAGAAATGCAAATTTAGACTTAGAGTGTTAACAACATTTCTTGGAAAATATTAAAAGAAAAACAAAGGATGGATGAAAAGCTTCAAGCGTAAAAAATTTGCTAAAAAAAAAAAAAAAAAAAAAAAAAAAAAAAAAAAAAAAAAATAGCACCACCTGTTTAAATTTGCAGTTTTGCCCGTTTGAAACTGTAATAACGAAATGTTAAGGACTATCAAATTATGCCTCGTCGTCCACGTATGCCAAATGTGAATCGATTATCTTCTATGATTAGCGACTATTTTTAGATTGATTTCCAATTTTTATGGACATAGGGGCCATCTTTTACCCTATAGCGACACAGTTACTGGAGTAACCCTGCCTCTGGCGCGGTCATCCCTAACTCAAAGTGTCGGTTTTAATACTTTAGACATGGTGCATCAATTAGCTTCACACGAAAACATGACAATTAAGCGCTGCACGGGTATTACTCTAATCTCGTCCGATTCCATGCCCAGCCTACCATCTACGCATTTCATCCATCCATCGCCTTCCCTTATCCTCTCTTTCGAGAACCTCTTTTTAACTTCCCAATTTTTCCAGCTATAATTTGATATCTCATTTCGATGTTGCCATATTCATACATTGGCGATTAGTACACCCAACCTATACCCTTTACCAGTGTGTAATATCCCACTTGCTCCTCAACAAATTGGTTCTTTATTGATCCATGTTGCGCCTGCGCAGTCGGAGCTGTGTTTGTGAAGTTTACACGACATCGTGTGTTTTAAATGCGACAGATAAGACACCCCATGGGGTGCTTGATATTAGCGCAGCTAGCCCAATAAAATGAAGGAGCATTCTCCCCACGTCCAGATTATCCACACCTCCCATCGAAATGTTTGAAGAAAGGTAACTGGCCAAGAAGAAACAGCATCTCAACAGTGCTGAAACAGCATAGGAAATGATACATTAAGCATAAACTGTACACATTACAACACAACTGCAGCGCGAATTTTAGATGAATTGAAATGTAGAATAGAACACAATGAGTACAGCACTACAAATTCCATCAAAATCAGATGAAAAATAACGAAGTTATGATTTTTTTTAAGTTTTACATTTTCATAGTTCAAGCCTACTGTATTTCAAATAATCTCAATTCCAGATTGGAGTCATTCTTTATCTATCTTTAGTGCTGAATACTTTTTCAATCTTCTGAAATCTCTACTCAGAGTTTAATTCAATCATTTTGTTGAATTCAAATCAAGAAAATCACCCCAGGTTGGATTTCAATAAAAATTATAAAATACCCCAAAAGTTATTAGGGTCTAAAAACGAGTTGCGGAACTTCAATGTGATCAATAAAAGTGCATTTTACAACATTTGACTTTTTACTTTTCTCCATATTCTGATATTCTGTGCATTTAAGCATGACACAATCATTACAAATAGGATATTAATAAAAAGGTGAATGAATATCTTTCCAATGGTACAAATATCATGAATAACTAAAGCTCACCTCAAAAGTTATCATCGCCCAAAGTCGATTTGCGGAGCTTTTTGGGAGGGGTTTAGAACCATTAAAATGACAACAAAAAATACGCTTAAAATGTGAAATAAGTGTTCTCCTATTTTTTTTTTATATCGTTACTACATAAAAGCTGTGTTAGTAGTTTTTATGGTAACAAAAACATTGCCCTCGATTTATCCGAAAATTGAACATAATATCGTCGAGTCTGAATTACACCTGAACCAAAAGATAATCATGTAACTGGTGAAAATTATGATTCATGACTAGTTCCTTCCATTCGTGTAATCAATTAGCCACGAATTAGAACGCAATGGTGTGTCTAATACATTGAGTGAATTTGAATGGGAATTAATTATCCTAACTTCATTAACTACTGTTACCCCACCCCTCCAACCCGCGGTGTCAGAGCGATTAAGAAAAATGAAAATGAAGGGGGGAATGGAAAAGATAAGGGGGAAAAGTATGCACTGAAAACCTAAATGGGTAGACCGACTAGCTTTAAAGCTAGTCGTAGTGATGCCCAGACTGACTAGCTTAAAAACTAGTCAGTCACGACGGACTAGTTTTCTCTCAACACAATCCGCTTATTACGGACTAGCTTTAAAGCTCGTCCGTCTCTACGGACTAGCTTGAAAGCTAGTCCGTCAAGTTAGTCGGTCACGACGGACTAGTTTTAATGCTAGTCGGTCACGACGGACTACTTTAAAGCTAGTCCGTTTTGACCGACTAGTTTGAGGACTAGCATAAAAGCTAGTCGTAGTGATGCCCAGACTGACGAGCTTTGATGCAGGACTAGATTTACAGCTAGTCCGTCAAGGTGTCAAAACTAGTCAGTCGCGCTTGTCTGTCGCGATGTTCTTACTTCTGTCTTGACCGACTAGCATTACAAAATAGCTTAATATGGCTTCATCAGCTTGTCAGAGACGTCAAATCTGAAAATATGAGAAACATTTTAAAGATACGATTAATTTTTTCACAAAAATTCAAGAATTCAAGCCAAAATCATTTTATCATGATGATATCAGAATACAGGAATTAATACAGGAGGCACAATTAGTTAACATTATGGGCAATTATCAAATAATGTGATGTTGAAGATTTAATTTGGAAAATCAAATGTGAAATAATTACACTGAAGCCCGGCACAAACAAGTTAGATGCAATCCATAACGCTAATAATATGCATTTTGAATGTATACTTTATATGCTTGCTTCCAGTGCGGCGATTTGATGTCACGACTTGGGGGGGGGGCTTAAAATAGCATTTAGCATTATATTCAACATACATTTTGCCTCTTTATTAGCTTCACTAGCTGATCACTTTAAAAATCAAGGGGAACGATCCCAGAAAAAAAAATCGAGGGTGAAACGGTCCACTGTCCCCGGGCTTCCCCGCCAATGCTTGCATCATCATTGTCTTGTTTTGTTGTAGGCCTGCCTATTTTACATTTTCTAGCCATATCTTTCTTGAGAGCCACCTCAGACGGAATCCGCCAATCGCGCCCTCTAATCCAATATTCTGTTCTTTCAGATAGTAATCTAAAAGAAATAGTGGCACATATAATTCTTAGAATTAGAATTGAATTCAATATTTGATGTTGCTATTATCGTTGTCAGTAACACGCACGCAATTTATAAATTAATTTGGCAAGACAGAATTTGTTTCGCGTTGGTGATTATAGTATTAATCCATTTGAAAAAATAACGATATCTATGAACTGAAAAATAAGGAATTCAAAAAGAGTACTCACACATATCACATGAAGGAGATCGCCATTATCATCAAAATCTTCAGTTTTACGGGGTATATCGGATCTGCTTCCTTACAGTTTGCTCATTAAATAGATTTCACATACAGATAAAACAAATAATAGATGATGTCCTTTTCGCAATGCGCATGTTATTCACTCGATGCTATTCACCTTGTATTCACTGCTGTTGCTTAGCCGGGCATTCACCAGTAATCTATAAGAATAGACCAGATTCTTGGGTTCTATAGTAACGAGGTATTCAATTAGCCTGTAATTAAAGAATGTAGAACAACAGTTTGAACCTACTCGTGAATTGCATTCTTGTCGTGATTGATGTTATGTATCGTAAGGTTTAAGATTGTCAGGTCAAAACAACCTTTGTTTGAGAATAATGTATTCGCTTGATTATGTTCGGAAACATGCAGCTCTAAATTTACAATGGAGATAATAATTGACATTGCATCTGTGTGTATTTCAAAAGCTAGTCAGTCATTTCAATTGTAAGCGACATTGCAGCTATGTGTATCAAATCCTAGTCGGTCATTCTAATGGGTAAACTGAGGCTACCATTCCAATTTTATTGAGCTCGTCCGTCGCATCGACGGACTAACATCAAGTGTGACGGACTAGCTTTAAAGCTCGTCCGTCAAGTAGAGAGATTTTGATTCAGTTGTAAGCTAGTCCGTCTCGACGGACTAACATAACACACTAGCTTTAAAAATAGTCCGTCGTGACTGACTAGCTTTAAAGCTAGTCCGTCCACTGACGGACGAGGTTAGGTTTTCAGTGTGTTTACTCAAATGCACAATGTCTGTGCAGGCAGTTCATTTGCAATCCTATGCATAGCAAATTTGAAATAAAGGAGAGATGCGGAAAGTCAACAAGGAATCCGCGGGGAAGTGGTTGTTTTACGTGACTTCTTGGCTGTGACGTCACGTTGGTGTACCTGGTAGTTTGCTGGTCCCCCTTATCAATGCCTTAATAAGCAGCAAAATACACGATGGCTTTTAATTGTATTGATACCACTTATTGCACGCTTCCCAGTCGGCTGGTTTATATGGGAAGTGAGAACATCGATCATTTTGATTTTGATTAAAGTGGTTGCATGGCAATTGCATGGAAACTAGGCTATTTACCGTGTCGCAAAATGCAATTATAACCGCTTTTTATATTCCACACGTCTTCATTTTTTTTTAAACTAAAAACAAAAGCATAGCTACCAACATAATTATGAAATAAAACGAGTGGAAACACAATACAAGTATGTGATATTTCATTGTATTTTGCTTCAATCTGTGGTTTAAAAAAAAAAACAAAGTTCAGAAATTTAGAAAAAATAACTTATTATCACTGCATGCACTGAGACATTTTTACTAAATAGTTAATAATACTTTTGGAACGACTTTAGTAACTCGTGACAATCAACATAAAATGGTAAGCGTATGTTATAAATAAGATGCAACCAGAAATAACGCGTATACGTACAAATGTACATATTTAAACATTGTACTGTCACGGTGAGCTGTTTTAATCTTGTTGTGGGACTTTGTCCTTTTAGCCAATCTCAATTATCGCATAGCATTCATGAATACTAACGTCCTCAGTTTGCATATACAAAAAATATATAAATCCATTAACTAAAGGAACATAGCCTAGAAACACCAAATTGATATGACGCTAACTCACTTTATGGAGAACTGTACCCACTGGCCCTCAGCCCTTTGAATAATAATGGATGTATTCTTCCCGTGTGTAATATGCTATAATCCTCATACAAACTATAGAAAGTGCCAAATGCATTTCATCAAGGAGATTTAAAGTATGGAGTGACAACGAAATGCAAATTAATTCATGACGTTTCCAATTTTTTAAAGAAGTACAAAAGAATACACAGGTTCATTGTAGCATTTGGTGGCGACCTGTGATGCTGCCAGTTTCATAGGAAAACTGAAAAGTAATTTATGTTGAGAATAAATAATTGGGAATATGTTCTATTTTATTTGATCACAGAACATGGATATTAAACACATGACGGAATTTATATCAAAGCCCTATTATGTCCTAAATTTGGGCGAAATATTGTATGATAATAGTTGTAAAATATGAAATACCTCAGAATTGGACAATTTTTAAATCAACATTTGTTTTTTACACATTTCCACAAATCCACAGTACAAACATTTAAGATTAGTTTGTTGGAATATATTCATTTACGATGTTATGTGTCACATATGCGGCCACATGCGGCCAGTCAAGTAAGTTCAAGTAATATTTAAAGAAATATTGCAACATTTATTTTTTCTTTCCACTGTGAAAGTGATCGATATGTCTGCTCATACTATCCGACCACAGGCATCGAAAAGCATATTTCGTTTTGTAACTGGCCAGTACGTCTGTAGTAAGGCAGAAATCTAGGCAGAAAAGCTATAATCAGCAAATCACCAATCAGGGTTTAAATTTTCATGTTGCACAAGATTATTTCTCTCCATAAGACTGCAACACACTAATAGAAGGACAGTTTACATTGTGTAACCACGCTTGTTTTGTACAGTATAAGGTACCTTCCAAAAAGTTAAAGCCGCGGCTCGCTGCGTGAACGCCGCACAACGGGCTTATAGGCAGGATATACCGTTTCTCTAGTATTATTCTTCCATTGACTTAATTATAAAGCGCCGCTGTGCGGCGTTCACGCAGCGCGCCGCGGCTTTAACTTTTGGGAAGGTACCTAATATACATGTATGTTTTCACATCTACTACTGATGTTACCGGACATGATAGCTCACTCGGTTAGAGCGCCCGTAAAATGTTAGACTTTCTTGCTTCATGAACGGGAGGTCATGAGTTCGATTCCCGGTCGAGTCATACAAAAGACTTACAAAAATCGTAAGGAGCTTGGGGGTAATTATAACATATTATGTTATGCAGGGCCCGCTTGGAGAACAGGTGTTAAGAACTGAAGTGGAAATCCTTGGTAAATAAAACGATGTTATTATTATTATTAGTAGTATTATTATGATTATGATTATGATTATGATTATGATTATGATTATTATTATTATGATTATGATTATGATTATGATGATTATGATTATAATTATGATTATGATTATGATTATGATTATGATTATGATTATTATGATTATGATTATTATGATTATGATTATGATTATGATTATGATTATGATTATGATTATTATTATTATTATTATTATTATTATTATTATTATTATTATTATCATTATTATTATACTATTTCTTTACCCCCAGGTATTATGGGTACATAATTCTGGTTCCGTTGACGGCAATACGATTTTCCTGGTCACTTATCTCCATACCGGAATATATGGCGGTCATTAACCAAAATAGCGTATGGCCCTAATGGTGAACATTTTGTCATTTTGATACCAATTATTTCATAATAATCACCACTGCATGGTGATTTTATTATTATTATTATCATAATCATTTTTAGGGGGCTCGAACCCCATGCCTCGTAATCCAAAGATACCATCATTAGCACTGGACAACTCGATAAATACGATAACAACAATGCATCATGCTAACCTTTCTTTTTTGTCCTTTCCCCGGAAATCATGCATAGTGCCTAATTTTCAAGACGTTTATTGAGATAAAGACATCAAATCACTCTGCATAGATCCCATGGAGTGGTGATCATTATGAAAGACTTGGAATCACATCATTTACCATGCATGTCCAAATACAACAGCTGCGAATCCAATCGCAAAATGAATAATCTTTTCTTCCAGTATGACTAATTTTAAGAGTCCCTTCTCTTAAAAGAAACTAGGTTGCAAAAATTACAAGCTGAGAAAAAAAAAATGTTCAGATGTTTTTTTTTATTACTTGATATCAGAAAAAATGTTTAAAAAAGTTAACAAGATATAAATCAAAAGAAAGACACAACGTATACAGTCAATTAGTGAAAAGAAAGTGATGGGGATAAATGGCTAAATTTACACGATATTAGCTCCCAAATATGAATATTTTGGGTCCTGCGCTTTATAGATTTAACCATCCTTGGTCAAAGTTCGTATATTTTTTTCAATATAATGTAAGTATATATATTTATGAATTGTAATGCCGAAGTCACATCAGGGAGGCCTACTCCACACCGTCACAAGACGGAACAGAATATTACATTACAGTGGATGGCAAATTAGTAGTCGGTTTTGAGTTGGTTTTGTGTCAGTCTGGCGGTCTGACTGAGGTGTTACATATAAAGAAGGCAGTAACATTTTTGAAGGAGTATCTCTTTCCCATGTAGCTTACTACTTCGTTTATAATTTCTCATCTTTATGTCTGTTTCGAATAATTATGCTCCGTTTTTTAACATAAGAAATAAAACACCGTTGAACTTGAAATTGAAAAGACAAAATTGTCTGATACAGAAAGACAATTGTAGTGATATAATAGTATAAATTTAAGTTATATGTCGAGTAAATCGGTATATAAATTTAAGTTATATTTCGAGTAAATTGGTTGCCAATTTTTTTTTCCTACATTTTCGTGCAAAAATAATTTAAGAAAAATATTAGGAGTCAGACGTAGTAAAACATTCATATGCCATGTCAGATCTTGGGACTGAAATTCCCAGTCTGGTAATAGATTTGGTTCTGTTTGAAACGAAAGTAGTTAACACTGGCAAATAAATCACAAGCTAGTATCAATATCTATGATGATATAAACATAAATTTAATTCAGAGCGACCGCTCAATAATGTACATATAATAAAAGAAATTGAATAATCAAAATTAAATCATGAATTACATGCATATCAACAATAGCATCAATGTATCTATATCAATTAACATCAGCATGAACTGATAAATAATGAATTTCTTGCAATAATTGTATCTGATCAGAGTTCTGTTATCTTTTTGTTTATTAAAGGCCTAATAATTTGATATCCAAAATTTAACAATATTTTGGTTATAAATTCTAACAATTATGTTTCTCCAAAAGAGGGTTTATACTCTTTAAATACCTACACTGGACCGTAGTATATAATCTGTTTACAGTTTAAGAGTTCAAAATAAGACCCCGTTTGATGTCGACATGACTATCGTTGGCCCGAAGATAATCGTCCGTCTATATGAGCGAGCTGCGGTAGCTTCGACGACGCGAAGTAAAGTGAGCGAACTCTGACGAAAAAACAGTCCGGATTCGCTGACGAAATGATGAGGGTTGAGAACACACAGTCCCAGACTGCTACGATGAATCACAAGCTACGCCTATGATGATCGATGAAGTACGAACTCCAAGTTCGTGGATGAAGTACGAGAGCTTCCAAGACGAAGCATAAGCCTTGGCGTTGAAGTAAGAGCTTCCAAGACAAAGCATAAGTACGAGAGCCCAGCTCGTCCCTAAGAGAATTAAATAAAACAACATCTCCCTAATAGACAAGGTCCAGCTAATAACACTATAAATCTTCACAAGATTCAGTTACGATCCGCATACTAGCTTGAATTGACTGCACTACTTACGGAAAATTAAGTAAACAAAACTACGGAATCTTTTATCCGTAATAGCAAAAGGAAATCGTCTCTTCCAAAAAAGCATCAATTCTCCAGTTGCATGAATATTTTACATCAATAAATTATACCATATATAATATCAATAAAACTGATCATGGTATTACTCTTGTTCAGTTCACAGCAATATATCACATAACACCAGTTTATAAATACATGGAAATCATCATTATCATATAATAGTACAAACTGACAATTCTTCATTAAATAACTTGTTCATTTAACATTGAAATTACTCCATCTTTATAATAGTATTTCATGTTTAGTTGTTTTCACATAATTTACATAATTTGCATCCATGAAATATTCCTCTATATAACACAGCAAAGCATTTAAATCCTTTCCATTTTAGTTTTCAATAGTCCAATATCATTCAATCAACATCAAAGCAAAATCAATGTTGTATTTAACAAATCTATCTTTTGCTTCAAATAACGATAATTAAATTATCCAATAAAATAGTGAAACTTACAGTTCTTCTAACACAATCGTGCCTGGATGAGGTGAGGGCAGATGTGGTGGCTTACCGGACTGTGCTGCCGGAACCAGCCTGCGACGATGGGGATTTACACACTTTAACCGTGCCTGCACTCACAGCCTGCAACATTCACCCAAAGCAATGGCCTACGAGAACCAACCCTCACACTCTGACGCGAAGACCTAGTCGAGGAAGGGTCTTCCTCTCCCGAGAATCAAACGATGTCTGATTTGATTTCACTCAAACTCCTATCCACCCTGACTCTTCACAAAAGCAAACTCGTTATCATTCTCGATATTCCACTGCTTACCGTTCAATGCTAAAAATATCAAATTAAAATTACTTATCCATCCAAGCTTTAATTCCACTATTCAAAACTCCCAACTTAACATTCTCATCAATCTTTTCCTCTCATACACAAAAACAAACATCTGTAGCATTTTAGAGCCCCACCTAACTCAACTAAAGATATAAAGTTAAATGACCTAAAGCTCATGACCTAAGGTAGCAGTCAAAGTCAGAGTTAAATTCTATTCATTAAATTACACTTCAGTAGGTTTGATTGACTGATTAAAGACAAAAGTTGATTAACTCTGGCTCTGGAGCTAAACTTGGAGTCAGCGACCCAAATTCCTTTTATTATCTACCACCTGGATTGGTTGCTAAAGATTGGAATTAAAGAAGGTTAAAGTCACATCGTGACATATATCCCCCACCTTCAAGAAATTTCTATAATTTCAAAAGGAAGTACGTTTTCCGAACCTAGGAGGAAAATCAAATTATTTTTAGCAATATATTTACAAAAATAAACAACCATCTTGGTTTCTTCGTTAAGAATGAAAGTTACTTTTTGGTTTACGGTCTCTGAGCTCCTTACATTGCATCGACTTTCGTCTTGCAATGATTGAAACTCACTATGACCTCTCCGACGATCAAAAGGTTTGATACTTACTTATCCCACAATGCATTTCACTGGTTTACCGCCAAGTTGACATCCTTCAGTCGGTCGAATTCCTGTTGGAAAATATCTAAAAGTCATAACAAAAACTTACCATGTAAATCCAAATATCATCAACTGATCAATCACACTGCAAACCTTGCAAGCAGAGTATCCTTAGTGAAAATGCAAATATCACACATTGCAAACCAAAGAATACGTCTCTAATAAGCAGACTGAAGTCACAAGCCCAAATGGCATATCTCAAAATAAATACACACCATCCGGTGTCCCAAATGCCGTGAGCTCCTTTACTCCTTCTGTCAAAATAAATTTCCTTACTAGCCATAGTGACAAGTTTAATATCTAGCTTACCTATGTCTGTCAATCCTGGGCTGTCTCTCAAAACTTCCTTGTACTCGCGTAAAAGAGTGTCGACTGTCTCTTGCTGGTCATCATCCAGTTGAGGACGAACCTGCACATCATTGAGTGATTCTGTTGGGGTTAGATTTGAGGGATGAAGAATATCCTTTCTGTCAGAAAGGTTAACATCTTCACTCTCTCCTTCACTTACCTCTGATATGCTATCATCCACAACAGCGTTACAACCAACATCCAACACTCCTGCACTTACTTCTTCTCTCTTGTCATACTTCTTCAGAAGATTTGCGTGGAATGTCTTAATCTTCCCATCCAGATCGATCTTGTAGTCGAGATGTCCCGTCTTCCTAACTACCTTGAAAGGTCCTTTCCACTGCATCAACAGTTGATTGTCGTCACACGGACATAGAAGTAGGACGTCGTCGTCGACTTCGAACATTCTCTTCTTCGATTTCTTCTTAGCTTTCTTCTTGTACCGTCTTCTGTACTTCTCTGTCGATTTGCCGAGAGTCTGCTGGGCAACCCGACATGTTGATTCCAGCCTCTCCTTCAAATTCAGTACGTCTTGGTACATAGTCTTGGTATCTGCATCATTAACCTCTCCCGTCCAGAGTTCCTGAAAAATAGCCAGAGGGCCTCGAACTGCTCTCCCAAACAGAAGTTCATAGGGTGAGAAGCCTGTACTCTCCTGCACTAACTCTCTGTAAGCAAACAAGAGGGGGTTAAGATACCTATCCCAGTCCTTGGGTTGTTCGTCACACATCTTGCGGAGCATGGACTTCAACGTACCATTGAGGTCGACCAGCCTGTTACAAGTATGATGATAGGGTGTAGTCATATGGCGACTGAAGAGTAGACGCCTGACCTCCTTCATCAGCTCTGGTGTGAGTTGGCTGCCATGGTCTGTCAACACCTCTCGTGGTATCCCTACCCTGGAGTAGATGTCCATCAGCGCCTCCGCAACTGTCTGTGCGTCAATCTGGTGCAGTGCTACCGCCCCTGGGTAACGAGTAGC
>CALNVZ010000649.1:27021818-27139318 GCA_940671915.1 Paracentrotus lividus
AAGAGAGAGATATCCAAACTTATTCTCATCTTTTGACCCATCGGTATAGATGCCTGAAGTTTCTGTATTTATGCTGATCTCACACTGAATTTATCTAAAATAGACAAGGTCACTAGTGAAGCCTTTTGAAAGTTTTAATGTAAAGGTCAATTACTGGCTCAAAAATCATCCATAGGTGTATTTTAGGTACTAGAAAGGGAGAAATACTAGTTGTTATTTAGTATGTGTATTAAGAGCTCCTTGAATACGAAGTCAAAAGATTTTATTGAAAGTATGGTTTAAGGTTATAAAAACGCACATGGTTCGCGGTTGCAAAGTAATTCATATGTTGGGTTTGGATGTGTTATTTTTTAAATGTTAAATCGGGCATAGCTAAGAGAAAGTTTCTCGTATCGTAAATGCAAAGGTGGTTCATTAGCCTCCACATAAAGGCTTTCCATGGGAGAAGTGGCGGAAGCCCAAGACAGATTCGAAGGCCACTTGATTCTGTATTGGTTTTAATTTTTTCGAGATAGGATTTTCTTGCGGAGCTATATAACTGCACTGCCATAATCAAGTTTTGATCTGATCAAAGACTATAGAGGCGTAGTAGAACAATGCGATCTGCACCCCAATCCATTCTGGAGACGACTTTTAAAAAAGGTTTAACGATTTAAATGCCACTTTCCCTTAGATAATCAAATATGAGCTTTGAAAATTAAGTTGTTATTAATATCAGTCCAAGATATTTAGGCTTGCTGAGATACGGGGTATGATAGACCATTTATTTTAAGTTCAGGATCGGGTGAAAGATCGATTATTAGCAGAAAATGTACGGATACAGTCTTAGTTTTTGAGAACGAAAACCGTTTTCATCTGCCCATTTTCGATTCTATAATAGACAATTTGTAGAAGTTGTTTCTATAGTTTCATATTTTCCGACGAACAAGAATAAGCAAAAGTCTCATCGACAAAATAGAGATCTATCAAACCGCGGCGTAACAATCTACGATGATGTTTATCTTCAACAAGAATAAGGTAACAGAGAGAATGCATCCCGTTGAAGGACACCCATTTCTTGTTTATGTAGTTCTGAATAAGCTGGTCCGAGGCGGAAACCCTAAAAACTCGGTTGGACAGGAAAATTTGATAAAAATGGGCAATTTGCCCCCTCAACCCAATCAATATAAGATCTCTCATAATGCCATAGAACTTCCAAGTAGTATCATAGCCCTTCTTCCAAGTCAAAAAGATAGACACCCTGGTGTCCGCCCGAATAATGCATCCGACGAATATAGACTCTAAGCGAATGAGTTGATAACAGTACTTTAGATTTTGGGCGAAAACCACTTTGAAATCTGGTTAATAAGTCCCTTCTTTTCTAGAAATCACACAATCTAATATTGATCATTCTCTCCATTGTTTTTGCAAAACACTATCAGGAAATGGTTCAGTAATTTGTTGGTTTAGAAGCATCCTTTCCAGGTTTTGGAAAAATGGGGATAATGGTAGCCTCCTCCAAGAATCTGGGAAGAACACCTGTTCTTCAAGACTATTGAAAATATCCAGAACGGACAAAGAAGAGATTCATCTGGTAAATGTTTTAAAAACTGGTAGTGGATATCATCCGGACAGTTGCTGTAATCATGAGACTTGTTGAGGGAATCTTTTAGTTCTGTAATATTAAAATGGAATGTTATAGTCTTCTATGTTGTTTTGAAGCCAAAATTAAGTTCTCCTTTTTTCAGGCTTGACCTTTGTAAGCTTGGAACACAGGAGAATAGTGATTAGTTGAGGAGTTGTAGTTCAAATTTCTTGGGCAAATAAATTGACTGATGTCTAATCTTCGGTACATTATGGGTCCAATCCACCTTCGATAAGAAAGGAACAGATTACTTAGTATGTTTTTTCCCGCTTATTTTCTTAACATTTCCCAATAAACTTTGTTAATGGTGAGTAATGAATATTCAATTTTGAGAAATATAATTTTCAGACTCTCTTTTAGCTTTTAATGGTATGCGGGCTTTGGCTCTTGCCCCGATATTTTTGGAAGATTGTCGTTATTTGGATGTTTTTGAAAATTTTCTCAGCATTTTTTTGGCCACCATTTAACAGCTTCTTTGCAGTCTGTATTAAACAAGGATTATGCTTCCGAAGTGAAGAATTTGAATTTTGGTATGGTATTGGTGGCTATATCATTAAATGTAATGAGAAAATGAATTAAAGGGAATTTTCTTTATTTCCTAACTTCTCTTGATTATGCTGTTTAAACATTGTTTGAAAAGGCAAACCCAATTTGCTTTTAGGAGTTGCATTTTGGAGTTCTTTCTTTCCGGTAAACACCTGACCACGTTTCAATGAGTATAGGAAAGTGATCACTGCACATGAATCATTATGAACATTCCATTGAAAGTCCTAAAAATAGTGGGGTGAGCATACTGATAATAATAAGCTGTCTTGGACCCAGAGGCTAGGGGAATTTGAATATTAAAGTTCCATTGTATTGCTGTTTTTAGAATACATAGATCAAAATGATCTATCGTTTGTTCTAACAATTTTTACCTAGGCCTATCTAATATTTTGACATCCCCAAAGGGGGCTGTTGGGCAATTTAAGTCTCCAACTAACAGAAAAGGTTCTGGAAGTTGATTCCACCGAGCCTATCTAATTTCTCCTTGAGTAAGTTCAAAATCTCTAGTGGAAATGTATATTTGAACATATGGTAAGGTGCAGTGAAGTGTCACCTTGGCCGCAATGTACTTGAAGTTAAACTTGAATTTTAATTATATTCTGTGGGGTTTCCCTTTTTTATTAAAATAGTTTGAACCTCCCAATGGGTCTATATACCGATCTACCAATGAACTACTCATCTTGTTGAAAATATTGTAATAACGAAAAGTAATATTATCAGTTGGCCCAAAGAATGTCTCCTGTAACCAGAAAACAAGAGGATTAAAAATCATGCTAAAACGCTTAAAATTTCTTCATAATTTGTTTAAGACCGCGGACAGTTCATTGAAACAATCTAGCTATGTTCTTATTAGGATGCATTTATGTTTTATCCTTTTTTTTTACAATTTGTAGTTTGACGGAGGGGGATGGGAAGGGGGGACCACATCCATCTCCTTCCACCCCTTCAATTGTTAGAACTACTGTATTTATTCGACTTGCATATTCTGATAGGGTTAGATTTTAAACTTTCTCTACTGGCCTTTTTTGATTTGTTTAGATCTTAACGGTCAAACTACCAGAAGCCTTTTTTGTCCCTACAGGGTGCTCTGGTTAAGACTTCTGCTCCGACGAGGAATTTCTACCGTTTCTTGATCTTTTTTTTGTTTTCTTCGGTTTTTTCCTTGAGGAGTTTTTATTTTCTCCTGTGCCTAAGTAAGATATGTGTTTGCTTGTACTACTTGAAAATCTCCCTTCATCCAGTTAGAGTTGTCCTGGGCAGCAAGCATCAAGAGAGTGTTTCCCGTCGAACTTTTCTGCTTTTGGCTGGCTACAAGGGGATGCACTTGCCTTATCGGCAATACGAGAGTTTTGCGGTTGCTGGGACTGAAAAGCGCTTTCGTGCTTCAGGGTAGGAATACATGTTGCAAAGGTTTTAATTTCTGTTTTTTTTTTTCCTCTAAACCATTTCGGGCAATTTCTGGAAGTCAGAGGAGTGATTCCCTCCGCAATTAATGCACTTGACCAAGTTCTTGCAATCTGATGCCACGTGACCTCTTGGCCGCACTTACTGCAGGCGCACTCCTGTTTGGTACAAAACGCTCTGAAAAATGTCCAAACTTGTGAGCATTTAAAACATCGAATGGGATTAAGGGATGTAAGGTCAACCTTTACTCTTGAGATAACCCACCTTCACGTATGATGGAATACCTTGTGCATTAAAAAGTAAGAAACAGTGTTGCTTTCGTCGCTCTTCCTCTCAACCGTTATTAAAGGAAGAAACACGGTAAGACATCTTCCGTGACACCGCTGGTCCAGAGAGCTCATCAAGGATCTCCTCAGTTTCACAATCCTCAACTCGGAGGCAACGATTAACTCCTTTGCTCGAATTGAGGGGATCTATGAGGAAAACCTTGACGGGGAATATTTAACAAACAATTTCACCTTCAGTAAGTTTTTTCGATTGTACTGCTTCTGTCTGCTTCTACCATCTAGGATGTCTCCCGATCTTAGCGAGACCACGTTACGTACAGGCCGCAGCCAAACCTCAATGCCCTTGTTGATTCGCGAAAGGGACGTTGAGAGCTTGGTTTGGGTCGGTAGCCTGATTACAAGAAATCTCGGAAAAAGACTCACGGTCATCTCCGAGTCGCTTGATAGGGTCATTTGCTTGTTCTTTTGTTTTGTTTGTGTTAGCCATAATTGATTTGTTTATATTCGACACCATTGCTCCCACCCACCACTCGAGCACACGAGGGGACGATCGTATGGCTTAGGAACCATTCATTTCCTGCCGACGCCAGGGATACAAAAAGTGTTATACTCCGAGTAAGCAAAATGTACCCAGATTGGCCTGATAAGCAGCTGCCTTGCTAAAAATGCAAATTGATATAACAAAATAACAATTTACTGCCATAATTTAACAATTATAAGTAGGCAAAACGTAATATTGGCTCAAGTCGAATTGAAATAGTCAATACTGCTTGGGCATTTTAGGGCTAAGCACCCAGCCAGCCGATTGATTTATATTCCAGGCTATATTAAACTCACCGACTAGGTGGAATCCAGGGCCAAAGTGATGTGTTGCTTCAGGAGGACCGCAGTCTGCAACATTCACTCAATCACCAGGATCTCCCCTTCTCCACCGACACGGGTTCGCAGTCCACGGCAAAACTGACTGTCCCCTTTTAGTCGCCTCTTAAGCGAATGCAAGGGAATACAGCGGGTCTATTCACTACTCCCCGACCTGCAGGGCCCAAAGAACTGACTCGTGGGCAAGCTTCAAGACTGCATTCCTGAATTTAGTGGGAACCACAACTTGCAAAAGCACATCTGACCCTGGGGTTACATCGATGTATTCCCTGTAGAGTACATCCTTCCTAAACAAAAAGCAAGATGAATTTCCATTCTTACTTATCTTCTTTTCTCCTTGCTCAGCGAGTTTCCTAGAGGCATCTAACGAGCTGTCCTCCTTCTGGGCCTGAATGAGATCATCCAAAGTCACAACGTCCTCCAGTGGCTTGGGTACTTGAAGAGGAGTCCATTCTACCTGCCGCTTCCACCCTGTATCCACTGCGTTGTCTTGATGATCCTCTTGTGTCCAGTCTTCATCTGGATCAGCTGGTTGCCTCGCATCAGGACTGTCACCTAACATGATATCATAAACAGGGGTTTGCACACACAAAGATTCTGCCTTACCCTTCTCTGATATCTCCTCTTGTAAACATCTCGCTGCTGCTGAAATTACCGGCAGAGTGTCACCAGATGCTAACACCAATCCAGATCCATCTTCGGTGAGGTTCTCTCGCACGGTCTGCTCATAGTGTTGAGCCGTCTCTCCCATGTCGCTAGGTCCTGCTGCAGCATCATCTTTGCCCGATGTCTCATCTGCTGACCTATCTGCGACTAGACCTGCTCCTATCTCTCGTTCACCCTCCTCGTGGTCGTAGTGTTGAGCTGTCTCTCTCGTATCGGTAGGTCCTACAGCAGCATCATCTGTACCCGATGTCTCATCTGCTGACCTTCCGATGACGTGACCTGCTCCCATCACTTGTTGACCTACCTCCTCGTCGTAGTGTTGAACTGCCTCTCTCGTGTCGGTAGGTCCTACAGCAGCACCATCTCTATTCGATGTCTCATCTGCTGACCTTCCGGCAACGTGGCCTGCTCCCATCTGACGACGACCTGTCTTACTTGGGCAACTAAAAGAGAGATGTCCAAACTTATTACAAGAATAACATTTCTTGTCTGCAACAATTATCCTTTCTGATTTCTCAGACCTAGTTAAACTAGTATAACTGTTATGCTCCTTTACCACGTTAGTGGGGTTTGAATATTCAGAACTGAACTGCTGGGCTTCAAATCTAAGTCTCACATCTGTATAAGCATGTTTCTCAAATCTATTCAAATAGCTATGTATGTTATCTTTCCTTTCTTGAACAACAGACAGGGGAGGAATACTAGACCAAAGTGAACCATTCACTGTCCCTTTATTTTTCCTTAACTCCACAAGTCTAATCTGTTCATCAACTAATTCAGTCTCTTTAGCTATTAATTTAGATTTTCTCTTCAAAGCTTCTAAATCATACTCAGCACTCCTTAGTGCAACTCTTTTTACTTCAACCTCAGCCTTCCTTGCTTCAACCACAGCACTCCTTGCTGCTGCTCTTTCATCTCTAGCTTTTCTCGCACATTCATCAACATATGCTCTCAATTCACCCTTCTCTAAACCTAACTTCTCTCCTTGTGCAATGAACTTGTCTCTATCCATACTGTAGGCCACACCACAGGTGAAGTTACAAACTTACCAAAAATGCAGACAGTTTACGCAGCGCAATGAAGTCTCGATGCACACAGCACTGGCACAGGCGTACACGCAGTAAAGCCTCCTTGCCCTGACCTCCACATGCACCACTGTCTTCTACAACCTTGGACCTACAAACACTTAAAAAACAACCAACTGGAAAAGAGATCAAAATTTCATTAATACACAAGTACAATTTCAATTTACCAATGATAACAATCATTTCATTATTAACCTAACCTATCAAATGGACAAGAGAGTCCCTTCGTGGTCGCCAAAATGTCAGATCTTGGGACTGAAATTCCCAGTCTGGTAATAGATTTGGTTCGTGAAACGAAAGTAGTTAACTGGCAAATAATGCACACACGCATATTTCATATTCTATATGTTAACATCATAATTTAATTCAGAGCGAACCAGCTCATAATGTACACTATAATCAAAAAAATTTGAATCAAATTAAAGTCATGCAATTAGCATGCATATCAAATTATAGCATCAATGTATACTATATCAGTAAGCATTCAGCATGAAAGTAAATATGAAATTGCTTGCAAAATTGAATCAACGTTTCGTTTATCTTTTGTTTATTAAAGGCCTAATATATTGACTATCCAAAATTTCAACAGTATTTTTGGTATAAATTCTAACAATTTATGTTTCCAAAGAGGTTTATACTCTTAGTGAATACCTATCACTGGACGCGTAGTACGTATATAATCCGTTCCATAAATTTAAGGTTCCTAAGACCCCGTGATCACATCGACACAATCGTGACTGAAACGTCCGATCGCACGAAGAGTGAAATCAAGACGCTTTTGAATACAGCTCGTTAGTTACGAGCGAGTTCGTGAGCGAACTCTGACGAAAAACAGTCCGGATTCGCTGACGAAATGCATGAGGGTGAGAAAACACAGTCCCAGACTGCTTACGATGAATCACAAGCTAGCCATTGATGATTGAAGTACGAACTCCAAAGTTCTGGAGAGCTACGAGAGCTTCCAAGACGAGCATAAGCCTTGGTTGAAGTAAAAGCTTCCAAGACAAAGCATAAGTACGAGAGCCCAGCTCGTCCCTAAAGAGATTAAATAAAACAACCATCTCCTAATAGACAAGGTCCAGTAATAACACTATAAATCTCACAATTCAGTTACGAACCCATACTAGCTTGAATTGACTGCACTACTTACGGAAAATTTAAAGTAAACAAAACTACGGTATCTTTTATCCTCTAAATAGCAAAGGAATCTCTCTTCACAAAAAGCATCAATTCTCAGTCAATAAATTTACATCTAATTATACATATAATAATATCAATAAACTGATCATGGTATTACTCTTGTTCAGTTCACAAGCAATATATTCACATAATCATCAGTTAAAATACATGAAATCATCATTATCATATAAGTTAAAACTGACAATTTCTTCATTAAATAACTTGTCTCATTTAACATTGAATTACTTCCATCTTTATAATAGTTTCATTTTAGTTGTTTCACAAATTTGACATAATTTGCATCCATGAAATATTCCTTCTATAAACACAGCAAAGCATTTAATATCCTTTCCATTTTAGTTTTCAATAGTCAATATCAATTAATCAACAAGCAAATCAATGTGTATTTAACAAATCTATCTTTTGCTTCAAATAACGATAATTAATTATACCAATAAAATAGTGAACTTACAGTTCTTCTAACACAATCGGCCGATGAGGTGAGGGCAGATGTGGTGGCTTTACCGGACTGTGCTGCTGGAACCAGCCTGCCGACGATGGGGATTTAACTTACCGTGCCTGCACTACACAGCCTGCAACATTCACCCAAAGAATGGCCTACCGAGAACCACACCCTCACACTCTGAGCGAAGACCTAGTCGAGAAGGGTCTTCCTCTCCCGAGAATCAAACGATTCTGATTTGATTTCACTCAAACTCCTATCCACCCTGACTCTCACAAAAGCAAACTCGTTATCATTCTGATATTCCCTGCTTACCGTTCCATGCTAAAAATATCAAATTAAAATTACTTATCCATCCAAGCTTTAATTCCACTATTCAAACTCCCAACTTAACCATTCTCATCAATCTTTTCCTCTCATACACAAAAACACAACATCTGTAGCATTTTGAGCCCCACCTAACTCAACTAAAGATATAAAGTTAAATGACACCTAAAGCTCATGACCATAGGTAGCAGTCAAAGTCAAGTTAAATTCTATTCATTAAATTACACTTCAGTAGGTTTGATTGACTGATTAAAGACAAAAGTTGATTAACTCTGGCTCTGGAGCTAAACTTGGAGTCAGCGACCCAAATTCCTTTTATTATCTACCACCTGGATTGGTTGCTAAGATTGGAATTAAAGAAGGTTACAAGTCACATCGTTGACATGCCATACTGGATATCCGCGAGGATTATGATTTTCATATTCGTACATAATATTTGGTAGGAACATGAGCGCAAGCATTATATATCTCAATGTTATCACGAAACAATTATTTACGAATACATTTACCGATCGCCAGCAGAAATTGAATTCCTCTGCAGTGAAGCGCGAATGTTTGTTAATTAATGCTGGCATAATCCCAACTGCGATCCGTGCCGAAACTGGATTCACGGTAATTTGTCGACGTTCAATAAAATGCTGGCGGTAGAGCTGTGATGAAGATAGTTACATAGTACCCCACCCCTATACCACATCCCGACCATACGCACCCCCCCCTTCCTCATTTAATTATCAACAAGTTAATTCCGCTATTGTCATCAATTTTCGATGGTTTTTAAATATTATTCTTCTTTGTTTTGTGATCAGTCTGGCCTTTAGGATAATTCTTTCTGTCCCATTGAAAAAAGTGTCTCCACTTGACACAAATTGAAACAGTCCCTATCAATTCATTTGCTACACATAAGTTCACCCCAGGTTGGATCTCTAGAGTAATCCACTTCTATGCCCTAAACCCCATGTCCTTCCAACCAGAAAACAATTATTGGATGTGAATGACTCTTCATTCCATATCATTTTGTCTATGAACCATTCTTGTCGCTGGTTCTATTTTTATTTTTATTTTTATTTATTTTTTCGTTCCAAACGATGTCCTATAAGATTGTGGCGTAGTGAGAAGTTTGACTGACTATTTATTCTACATAGCTGCTATTGTGATTAAATAATCTGTAGTGCTTGTAGGTAAACCCCACTAGAGTAATTACAACTTACCTGAGGAATAAGTAATGGTCATTAATGACTCACTCTAACACTCAGGCAAATGGAATTGATTTCGAACCTGGAACCTGCCTAGTAAGAGACCACTGCTCTTCGACCAAACAAGTACATCTCGTAGGAAGTCCCATGAGTTCATGATATTGGCATGTGAAATACATTTTGTCAAATCTAAGTACAGTATTCTAATGTTATAAACATCAGGCTGAGAAACGTATCCCCTTTTGTCTTGAAAAATTCTCATTCTGGAACCACCCTTATAATTTCGATATCCAATATGGTTATTGAAGAAATCAATTGAGAGGAAAATGACGTAGTCTTGAGTTTTATGAACGTGTTATTAGATGATTTCATCGCCTTGAAGAACAATATCAACCTTAAAGATGCATGCAGATTATCCTAAAATAAACCCATCTCTTTAGCAGTTTAGAAAACCACAAAGTATGGGGCCGACACACCCTTCAAAGCGGTGCTCAAGGACTTACTAATAAGACATTGAAAATACTGACGCAAAGGACCTCTCCTTTTATATAACTTGGTAACTCATCGGGTCGTCCTAGTGCAGGTAAGACCATGAGCTTATAGCAATTGTGCCTAGTCCTGTAGGTGGATTTGAAGGCCGTCAGAATTGATCAAGATGACCAGAGGGGGCTATGGATACTGAAATATATAATCCATCCAGCTCATGCATGATACATTGCTGTATTCTCAATATTGTTGCCATGGCGACGATATTCAACTATATTCCGCCCTGTCTCTCTTCTCTTGTACCTTGTGACAAACTTTATCATTATCAACCACCCATTCCTCCTCATTTCAGAAGAATATTGACCTTACGGAAAGAAATGAACACACATAAGACATTTTTTCTAAAGGAGGAATTAAATGATAATTATTAACATATCTTTTATTTTTAAATTTGTGTCTATTTGTCGTGAAATAAAAGTGTCATGGTAATGGCATTAACGTTATACTGCTACTATAAATATATTGATATACAGTGATATGTTATATTGTGTAAAGAGATCAGTAAATGGGAAAAAAAGTTATCGTTATGAATTGAATTGAATTGAATTTTTAAGGATTTTGTATTGTTTTTTTTTTTTTGTGAATATGTAAGAGGATGGGGGATGCTAAGACAAGATCATATAATATCCTGCGCAAATTATTCACTCTGGATCGGCATAAAAAGTCAATTACTGCAATCGATTCATGCCCATCGCACTGCTCCCTATCAAAGAGTTAATTCAAGATTTTATAACAAAGTGATACCAAAGAGGAAGATAACCTTTAGAACGTCTCTCGGTAGAGTACATCTCTTATTATTGTCTGACATTGAACTTAGAAGAAAGCGGGGCAGTAATCTCATGTAGATCCATCTATGCACCCTCAATGTCGATCAACACACGTTCTTATTTATATGCAAATGATGCAATGCAAACTGTTATTCAAGGCGAAAACTTAAATTTCACGAATATTTAGTATATTGAAAATAGTGACTTTACAATCGATTACAGGAAGAAAATGAAGGTAAAACTAATGTTTTACATTTATAGTTCGAGAAGACACGATCTTTTTTTCATATAAACTTAATGGTTTACACCAGGCGCGGATCCAGGGGGGGGGGCCGACGGGCCCGGGCCCCCCCCCCAAAAAAAAAAAAAAAAAAAAAAAAAAAAAAAAAAAAAAGGAGGAGAAAAAGGGAGAAAGAAGGAAAAGGGAAAAGAAAAGACGAAAAAGAAAGAAAGAGAAGGAAATAAGACCCGATGCTTGTACAATTTTCGCCCAACTTTATTCAATAAGAAGCGCGAAATAGGTTTTATTTGGTTCTAAACGACCATTACTAAGGCCTTTAATGTGGGGAGGGCCCACGAGGCCGATTTTTCTCATATTATATTTTGCAGTAATTGCTCAAACGCCTTTTTTAAAGAAAAAGAAATACATTAGTGACGAAAAGTAAAAAATAAGGAAAATATTTAAAACTATAGTTTCAAAATTTCACAAAGAAAAGAGGCCTCCTGGGCCCTCGGCCTCCTGCAAAAAAATAGTCGGCCTCATGGGTATACTAGAAAGTGCCCCTTTATTTATTCAAAATATTTTTTGAAACCCCAAATTTTCGGCTCGCACTTCGCGCTCGCTGATACCGAATCATAACGCACAAATAATAACTCCAACTTTAACTTTAACTAAAAATTTTCAGCTCGCGCTCCGCGCTCGCGGAACTAAATAGGGTCTATAATACACAATCATCTACCATTTTCTAGTACTAGAAAATGCCCCTTTATTTATTTATTTATCCATATAACTTTTAAAACCTCAAAAATTTTTCGACTCGCGCTTCGCGCTCGCAGATTCCATTTCAGAAGGGTATATAATGAACAATTATCTACCATTTTTTATACTAGAAAGTGCGCTTTTATTTATTCTATATATCTTTTAAAACCCCAAATTTTCGGCTCGCGCTTCGCGCTCGCGGATACTAATTCATAAAGCACAATTTTCGGCTCGCAGATACCAATTCAGTAGGGTATATAATGCACAATTAACTCAAACTTTTCAGCTCGCGCTTCGCGCTCGCGGATATTAAATAGGGTCTATGATACACAATTATCTACAAATTTTTTAATGCTAGAAATGCCCCTTTATTTATTCCATATATCTCTTAAAACCCCAAATTTTCGACTCGGATAGTAAACCATAATACACACATAACTCCCATTTTTAGCTAACAATTTTCGGCTCGCGCTTCGCGCTCGCAGATACCAAATCAGTGGGATATATAATGCACAATTAACTCAAAATTTTCAGCTCGTGCTTTGCGCTCGCGGATACTAAATAGGGTCTATGATTCACAATTATCTACAATTTGTTATGCTAGAAATGCCCCTTTATTTATTCCATATTATCTTTTTAAACCCCAAATTTTCAGCTCGCGCTTCTCGCTCGCTGATACTAAATCATAATGCACAAATAACTCAAATTTTTACCTCAAAATTTTCAGCTCGCGTTTCGCGCTCGCGGATACTAAACCATATAAATGCACATACAACTCTACTTTTGAACTCAAAATTTTCGGCTCGCGCTTCGCGCTCGCATATACCAATTCAGTAGGGTATATAATGCACAATTAATTCAAATTTTTACCTCAAAGTTTTCATCTCACGCTTCGCGCTCGTGGACGTGGATACTAAATAGGGTCTATAATGCACAATTATATCAAATTATAGCTAAAAAATTTCGGCTCGCGCTTCGCGCTCGCTTTGTTTTTTTTTTCCATTAATGAAACACATTCTTAAAATCATTAATTAATTAATTATTTTTGTTTTGCTAGTATATATTATTACTTTGTTTTTATGTTTTCATAGGAGTAAAAATAAAGTTGTTAAAATTCCTCGTTTAAGGTCAGTATAGGCCTATATGTCGGGAATGTTTTAAACTCGCGCTACGCGCTCGTTTGCTCGCTCCGCTCGCAAGATTTTTTTTTTTTCAAAGTTGGGCCCCCCCCCCCTCTGGAAAATCCTGGATCCGCACCTGTACACATAAATATATATATAGACGAAAGCAATAACAACTAACGAATCGAGACATAGCTTCCATTTTTTTTTAAAGCTTTCGGCCATGTATCCGGCCTTCATTAAGCAAGATAAATGTACACTTTAAACACTGAAGTGCTCTTTTTAGCACTTCAGATGCTTTCATCAGCACTTTTTAAGAGCTTACATAGTGACTGCACCCGAAGTGCTGTTTAACTGCACTCAAAGTGCTGTTTTAGCACTTTCACGCGAGCTGAACTTTCAGCAAACACATGAAAAATGGCGTGACTTCGTTGAGATTCGAACCTGGGTCCCCTGCATTAGAAGCGATGACGAACACGTTAGACTAATTAACATCTCACGATTACTAGCAGATTATTGTTGCATGATGAACTTTTTATCAAATGTGCCATAATCATATACTATGCTGTCATAATTAAAATAAGTTAGGGAGATTTCCGTTGGTCTAGTACACTCTAAAAACTGAAGTGCTGTTTTTAGCTCTACAAGGGCTGAAATCAGCACTTTTTAAGTGCTTGCATAGTGACTGCACTCAATGTGCTGTTTAACTGCACTCAAAGTGCTGTTTTAGCACTTTCACATGAGCTGAACTTTCAGCGAAAATGGGCAAAAACGGCGTGACTTCGTTGGGATTCGAACCTGGGTCCCCTGCATGAGAAGCGCAGACGAGCACGTTAGACTAATTAACATCTCACGATTACTAGCAGATTATTGTTGCATGATGAACTTTCTTCAAATTTCCCGTAATCATCTACTATGCTGTCATAATTACAGCCAGTTAGCGAGATCTCCGGTGGTCTATTGGTAACGTCAGCGGTACTCTTCCATGTCTAGGTGAACCCGGTTCGAATCCCATACCGACCATGAACATTTTTTGTTGATAAATTAGCACTTCAAGTGCAGTCACTATACGAGCACCCATAAATTTGCACTTCAGTTTTTAGAGTGTAATAACGTTAGCGGTACTCATCCGTATCTAAGTGGTCCCCGGTTCGAATCCCATATCGATATTGAACATTTTTTGTTGATAAATTTTCACTTGGACAAGTGCTAAAATAGCACTTCACGTGCTGATATTGCACTTCAAGTGCAGTCACTGTACGAGCACCCATAAGTTAGCACTTCAGTTTTTAGAGTGTAAATGTATAGCTTAAATATTTGTCTCATGATGTCTAAATTAAAGTAAGGTTTTTCTATCCACATGGTTGTATGTAGGATGTTCTAATGATAAGTGAACGCTGTTTAACTCTTTCCTGATATCATTTATTTATGGACCCCTGACACTACTGACATCACTGGTTCCTTTACTCCTTGACCTTTTATCTGAACTTATCGTGATAAATATTAATTGTATAATACTAGGTAATAGTTATTGTCCTTGTCGTTGTCGATGGCCGACAACATAATTAATGATCATATTTATTTAACCTTCATTCTTCTTGAAATATTGTATTTTGTATTTGGAATTTGTTTCGGATTAATGTTTCCAATTCCAAAATTATAGATACCTCCGTAAGCATATGCGACTCCTTTGAGTTTCTCTCCCCATATCGGACGCACTCACCCACCCACCCACCCACACAACCCATCATGTCCATTTCCCCGCCATTATTTTTTAATATCATGGGGTCTTTCTCTGGTGGGTACAAAATGCGATGATGGAAATCTCCTTCTCAAACAATCGCCAAAGATTCCTATCTTGATTTCCCGAAATAGCTGAAAAATGGCGGATGCATTCAGTAAAGTCTCCTCCAGGTATTAGGGGGTACACAATAGGTCTGCGTGCCCCTGAATGGAGATGGCCAATTTTCTCTTAGTGTTGAAGTAGTTACAGGGGATAGTCTGCATCGATGCCTTTTATGGGACCTGACGCAACCCTCGTCTGTTTACATCTTTCGATTTCAGGGCTGAAATCTAAGGACGAGGAGCAGTAAAATTTTGCTGTTAGCATGGGTATGCCAGTCACATCGATACCATCCACACGTGGTAGACGATAGTCCAATCATAATCTGGCATAACATCTACGCAATGTATCTATAAGATTCTGTCGTTAGGGATATAATATTCGGTTAGGGATATGACTGGAGATGTACGGCGTACATGTGTATGGTTATTCAAACATTTTCCATTTCAGGAACAACTTAAATATATAGATGAACATGTTATTTGTTTGGATCTTATCTATTCAGATTCCTTATTCAGAATGTATTGTCACAATGCATAAACACACACACACACACACACACACACACACATGCACCCACACATCCACACACACACACACACACACACATGCTCACACACATACACACGCACAAATACACATGCACACACACGCACACACTAAAAACAACAGACATACTACACAGAATAATGAATATGACAATAATTTGAGTGTGGATTAAGGATGCAAAACACACACACACGCACCCACACACGCGTGCGCGTGCTTCCTGTATTCCAAGTTAAGAAGGTAAGAAATGTTTGTAACCCTCCAACAATAGCTATAGCACATGATAGCATTTTTCGAAAAGTACAATTATGAACATTCCACAAAAATCACAACACTTTAAAATATGCCAAACCTGCTAATCATCATTACAAAGTCATATACTTGGAAAAGTATTCTCTGATCGCAAACCACTGGGATTTTCTAATGCCCTTATGATTGTTATCGCCTTGTATTTATTTTGTTTACAAGTTAATTACTTTGTCATAGTATGCATATTCACCTGACATGTTTTAGAACTTCCCCAAAACATTGTCTGAACGTATGGAACGCCACAAATTGAACACATTTCATGCCAAAATGATACGATTGGCTACAGCTATAATATGTGCAATTTCGTGGTCTGATAACCCTTTTTCGACAGTAACCTAAAAAGGTTATCCCGAATGGATAATTATGCCTTCTGAGTGGATGTGATTGATCTTATGTGTGATATTATCAACCAATATATTCATCGGAATTGAACGTGAATGATATCAACAAGAATGTCTCGTCATGTGATACTTATATATACTCTAGTTTTTATGTATGGAATTGGATCGAAGGTCAAGAGCCGGTCTGCTGAATTAATACAACTGATTGCATAAGAGATAGTAAGAAGATGTGGGAGGGTGGCTGGATGCTGCGCCTACAGGCAGACCCGTCACCGCGTGAGCAGGGCGCGCTAAGAAAGGTTTCAATAAAACAATCTACTAGGGAGTTATTGCCCCAGGAGTGGGTAAATTGACAAGCGATATTGATGTGTATGCGAGTGTAAGAGCACTTGGCATTCTCATACTCCTAGATCCACGTTCACATGAAAGATTTCAAAGTAATCCAAGGCTTAAGGAGATGCAAGTGTCGGACTATCGATGACTTTTCAGGCAGAAATCTCAATCAGTTTGTTCTATATGTCTTGTTTGGTTGGCCGAGGTAAAAAGAAAAAAAGAAAAGACAATAAAAGAGGTGGACCCTTTGACTAATGTTGCACATCGTGTATCAGTGGGGAAAATATGTATTTGTTGTAGAAAACAGACGCGTATTACACATTAAATATGAGTTGAAATAGTCAGTATCAAAATATGACGATTTTTTAAAGAAATGACAGTCAATATTGGGATTACAATGAGGAATTCCTAGGTCCCAGTCTTTATTTGTAGTCCCGGTTAATGTTTCGTTTTCCCATCATAAGCATACAGCCCGTTTTAAACGAAAAGTAAAAGCAAAACTGACACAGTCCGTTATTATGACAATACTAATAATGATAATACATATAATTTTTTATAGCGTTTCGTAAAATGTCGCTTGTTAAAAGGAAGCAGAAAATGGAGGTTAAGTACAAGGAATACAAGGATTCAAAATTACATTATACCACAGACCTATTAGGTCTAAGATTATACACATGAATATTTAACGAGACTAAATAATGTCCACCCCGTTTATTGGCACTAGAATTAATACACTCATTACATTTGTCCAATTTGTTTAACTTTTTCATAGATATCATGATTATGCTTCCGGAGTCATGCATACTGAACACCATTAACTTTCAGCGTCTGGAACACTGTTTGGTGAAATTACATTTGTTTTGCAGAAGGAGACCATAATCCGACGATACTCTATCTCGACTCTTCTTTAATTTCATCAGATTATCATATATTCTGATATCAATGATACTCCTGAAGCCTTCACCAGTCTCTTCAAGTTATTTCTTCAGAATATTCATACAATATTCCTGCTTTATCATTCCTTCGGTAGTAGGACATTCTCCGAATTTCCTTTATGCCGTCCTGGCCATGGTCACTACCGGAGGTTTGTGTCCGGTAGCATGGGTATGGCGAATGTTAATAATTGTTATCACCTTGCCTATGCGTGCCTGACGAAACCGTGTATCTCTCAGCGTTAGACGCAAGGACCGGTTGAGACATTTACATAACGTATTAAACCCCAGTTTATACAAACGAATTTAAAAACGACTGGTGGTTTTGGGGTGCTAGTCAGATTCTCAATCATTTACATGTAGCATTACAAGGTATCACTAGTTTTACGTAAAGTCGTTCGTAAATTACGAACAGCTTTATGAGCTCCATCCGAGGAATACAAAGCTTACAACAAAAAAATCCTTTAAATATCTTCTCTTCAATTGTGATATCTTACTCTTTTTGCATGGGAATTGCCATCGTTTTTACCGAAACATTTCCCTTGTACATTTCTCTTAAACACTGTGTAATGTAAGATGTCGACGTAAGGTTTTTTTATTTGTATTGAGAGAACATTATACACATAGGAATGCAATACCTATGTTTAGCTCTCATACGCAGAGATTTTCAAAATACACGTAATGAAATACAATATAATATTCCAATACAAATATTTTCATTCATATACTGCATGGATATGTGGTCTAGACCACTCGTCTCCGTGGCACATTAATGATCTAGTAAAGTAGAGCAGCGAGAAAGATAGCCGAGAATGGGATATATTGGGAGAATAGAAAGTGGGAGAGACTGAGAGACAGAAACATAGTAGGGAGATTGAGGAACATAAAACTGTCATACCTAAACAAACAATGTAACCTTATAAAAGCGACATAAAAAAAATCCTTTCATTTTTTTCCCAAAATCATCAAACATTATCATGATGATTGCCCTAAAAGAACAAGCCTTTGATATTACATTTTGCCTTGATAATTAGTGTTATTTATGTTTCATATTTTAAGAGGGTGGAAGAAAGTTATTATTATTCAATGAATATTGATCATCATTGCAGACGGAATTTCTGAACGTCGCCCTACTTGGGGTTTAATATTGCGATCAATCAATAAAGCTCTCTCTGTATACTTTATTTGGCTTAAACCAGAACAGTCCTTTAAATAATACCATATATTGAGATAATGAGAATGCTCTCTTACTAAACGCCTTTGCTTTGCTTTATATATAAATATATGTATATATATATATATATATATATATATATATATATATATATATATATATATATATATATATATATATATATATATATATATATATATATATATATACATGTATATTAACAGTTCCACGTGTTGTGTTGGATTGCTATACAATAAATAAAAAAACACAATAAAAAGAAGGTAGTAATCGTCATGCTTCAAATCCAACTGATGATTTATTTACATATATATATCGTATATTAATAACTTGATTGATGGTATTTATCATATAGTTTGTATGCATCAAGTTTCACGAATCGCGTTCTCTATGATACAATTTTTTGACTGATATTTTGATAGGAAGGCGTCTTCTCGCGAGTATTTCGTTACGCAAGTTTTTGTGAACGTCATTCAAAATATATCAGCCTCCTCTTGGAGTGTAAGCATCACTTAATTTTCCTAACCAATCTTGTCTCCTATAGCTCTTTATAAAAATGATATTGCACTTCTAGTGGCCAGATATAATATCTTACACACATACCACGCCGCGGCGCTCCACCGCTTCCTCCGGCCCAGCAGCCGAGCTTTAATATCTACACGTTTATATGACGCAATTAGGAAGAGAAGAAGCTTTGGCATTTCGTACCACAGAAGGGGGTAGATGAACTTCTTAGGCTTAATGGAGGGTGTAGGAAGTCAGTGCTCATAGGAGGAGGGAGGGTGTAAGAAGTCATTGCTCATAGGAAGGGGGGGGGGCGATACCATCCAGTGACTTATCCAGCTGGTGGCGCACGGGACGCCCCGCTCCTCTATAATTTGAAAACCACTTATTGGCTGTACATGTTAAACGCCCCCCTTTTTTATTGGCCGGCACCCCCTATTTCAAAACGAATGCCTTACCACTGTCATGTCAATTATATATAAAAAATATATATTTATAATTATAAGAGAAATAATTTAAACAAAATATTGACTGAAAAAAAATAAAGAAATAATTATTAAATTATAACCTATAAAACATTCATTATTCATTAATCGCATCTTGTGTATTATAAGTTCAAAAAGTAGCTCTTGTTTATTAGTGAATGCATGATTAAATTTAGCTATATTAAATTTTGTTAAAAAAAATATTAAGATATATCCGCTGCTTTCGGATATCAAAATCGCCTGCCCTAAGTGAGCGCTCAGTGAGCTTGGAACAGAAAACAACAGCAACAACGACAAAAGGGTCATATCGAATTTTCACTGTGTAATACCAGATAAGATTACTCAAGCATAAACGATCAGCATTACTCTTGATCGTCGACCTGAAATGAAAAATTAGGGACCATCTTCAGAGACATAGGGGCAAGAACCAGCGTGTAAATGTGATGCCATTATTATGAAAAATACTCGGCGGCTTTTATCGATTACGATTATGAGAGAGCATAAATGTAGATGGAGAAGCGACGTTCAATATCAATTGGCGTTAGCGATGCCCCAGTGAAGTTTCATTAACATAGATGTCACGCATTAAGGATCAGGCAATGTATTTATCATATGTAGTCGGATAGTACCTTGGGCTATGGATTGAGTATACAATGGAAACATTTTTTTAATATCAAATCTATCGTTGTTCGATCCCACATTTTTTTAAACATTTGAATAGAAACGTGACATCATGTTACAATTATACAAAAATAACCTGAGCTAAATGAAAGTGGAATCTACTTTCTTTCCATCCCTTGTATACTTTTTTAAATACATCCAGTGAGTATTTTTTTTTCTTTCTGAATCATGATTTGTTCTCCTAAAGTGAGAAAAAATATTCTTATTCATGAGATAAAAATTAATGTTTTAATTCAATTTGCTAATGCAGATAATACCTCATTCTTAAATAATAAATAAAGCATCTAGATTACGGTTTCTAAGGTTTTCATTTAAATCTGACAGATATCGATAGCTGAAAAAAGACAACAATCTTTGTTTTGATTAACGTTTTTTTAAAGCGTATACTGGAAAAAGTACAGTGTATAGTATATGGAACTGCTGACATTCTTTATTTAACGTTTTTAAATGCGTTTCACTTTTATCATTATTAACTTGTAGACAGCTTACGATCTGTTTGGAACACCTGCTGATTGAAACCGATATGTACAATCTAAATTTTTAAATGCTGTCACAGACAGAACATCAGCACATTGTTAACCTAAAATTATTTCAAAGAAATAAGGATTTATGTATTAAAAAACCTTAATATACATTACATTAAGAAAATATGAAGGTAAAGATAAACCAACAGGAGATATTTCCAAAAAATAAAGGATCCCATTTTAGAATTTGGATACTAAAATAATAAAAAATTATATATTTATATATATAAACCATGTCCCTTTTAAGACGTGTAATCATTGTTTGTGAAATACATTTGAGTAATCAAAGAAAATTAATGTAAAATCCCCCAAAATAGATTCATTTTACAAGAATATTTTGTGTTTGTATTCATCTAGTTTTCACAATATAAACATTGTTACATTGGAAATCATAATATGCAACCTTCACATATTACAAGTTGTGAGATACACGAATTTGGATATGGCAAATAACTTGCAGATATGATATTCATTAGCACATGCCCAAGTGAGTAATACACGCATGCGCTGATCAATTTCATTGCCCCTCTACCAATCTTGCAGAGATATTTCAGATTGTGTTTCTGTGTGAGTGCGTGTGTGTGTGAGTAAGTGAGTGTAGTGAGGGGTGCACTTACGCACATCACCCTAGCCTCCTACCACGAACGCATCAAGTTGCCATCCCAAATCGCTAAATCGCATATCATATTCTTCACAGATAAGTGACTGCACCTGCGTTTTAAAGTATTGCAAATAATGTATATGGCACAGAAAGTGTACTTCCTGGAATATACCTTTTGAATAAACAAGTATGGGCCTTGCTCATCTTAAACTAACATCGCCTTTCTCAATGGATTTTAAATGGCTGTAAAACCACCGGCGAACTAGCTTGGACCTATAACAGAACGTTGGTATCAGTTTTTTCCCCTCCTCGCCATCTGGAGTACCATACCGATCTTATCGTTTGTCAACTATTAACCTGCCTACTGGCGTGATTCAATTTTGGTTTTCCTTCCATGTGGTACAACAGACTTTCTACCCTCCACTTTTAATGGATTCTTAAAGAACAGGCAACTCATGGACCTTCCTAATACCTGTGCCATATTCGTTTTTTTTTTCTTGCCCTCAACTCACTTTTTGATTGTTTGTAATCGTTAGGTGTCCGTTGCCGGGATGGAGTAGATATTGGACCGGGCGGTTCGACTCCATGGAGAAACTCTTCCTGGCAGCAGCGGAGAAGGGAGATAAGAAAGCCATCCTTTATGCTTTGGAGAATGCCCCCGGATTTAAACATCAACTCGTCAGATAAAGACGGAAGAAGTGCATTGGTCATCGCTATCCAAAATGGGAATTCGGGTAAGTGTCTTTTGAATTGTTTCATTATAATAACTCTTAACTCTTTGCCCGCCATATTAATTTTAAGCATAAAAAGATGACTTTTCTCTTAATTATTAAAAACAGTATATATAACAATATTCGCTTTGTATTAACTAGGAGAAATTATGCCTCAGGCCCGGCCCTCGCATTATAAGTGATTTTAGATCTTTTAGCCCAGCAGTTACAGAGAAAGGAATTATTACGATTATACAGTTAATAAGTACAGTTGTGACTATAGTCGAATTTGGCAGGCAAAGAGTTAAAACATTTAGATCAGTACGGTATGATTAAGATCATAAGATTCCTGGATTATGAAGTCCAGATCAATGAATTTATTTGGCATCTACAACGATAAAAAGGATTTTTGAGAAACATGACAGTAATTAGCAATGAACGGGATTGTCCTCATTCAAATAAATTTTAAAACAAAAGTTGAAATTAAATGGATATGTGGCAAAGCATGGGTTGTATTGAATTATATCTCCTGATACCTGAAGCAGGGATCAAAATCGCCAAACAATAATTCAATTTGAAGTATCCAAAGGGCAAACTACGAGTGAGTCCTAGAATGATAAATGGTATTAACAGGTTGACAAAATGGTGTTATAAACGATACTCAGCTCGGACGTTTACAATTTACTTCTCATGAACCCTAGAATCGGGCTGCATATCTCAAATTCATCCGTCCTTGGTATTCACATGAATCCAATTTGCCTATCTAAAGGTTTCTCTTGATTCTGAGAGTAAAGTGGTTGTATTTGTTTAGATTGCTCTACAAGCCAGGAAGATCACTCCCAAACGATAATGACAAGACAGATTGAAGACAATGTTTGAAATTACTCAAGTTGGGGAAAAAACAAATGCTTCGGGCCGAGAAACGATTTGTGTTTTGTAAATCGTGGAGCCTGCAAAATGTCATCCAAACAGGCTGTCATGGCGGGCATTGATTTTTTCTGTGATCATATTGAGAGCATTGCAATGTGTACATGTGCAATTATACTGCAAGCGATGCTCGTTTTAACCGTCATAAAATCCCATATCATATTCAATGTGCGATCTTGAGATGACTATACGGAAATATCACGGATATGGGAAACACGGCAACCAAGGCTGAATTTCAAATACTAGAACATCAATACTAATCAGTCTAAAGTGCGATTATGCATTGATGAAAAAAATAATAATAAAATGTATTTAGTTTGAATTTATTAATGATATACGGTATTCATTCTATCCGGGCAATGAGTCGTTAATTAATTGGGTTCATTTAGTGTCATATACAATACACAGGGAAAAGCTGCATCGCTTTGATACAATACTATTGTTAAAATGCGCCGAATGCTGAGAAAGATATTCAGACTAAAAAGGAGGGACTTCGATTAAATAACATTTCTCATGAAATACGTGTAATTAAACTACAATTGTATGTTATTCAAAGTGGCACCATCTAGAATGAAGCATTTCATCAAAGCCACGGCAACCCTACCACTCCCCCATAAAAAAGGCCCTTGATACTTTAATTTGTGAAGAGGAGACTTAAGTTGTCTCTCATCTCCCATAATTGTACGTGTTCCTCGTCCGTGACAATCAATGGATTGGAACGCATCCACAGCTGGTCAGAGCCAGAAGGGAGCTATCTCCATCTTAGGCGAGATGGATTAAAGTCCTTTTTGCTCCCCACTGACGATATAATAGCAGATGGATTGGTCCTCATCAAATCGCTTTGCTTCGCTACGTGAACTTATCTTCAAGATCAATGCTCTAAGATCATGTCTTCATGCCAGATACATTAATGTACCAATCAATGTTGAATTACAGCACTTGTTTCAATTGAACTGAAAGCCTCTTAAGCTTTAAACAGTGTCATGAAGTTTGCTAACTTGTTGAAAAAAATGCTGAAGTTTTTTAAAATACTGTTTGACTTATTTTGATATTGACCTAATTGGTAAGCTCAAACCTTCCCCACTCAAAATAACATTGGCAGTAATTCTTCAAATTATCGTTGTGAAACAGAATCCTTGTCTGTTGTCGTAATTAATTCGTTGTATTCCATTAATAGAAAAATAGATGAAGAGATCGATATGTAAGTCGTCCTTTCTAAACCAGTAGGACTGATTCTCAAATTGGCAACGTAGCATCACTTGAACAACTTTACGGATCTCTTTAATGCCGCAGTCACATTCCGCTGCAGGGTCTGCGAACTGTGGGTAGAACAGAGCTGTTTCGTAGTGAGACGTTTGTCAGAAAAGGCATTTTTCTGCACGCCGTACAGGCCCCGCAGAAGAAATGTGACTGCGGTATAAGACGATGTAAGAGTGGGTGTGTGGTATTTGGGCATCGATTCCATGCAAGTGTACTTCTTCATATGATTGATTTCCTCCATAACCCCACTGAATATCGGATTTTTCATCTTCTCTCCTCCTCTTGACGGCTCTACCAATCCGTCTTCTCATCATCTCATCTGGTTTTCTTCTACCTCTCAGTTTTTCAAGAAAGTCCCGTTTCTTGTACACTGCACTTGCTCTTTTTCTCTTCCCGATATTTCTTTTTGTGCATCTGTTTTTCTTTCTTTCTTTTCTCTCTTTCTCTCTCTCTCTCTCTCTCTTTCTCTCTCTCTTTCTCCCCCCTCTCTCTCTCTACGGACACATACACGCACTGCACATCCTCGTACACATGTACCCCTCTTTTTTCGTCCTTTCGTGTTCTCTTTTTTATTTATCTGTTTCTCCCCTATTGGCCACTCCGATGAGTTTTTTTTTTTCTTTTTTCCCCTCCATTAATTTTGTTCATTTATGCTTTTATCGCCATTTTTCCTTTTTTTATCGGCCCCTCTCTATGTATTTTTCTTTAACTCTTCAATTTGATTGACTCTCTGTTCGTTATTTCTCTTCTAACATTTCCTTTATATAACACTCCTTCTACCAATATGCAAATTTGTGTTTCAATGTTTCATTTAATTATTTCATCATTGTTGGTTGTATGTAATTCCTCTTTAATTCTCCCTCTCTTTCTATTTCTCTCTCCCTCTGTTTTTTTTTCTATCACATTCTGTCCTTAACTCTTAATTCAGTTCTATCTCGCCTCGCCCTCTGTTTATTCAAGTCTCTCGCCATCCATCTTCTTTTCACTCTTTCTTCCCTTTCCATCCATCTTTATCCATCTCCTTCCATCGATAATCCTGTTATCAACCAGTAAAGACTCTTCTCCATACTCCGTCATCCCCCTTCTTAGGTATCCCCTTCAAACTCAGTTCTTGTTCCAAGTACATGAAAATCGAATACTTCTGCTCGCATTCGTTTTGTGTATAGGAACTGTATAACTTGAATTGAAAGTGAGACTTGTACTTTACTTATGTAGATGTGTCTATTCCAATTTGCTGTTATATTTCTATTTTGTATTGTTTGGTACGTACTAGAATGGGAGTTTACCTAATTATAAATAAAGCATGATTTCATAGTTTTGGTACGTATCCACATAAATAAAAGTTCCTAAATCCTTGTCTTTATCGTTCATTTAAAGTTGTGAATATTCATTTTAAGGCTTCCTTTAATTTTCTAGTACCAGAACTCAATAACGTTATGTCTTAATATCTGTAATGCTTGACTAAGATATGTTAGATTGAAAGTCGATCGCCTGCAATCATACCTTTAATTAATTTCGATATTGCCTATAAAAAAACTGTCTCATTTCCCGAGTTCCAAATTGACAACCTGCCCACAAAAGGGTGGATGCCCTTTATAATAGATGTCCTTTCACCCAAAATCCACTACCAAGCCTTGTCTGAGTTCCATTTTGGTGATGCGTATGATGAAGTTTTACTGTGTCCCGTGCTCCAAAGAGAGATCTTACATACATAGTGGCGAGACGGTTTCTATCACCTCGCTATAGGCGTTACGTGACATGCATTATTTTCTCAAAGGAACCCCATATCGCACTTTCAATATCACCAATCTAATAACACAATATAAACAAGTAAACTCCACTACCTTGACCCTTATCTGTGCTGTCGTATTTCAATGATTTGAAATAAATAATTCGATCAACAGTGATCTCAAATCTCTGTTTTGTACTTCAGAAAAGTAATACTCACAAGTTGACCAGTCAAGATGAGTAAAGTACGATCAACACTGTGTTATACTATAAATAGACCTTTTTTTATACTTCTTTTTCTCCCGAACTGGCGCGATCAGATTCTGTTTCAACTTAGAAGTACTATAGTGAAAGTAGCCTGGTACGACTCTGTTAGTGAGGAAAGCAGACTTGCTCAATATTAGGAGTCTTGGCGTTCATTTCCAGTCATTGGCTGTCCTCGATTTCGAATTGAATTCACATTACACACCTCCAATGAAAATCGGACAAAAATAAAAAGGAGAAAACAGGCGGCGGCAAGAGCCAAGGAGATGCGATACTAACCATTCTCTGCATTTCCCTTGTGTATTGGCTTCTCTATACTTGATATTATCATTCTATTTACCCCTATGCTAGATGGGACACCATTCATCGGGCAATAGTAATTCTATTCATCATCATATTTACAAAGCGACGGCCTTGCCAGCTTGTTCGCCAACCCGGTATCCAATTCATGAGATAACAAATTAAATAAGAGCTTTCCCTCATCCAATTCTCTTTGCAAATTTGACATCAAATACGCATTCCGGCTGGCGGAATGATAAAAGAAAAAAGAGCACCTGATTATTTTTTGCATTTTTAAATTCATAAATCCTCCTTCAGATTATGTACGCAAAAAAAAAAAAATGTGTAATGAACATTTCAAAATTGAGCATTTTCACGATCTATTGAACATTATATAATTGAGTAACAGAAGATAAGGTTTAATGTCATAGTCCATATACAGTGGAGTAATGACTATCTTCTTCAAACTAAAAGCCATGGTCTCTTCTATCAAAATGTATTTAGTCCTTGATTTCAAATACACGAAAAAAATTCAAAATACTGATATGTTTCCCTTTTTTCAAACTTTGAATATGATGATATCTAGCTTACTGCGTGAAGCATAAGCAAAGTTTAATATATTATGGCAAACGCAGAATGTTAGGAATATAATTATCAACGTATCAATAAAGAGCAAACTTTACTTTTCATGCACACTATACATGCTATATAAAAAAAAAATCATTATCTAAATCTTCGACACCCCCCCCCCCTTCCCCACCCTAGTCCCCTCCCGGGTATTTTTTGTCTCTCTAAGTTTGTTGTTTTTTCCTTCTTTTTGTATAATAATTGTAAATTATTTTTCTTGCCTCATCCCGGCATGATGGTAACTGGTTAACAGTGCGTGCGCTGTTAGTCAGTTTTTATCCGTGTTGGGATGGGGCAAGAATTATTCAATTAAGATTTATTCAATTATGAATTATTTCATGAATATGTTTCAGTAAAAAAAAAAAAAAATTGCTTACTTTTGTATTCTATTTTATATTAAAGGGACCAGCGCCTTACAAGCTTTGCTTCTTGCTGGTTCCTGAATTTTCTTTATAATTGTTTTCTCTGTTACTTTTGAACAAAATATTCTATGTTACATACTGATGTTGTTAATTATTTGATTATTTATTTTGTTAACTTTTGAATACATGAAAGAAAATCAATAAAGTAATCTTGAATCTTGAAAAGACATCACTACTGATTTATCACCAATGACGGAGGAAATCTGGAAAATTGAAATATTAATCATTACTTCATCCCACATCCCGTTTTTGTTATTCATCTCACGATTCTGACGATAATGATGTTAAGTGTGTTATTTTGAGATGTACACATAGATGTTACAGTAACTTACACTGGTATTGGCATTGTCCCTACGTAAATAGTATATTTTAGCAAAAATTAATCTCCCATGCACATAATATCAAATTAAGTATTGGTGTCTGCTAATGATAGGGATGATTTTGCTATACACATGCCATTTCAAATGATGGAAATTCCTCAACACGTTAATCGCAAAAGAAAACGCAGATTAATTGTATCTAACAAAATTAAAATAAAAATTCCTTGTTGATTCAAAATCTGTCATCTATGTTCGTTGCAAGAAATGGCTCATCAGTTTTTTTGTTTTGTTTTTTTTTTTTTTATAGATTGAACCCAAGTATGTCCTAGAGTATATCTTGGGCATAAAACCATCTACAACATTAGAATGCACTCGTAGGCACTGTATGCTAGAAAACCAATTCAATTCTATCATCAACCAAGATGGAGACAGTTTTGTTTTTCATTGAAATCAAGTCGGTTGAAAAATTAAAAAAATATATATATATATATATAAACGGCAAGTAAAAAGAAATGGCATGTGAGGTTATGAGGCATACAAGACAATCAATATAATTTCAAATAGAAAATAAAACAAGTACTTTAAAATTGTACAGAATACTCTATCCACCGGGGAATAAAGGGTTGTAATACCTATACATGTTTTTAAATTGTACATAATACTTATAATTGAATGGGTTTAGGATAGTTGGTATGTCGATAAAGTATGTCAGCGATTTTAAATTTCACTTCATCTCCAAACTACAATGGAAATGTATACACTTCAATTACATTGCCTTGACGGATATCATGATTAACCTTAAAATAATGTTCAAGCCCTCTCTTTGAAACTCAAAAACAGAGAGATAACAAATATATCATCCTACTATAAGTGGTGACAATTTCCCTCCATTAAAGGATATAAATTCAATTTCCTCAGGCGGTTAGCTTTATAAAGTGCTTTCGGTCAAGCAAAACGTAGTGTGTGGATATAATTTAAAGGACACAAGAGGAAACATATTCAGTTATTAACACTACTAAAGAGATAAATATAATTAAGTATAAATATCAGGTTGTTCAATTATTTCATTAGATATAATATCAATAATAATAATAATGATATGAAATAATAATAATAAGGAATATCATTTTTTCTTATTTTTTTGTAAGTTACATTGAATTTATAATTTTGTTCATTACGATTCTCAGTAAATCTCTGTGGTAATTATTAGATTAATTTAATGCAGACGTTCATTACATCGTCCAGATTGTATTTTTGTGTCATGTATAATAATTCTTGTATTCTACTTTGTTATCACTTGTAATTCGTTATAATTCGTTATGTAAATATGTCCCATTAATATCTATGTACTTCCTTCTTATCTATCTAGCAATTAGAAACATTTATATTAAGCGCTTTATAAATGTAATATTTTATTATTACTATCATTATTATAATTATTATCATTATTATTATTATTATTATTATTATTATTATTATTGTTATTATTATTATTATTATTATTATTATTATTATTATTATTATTATCATTATTATTATTATTATTATTATTATCATTATTATTATTATTATCAATTTTATTATCTATAACTTCAAACTACAAATGAAAACTTGCATAAATTAAAATAAAAAAAAGTAAAGATAAACTTTCCTGTCATATATTTGTATATTTGAACCAGTCGGTTTGATGTTGGTATATTAGGACGGCAATACAATACAGTCTGTGTAAAAAAAAAAATGGTACAGTCGGGATTTTAGGTATGAAGTATAAGTATTTAGGTATGAAATCTTCTCAAATGATATGTGATTGTGGTATCAACTTAAAGCCAAAAGATTATTCTTGATGATGCATTTTTTTTGTATAGTTTGCTTTTGTAAAACAAAAGTTATGCTAAAATTTTGTGCGGCGATGGGCGATTCGAAATTACATACATCTATTGTCTGGGTGCGCTGAATTCATGGCTATTATGTGCAAAACCCATAGAGAAGCATGCGCAAAGTACATTTTTCTTAATTATAGTAAACAAGTCATATCTCAAGATCTACAGCACCAAATGGGATGAAGAAAATTGCAGAGGAAAGCCTGATTTTCCTACTTCATGGAAATATCAAACATTTTTAGAATGTGATTAATTTTCATACTTTAAAAAAATGTTTTCCAATTGTACCATTTTATTTGACACAGACTGTACTTCTCCCAAACCATGTAGACCAGTGTTTAGTTCATGTACGAGCAGAGAAAAGTTTTAAAATATCAGATAATTTGAATTATATAAGGTCTTTATGTGTTTAAGCAATCATGAGTGAAATAAACGGTCGACAAGAGGGATGTTATGTTTCTTCAGCCCGCATATATGCGGGCTTAGTATGCAACGGGTTAAGAGCGGCTCCCGGATTTTAAATAAGAGAGATATGCAGTCAACCAGATAGATCCAGTCTGCAGGAATTTGGTAGAGGAAGCAGGAAGCTGGTGCCTGTAATTAGTATAGGAGTTTGTTTATGGGTAATGCACAAACTCACGCAGGGCGAATATCTCTTCAGTAATTACAGGTGTCAAACCGATATTGGTGCTAAAGTACAAGCAAGACCATCCGCACTGCATCCATTACTGCATGGCTTGCATTTATCCCGACAACTTGCCATGAAATGTCGTTTGGGTAATCAGGATTAATTGATCCACAGTAGAGGCAAGACGTTCAAATACTAAAACATGTGTCAGAAATGAGAAGTGGTGGTAGAGGATTCACAGGAAAATTGGTATTGTTCATTTTGATCCGTGCATAAAGACTCGAGGTTAATAGCATGGAAGAATCCTATATGATAACGTTTATATGCATTTTTATATTTTATCTGATGCTATATACCGAATTCACCGCTAAAATATATTTATTGACATCTCTGAGTATTTCGACAGTCCTATTTCATCAAACATTTTCATTGATAATACAAGAAAGCACGTCTCTGTACACATGGCTTATAATGAAGTCGAAGGCATTACATCATCGAAAATGTTTTGTTAGGATGTTGTAACTTTAGAATTCTTCATGAATCTGTTCCACATATCTTTCATGCTAGAACAAAAAATTGAACTCCCATGTGAATTCTGATGTCAAAATAGCTGATTCGCAATCGTTTTAAAATGAATGATGACGGGTTGAGGTTGAAAATTTTCCCCGATACCCGTTTATTGTTTACTTTCGAATATTTTTAATTGAGCGCCTGGACGTAGAGTCGATAAAAAAAAAAGAAGAAAGAAAACAAAGAGTAATAGGACAACTGTTTTAGCTTTTAATCTCCTTTTCATATTAATTGTAAAGGGATTTGTTTGGCACGCAGTAGAACGTTTTTAAACGTCCATATAAAAATGAATTTGAAGTCTATACAAAGAGTAGGGACCGGGTTTTAAAAAGCAATTTTAAAACAAAATATTATATATGAGTGTTTGTCTAGTTCCTTTCCGTATACAAATCCGAGTAACATTCAATTCCGTTTGTTTCATTAACATTTTAAATGGAAACGCACTTGAATGAGTTTGATCCACGCAGGAAGGTCAGACGTGTTTCAGAAATATTATTACAATGACGCCCAGCGTCAACATAATCAGTAATACCATTGTTATGCATACACTCGCTTATTCTATCGTGTTCACTTTTTATCATCCTTTTATGTACAAGTCCCGCGATTATATTTAGAAAGAATAACCGTCTCAAATTGACATTTCAACATCGCGAATGAAATATAGAGGATGCGAAAGTGTAGCTCGGCGACGTATTTATTTTCATATTGCATGGACGTGGTCGAAAGGGTGAAAAGAGCTGAGAGAAAGGGGAGAGAGGAAGAGAAAGAGGAGTAAAATAAACTGGGCATTTTGTATGTCTGTCATTGCAATCCTATTATAAGATTGGTATGATCTTGTACGAATACATGGTATCGTATAAGTCTCGTTGGAAACACATACGGCCCTGTTAGGAATTGAGATATCGCTACGAAGCTCGTTCTCGTTTGTCATCAAGCGACTTAAACAAAACCTTGCTCTTCATTGGATACTCCCCCATCCTTTCTCCTTCTTTCTACCTCTCCGCGTCATACTTTCTCTCTTCATATACCCCATCTCTCTTTATATCATCTCTTTCTCATCATATACTCTCTTCTGTCTATACTTGTGTTTTGATATATGCCTATCTCTCTACTTGTACATCAATTCTCTACCCATCCTTTACCTTTTCTCTACCGCCACACATATTTTGTTTGTGTTCTTCAACAATACTCTATCAACTTCCCCATTACATATATCCTCAAACCACTTCAACTCCCCACACCCTCCTCCCCCCTCTCTCTCTCTTTCATAACATTCATTTATTTTCTCTCATTAGTTGTAAGGCCTTCAACTATTCATTTTTTTTAAATCTTTAACTGTATCACTGTCCTTTTAATCCTCCGCTCATCCATCTTTCTTTAATTCTTCATATTTGTATCTTTTTTTTTTCTTTTTTACTCTCTTGTTGTTTTTTTTTTCGTTTATTGGTTATGGCTATTTTTTCTTCTTTCTTCCATCTGCCCGTGTAGACTTCCCTTTAGATTCAAGTAAGTTCCGATTACAAGATATAAAAATTGCCTAGATAATATGATTTAACAATAGCAAAATATGACATGCATAAAATGTTATGTTTGAAAATAAACAATAATGGATTACCAATACCTATGAAATTGTGTGCATTACATAATAATTCACTATTAACTTTTTACGAAAGTTATCAATACATTAAGGATATAAAGGTTAGCGTGAAATAAATGTGCTCTGTTTTTTTGCTATCAATAAAAAAATGTAATCCTTTACATCCGCAAACTTGTGCACATTCAACGTATAATTTCATCAATCTTAATTGAAGGACACAAAATAATTTCAAAAGAAAAAAGAAGGAACGTGCCAGGCGGTCTAAAGATATCTAAGCATCTTGCGCACACTCACAGGAACCTTCATGCATCAACTAGAAAAGCGACCTTCCGTGTTGGAAGATTTCAACACGTGTTATGTCTATGGAGATTTGTCATTAAATTGCAATCAAGGAGTGGCCAGGATCGGCCACACTTCAAATAAGAACGCCATCAATCAGGTGCCAGATATTGGCTCTGATACCTAACTCCAATAACGAGTTTTTAGAGGGGGAAGAATGCTAGAATATCACCAAAACAACAACGAATGGCCCTTTCTAATCAATTTTATGTACAAATTCGTATCCCCATCGTAATTGGAGCATTATTGGTAAATGCTGGCAGATTATTTTGAATTTTGTTTCCCCCTCTCTCATTCTGTAATTTGACGAATCACGTATGGTTTTAAATACAACGATTTAAAAGTTGTATTCGAAAATGATCCAAATGCAGACTAGGTATTCCCAATATTACTTGAGCATGATCATGATCAGGTTTGGAATAGAAAAGGAAGATTTTCGGAAAATATAAAACAAAATGGACTATATGTTCACATATTTATAAAGAAAACCCTCCAGGTGCCGACTAACGAATTCCCTATTGAATGCAGAGTAATTACAAAGGCGTATAATATGGTAATTACGAGATAAATTAACCAATGAAAGCTAATATACACAAATGAAAAGAGAATAAAATGAACGGTTCATCAGCAAGCATTTATACCGGCGCCAGAATGTGTTGCACTGTCTGCCTTATTCATGGGCAGTAAATACTTGTTGGGGGAATGAAAATGGGCAATATCCTTTTATCTCAAATATAATTTTGTATCCGGCAATGAAGGAGCTAATGAAAAATCAATGTCAGAATGCGCAAACAAAATTAGCCCGGGTATGTTGACTCGTTAGATCTTTTCCCCCTCTCTCTCTCTTTGAGAATTGCGTCCATAAAAATATCCATAATAGCTTCAAGTTATAATGCCATTATCATGGTAATGGCGATGCGTGTTCCATGATGTGAATATGTAATTAATAACTACTGGAATTTTACCCAAATAGAGAGTCGTTTGATTATGAAATTATACTCACATAAAGACGGACAGAACAGCATTAAAGTCCATGATGCTTATTCACTGAGACGAATTTATAAACAACGTTTCGCAAGTAGAATATTGAAAAATAGCCCCGATCATGCAAATAGATGCTTCAAGGGATAGATTAGTAAAGGAAGTGAGCATGAATCTTATCAAAATGTTTTAAGTAATGCGGTTATAACAGACAACTAAAATGGTGGTCGATATCGCATTCGAAGGCAGGCAGCGTCGACGGGTTGATGCCAACGCCAAAGTGAGAGAGAGAGAAAAAAATGTCTTTGATATTTCAGCCATTTTCTTGATCAAATTAGCTGAAATAAACGGTGAATTAATATTAGAAAATTACTAGTCTTAGATCGTAATATGTGATTATGTTTATTTCAGGTGATAGTTTAATATCTAAAGCACCATTTTCCCCATTAATGATTTATCCATTCAAGCAGTACATCCACATGCATATATACCATTCACCCAACAAAATCATTAACACAGAAAATCTTGAATTTCAGCTTTAGTAGTTAACGATTTTGATTAATCCATATGAAAAGAAACGGAGTTATCCAATGTGATTAAAAAAGAGGTATTATTATTATGTCCGGACTAACAATAATAAACATATATTTAAGATATCACAAAATAAATCTTCCCATTTCGTTATATTTAATCACACGTGCCCCCTCATATAAAAAGAGAAGTTTGAAAATATGATCTACTAGTTAAGTTCGGTGCCTTTAATAAATAGCTGCCCTGTCTAACAGACAGGAACATGTGATTAAAATTCACATCTTTCATAATCCTATCTAAATGGTTTAATTCGTCAGAATTGGATTATGACATGGGGATTTAATACCAAGGTTAGGGTGCATAAGATGTAGTGAATACGAATATAAGGTATTTGCAATTTACATGTTATATACGCTCGGTGTTTTTGGCACGAGCAGCAAACGAAGGACTGAAAACTTTTCAAAGTCGTAGTGATTAACAAATTAAGGATGCATTTCAAGGTTATTCCTGGCTTAAGAACTGCAGTTTAAACACCAGAATGAAGTGCCTGCGATAAATCATATGAAGCACGGTTGAAACACTAATCAACTTATCACAAACCTTGAAAACATTAACCATTTCATAATAGGTTTACTTCCAAAATTTGTTTTTAACATATTAATTCAAAATTATATGTTTCGGTATAAAATACATTGGTTACTTTCCAGTTGCCCCCTTATCAGTTTCTAAAATAACTCAAAATTTGCAAGGAAATCCAACCATATAAGATATATATATATATATATATATATATATATATATATATATATATATATATATATATATATATATATATATTGTCACGGATTTCTTTATTTACAATTTGTTTATTACCTGACTCTAATCCGATGCAGAACTTTGTTTATGTTAATTATTCATATTATGAATAATCCTTAGTTTACTATATCTTTAGTTTACTATCAATTTAAATTTGTATACGGACAAGTCAACCTGTAAAAACGAAAATAATTCTACTGCAAAAAGATAAAAATGGATGATTACGGAAACACATTTCATCGTCGCACTCTTCATCATTAACAGGTGACTGAACATGCAGGTATAATTATAAGCTGCGGTAGCACTCTGATTATTAAGGATTATGCACCTGACTAAATGACCGGGAAAGGACGCCTGGGAATAGCTCTTTAATTACTTAACTGCACGTTCGTGTTTTTTGTTTTTTTTTTTCACATTTTCCTTTTTACGGACATTTGAAACAGTTCAGTGTTACCTTTTTTGTTACATGAACTTTTAATACAACAATATAATAATAATAATGGTGGCTTCTTGTAAAGCGCTCAAGTCCGTCAGGTGTGACGCTCATGGCGCTAGTACATACATGAAAGATACATATTTCTAAAGATACAAACATACGTGAGAAATACATATTCATAAAAATATAAGTACATGCTAATGAGATACAAGATTATTAGCATCAGGCTAAGGAATAAATACAACAAATATGAAATAGTCAATATATATAGAGAATTAATGTTTAATCAATCATAAAATATAAATCATTAGTTTGCACAAAAATAGACTATACAGATCAATTTCAACTAATTAACTAACTTAACTAAGACCAACTTATGTATTAAAACGTAATGACAATGGTATAATGTTCATCAATTCAACATAAAAAAGTGTGTATAAGAAACGATAATCACAAAGGTCTTTTTATTTCGATACATGGGCCAAATTCACACAGTCGACTTTGTGAAGTGTCCGAGTCCTTCATAATGTGACGACTGTGGGGATTTGGCCCATTCGGTACTGGAAAAAGTACGGCACATTGTTACCACACTTTATCACAGTGTGGTCACATTGTGTTCACACTGTGGGACACTATTTATTTTTTATTTTTTACTTTTTGGTAGGTTTAAAATTCCAATTCTGGCTGCCATCCGCCTAATAGTAATAACTTAGTTTAATAATAGATTAACTTAATGTGGAAGTAGAATTCATTACCGAACAGCCTTGAAGCGATGACCATCTAACACAATTCATTAGCTCCAAAGCCATTTCTAAGCAATTGTTTTTTCCTGACCTGGATATTCGATGGGAATGAGTAGGTACGTGAGTGGTACGCGAGAATCAAATAAAGAGCAAAGAAGTTAAAAAGTTGGAATAAAGTCAAATATATTCAGTAAGTGGATGTATGAGTGAGTTGGTTAGCTGAAGAATGATTGAATGAGTAAATGGTAATTTACATAGTGGACTTAAAACAAAACAAAAATAAAAAAAATAGTAGGTAAGTTAGTAAGTCTTTTGGTTAGAAAGTGAGAGCGAGTGAGTTAGTAAGTGGGTGAATGGGTGGGTGGTTTAATTGAGTCCGGAAAAAATGATTTATAAGTTTGCGTGAGTGAGTTTGTACGTGAGTTAAGTGTGAGTGAGTGAACTACGGAGTGAGTGTGGGTGAGTAAGTGTGTACCTAGGTGAATGAGTGCATACCTGAACGAGTGAGGGTGAATGAGTGCATAACTGAGTGAGTGCATACCTGAGTGAGTGTGCATGAGGGAGTGTCTACCAGAGTGAGTGTGGTGAGTCATGGCCTACGTCTATGAGTGTAGGTGAGTCATTGCGTACGTGAGTGAGTTTGTACGTGAGTTAAGTGTGAGTGCGTGCATAACTGAGTGAGCTTGGGTGAGTGAGTGCATACCTGAGTGAGTGTGCATGAGGGAGTGTCTACCTGAGTGAGTGTGGTGAGTCATGGCATACGTCTATGAGTGTAGGTGAGTCATTGTGTACGTGCGTGAGTAAGTGCGTACCTGAGTGAGTGTGGCTGAGTGAGTGCATACCTGAGAGTATGTGTGTGAGTGAGTGCGTTTCTGAGTGAGTGTGTGCCAGTGAACGGGCATGAGTGTGTTAGTACCTATGCGAGTGTGGGTGAGTGAGTGCGTAAGTAGGGCGAAGGTGTGGGTAGCAGATAAATGTGTGAATTCACCACATAAATGCTTGAGGGAGTGAGTGAATGCTGGGGCCTTCTTGAAATGAAGGAATGCACATGACAATATGAATTGGAAGGAAGGACAGGGAAGAGATAGGCAGACGGAAATGCATAGAATAAAAAAAGTAATAGAGAGTGGAAGAGTTGGACCGTTAGAAGGAGAGAGAGATAGAGAGAGAGCGAGAGAAAGACGATCTTGTTAATATGGCATTGATGGTAAAAGGTCACACCAATGTGAGATTTATAAAGAGACGAATTGGTCTGAAAACGATTGAAGTGGAGGTGATATCTTATAAGAACGTTCACTTTCACTGGCAAATAGTTTACTGACCTTTTCTTAACGAGCATGTGAATTCATGACGACTTTCGCGAAAATTGCATTTCAATTGGAAAATCAGCTCAGTGCGATTACCATACTCTTGCGATTCACAAGAAGATGGATAAAGTAGAGAGATAGAGTGAGAGAGACAGAGAGAGAGAGAGAGAAAGAAGGTATACCTAGCATTGCAATTACAACGATACGTTTCGAAGTTACTGGAAGGGTCTGATATTGAAGTACCTTTGTGAGTTAACACCACTCTGCATAGGCGTTGGTTTGAGAGCTGATTTCGATAGGGAAAGGCTTATATCTCAGTCAATGGGTATTTATGAGAGGAATATTCATTTCATATGCCTGTATAAGGCCACCACCGTCTAAAACAAAAATCATTTATGTGTTCATAGAGTTCATAAAACCACAGTAGAAAAACAAAAGAGTAATAAAGTTAAGTAGTATACGGTAGAGGATATTGCACATCGGGTACAATTGATATTAAGATGTAAGGGGTTTCAATAAGATAAAATTTCCTCTGCATCAATACTCATTTTGTTATATTCATATTACAATTATTGAAGGCTGAAACCCATTCATTTATTCTACTTCTATACATTTGGGAGATGCTCGATCTATTTTCATAATTGTGGTGCACGCAAAACCCCCGACAAGAAATCTATAAGCTAATATCATGGACTCCCCTTCGGCTTAGTTTCCTGTCTCTGGCATTACATCTTTATCATCCAGTCGACAGATCAATAACTCTTAATCGATGGTGGTGGGAGGCGAATCAAGATTTAGATCGTCATTATAACACGGGTCTTAATCATATATATCTTGACACGTATCTAGACTGTGCCATTATGTAGGCCTTCTTGTGTTATGTATACAACCATGACGTACATAATTATCAATAAATAAGATAAACTGAAATATTAGGGTTTTTTATAGTCTTATTGCCTTAATCAAAGTTCTTGTTTTTGTATTGATAGTTTTGACATTTCTAAAGACATGATATTTTTAAAATATTAATGTAGGAATCATTAATGTAGGCGTCGTTGATATTTACTAGTGTTGATTTAACAATGATAACAATAGTTCATAAAGCACCTAATATAAAACATTTTTATCTCTAAAGCTCTTTCTCGCCTTTTGATTTTATCCACGCAATTACCTACTTACTATTTTTTGTCGTTGCATCTTCCCCCTCTTTCATTATTCTTCTAGTTTCCCCTTTCCTTTGCCTTCTCTCTGTATCTTTGACTAGATAATGAAATCGCTTTCATTACTTCAGTTGTTGTGCATTTTACTTTTATTTGTATCTTCACGCAATATTGTTGTAACGTCTCACGATAAAAGGGAAAAGGTCTACATTTTGTAGATACCTGGATATAAACGATACCCAGAAAGTGCAGATGGACCCACGATCGAGTGAAAACGTGCAGGAGTTGAGTTGTCTGCTGTGATCTTCACCCCGAAAAAAAAAGCAATATCTTAAGATGTCCAGAAAAAAAAGGAGAGTAAAGCCTGTTCAGCAAATTACGCACTTACTTACGATAGCACCCATCATAAAAACGCCATCTACAACATTGTGTGAAATTGAGTATCGCATACTCTTGCACACTTTGAAGGTGTGAGGCATCAAATCTGAGTAAATCGTTCAGGCGCGCCTCAAGGCAGGTCGGGATTCTAGTAATACAAACTGATCACCTGTTGCCATGGAAACCACTTTAAGTAAATGAAAAAAAGGGGTCCAGGGATTTTTAGATAAATGAAGTGTCGTCCTTAAACAATATGATTATGAATGAGAGGAAATCGGGAGCTGGTAAAGCTTTCACTGTTATTTTCTTTTTGTCCCTTTGGCTTGCAGATCTGCTCTGTGGTAGAAAACTTCCGGTTCATTTTCAGGTTATCTAGAGAATGAGACATGGTATTTGAACACAATTTCACATGTTATGATCTTCATTATTGAACTTTTGCTTTGAAGTATGAAACCTGGTAGGCTGTGGACGAGTTATTTGTCTTTAATCTCTTCATTTATGGGAAACAGAATAGGCTTACTTTAACAATAACTTCACCGTACCACTTTGCATTAACCTGATGTCGTACCACAATGTAAAAAATAGATTATTTTCAAGTTTTACAAAAGATTAAACTTCTCTTTTCGTAAAGTACAATATAAGTAAGTGCTATGCAAAACTCTCATTTGGAAGATTAGAAAGGGTAAACGGTACGTTTATCTTAATTTTCTATGAATAGACCTGAAATCGTGCCACCGGGTTCTTTAAACTCGGGTTAAAAGTTAATGCTTCATAAAAGTGATGAGGTCGTTTGCATTCGAAGCGGTTGCTCCTTTTATGATTATACCACCGTCTACAAATGCACGGGCGAAGAAAGAAGCTGTAACAGTATACATCTCTCGTTAGTATCCCGACCCCATTTTATTTCTTTTTGGTACCTGGCTCGATCTTACAGGCATCTTCTGTCAAACATGGTCCCGAGTCAAATTGGTAGTGAATAATTGCGATGGCGGATGGTTTTGATGGTCAATATGAGATGATGGGAGAGGGGAGAGCGGTAGAAGATGAGGGAAAAGCGATATGATATGGCATTATTCTTCCGTAGGGAATGGGTATCTGGAACACGACGATGTTTATCTTGGGAGATCAGTAGGGGTTCTCATGCCAAAGTCGGGAATATTACTGGTGGATGCTGGTGTTGAGTGCAAGAGGGAGAGAGAGAGTGGGAGCCGGGCTAAGGTAGGCGAACATAGTTCTACAGTCAGAGACAGAGTAAGCGGCGATGAAGTTTAGACAGAAAATTGCATGACAGAAAGATAGCAAGAAATAGATTAAAAAAGAATGAAAGATGCACAAAGAGAGAGGGGTTGTGTATGAGAGAGAGAGAGAGAGAGATAGAGAAAGAGGGAGAGAGAGATAGAGAGAAATAGAGATAGAGAGAGAGAGAACGAGAGAGAAAGAAAGAGGGAGAGGGAGAAAGAGAGAGAGAGAGAGGGGGGGGGGTGGGTTGGGATTCAGAGTAAGAAAGATAAATTGAAAACACAAACACGCCAGGTGGTGACATTAGATGTAATAGTGGTAGGGCATGGAGGGGGTGGGCGGGATAGTAAAACAAGAAAAGGGGGGAAATAAAACTTCGGAAATTGATTAGCAAATCTAAAATTCAATCAGAGAGTGAGAGAAGAACATGGAAGAGCGAATTCGAACAATTTATATTTTAAAAAAACCCCACAGCGTGTGTAAAAGGGGATAAAGAGAATGTGACGGAACAAGAGCGAAATAGGCTTAACACACGGATAGCGAGAGAGACAGAGATAGGACATGGAAAAATCTCGGGGAAAAGCGAGAGCGGGATAATACTATACAAAAATAAAGAGACGCCGGTTTGAAAAGCAGGGCAAGGGTGATCAAAACATCAAGAGATCCATGAAGACGAAAATGCACTTTTATCGGTGGGGGTTGGAGGTGTTAAATATCTCTTCCTCGGTTTTTCCAAGAAGTTATCTAATACATGTTTAAAGTAGTCTTATTAGCATATTTGAGGTCAATCATAAAGGAGGTATTAGATTTCGCGTGACAACGGTAGCTTTCCTTGTTTGTTTTTGTTTTTGTTTTTTGTTTTTTGTTTTTGTTTTTTTTTTTTTTTTTTAAGAGAATCATTTCTTGAAATAAACAGGGTGCTTAGATTTTAAAATGCGTTATTATGAGACGATTGCCAATAAGACGAATTAAGTCAAGCAACGTGAATGACATGTGTATACTCTTAGTGGTATAAAAACAAAATAAATGCGTTTTACTATATTATATTTAGGGGGAATTTATTACGTTTGGTTATAGCTTAATCATGTATCCATTTTTGTAGGTAAAACTGCATTGACACTCTGACAAATGATAGACCATATGATAAAACGTTTGATTTTCCTCCATGGGTATGTTGATGTAAGCTCTGTCAATGGCACCGTCTAGTCGATAAACCCTTGTATGTGTCACAATTCTACACCCAATTCATTTCACATGCGATGCCACCAGAAAACGACTTAACACGTGGTCCTATATTATTCTCTTCTCGTGTAGAATTTTCCAGCTTTCCGTCTGTTGTTCTACGAAATGAATATCTTGGTAGAATGGGGCAATTCATTTTTTAATTTAAGTGATTTTAACAACGCTGTACTGCATCAACCTAGGTAATGAAGCATTTAGCTTCTGTTTGCTTTTGTTTGTTTAATATGTAGACTTTTGGGAAATAAATATATCGAATGAAACAAGTGAATGCGAGCCACCTTACATTATTATGCATGCTTGGTATTTTAAACTATCCGCATGGTTTATGTTATACGTCACCAGATTATTGCCGAGTACTTTTCACCTTGCACACTGCACTTAACCACCATAAATGGTCATCGGTAGCTATTTTTCAATTTGACTCAGATACGACTCATTTCCTAAAGTCCTTGGTCGTTATTTAGGCCAACATGATTCCCAGTGTCTACAAATCCTTAACAGGTATCACACCACTTAAGGGCACATTATCATCCCTATATACGATCCTGATTTTATGTCAAACAATGCGAAAGAGACATTCACTCCCACTTGGGTCGTCCATTACTTTGATGAATTACCCGTCTAAATTGCAATTTTCATAATGACATTTATAGTCCACGTAATTTGGACCTCATCGCTAGCTATTGAGATACTAGATTGGCTTTTAATGTTAATGGTATTGTATTCACAAAGCTTACAGTACCACATTCTATTCTGTTTAGAGGGGAGGGGGTTGGATGGGGGTAATGAGCTTTATTATAACCACTATCATTTGAGTCACGTTGTTGAGTAGGTATATGGCTGAGTTGTTTTATCGCTATATTAAACATGGTATCAGCAGGTATGTATCCATGCTTGGCAATATCCGCTATTTTATTACATGATAACAAGATGAGGTAAATTGATGAAGAATTATGATTGAGTCGATCTGACTGGACTAGGAAAAAGAAAACAACTAGATTATCATTAACCTTCAAACTGGTAGGCAGACCGTAATAATACTGATATTAGAATCGTGTACCTGATTGGTCTAAACCCACTTTGAAAAAAGCCCGTTTGGTCTCATCCCTCATGGTCTAATTCCATTTCGTGTTCAACCTGATCGTCTAATTAACTTTTGGTCCAATTGCCAAAAAGCCTATCTACATTTTTCCATTTCGTCTAATGTCCACTTCGTCTAATTTTCACTTGGTCAAACACCACTTAGTCAATTCCTGTAACAAATTGCTAATAAACCAAATATTCATTTGGGGAATAAACCAGACTGCAAATATACAATTTGACTATTACACAAATTAGAAATCAAACAAATAGACCAAGTGAGCATTAGACCAAAGGGAAATTATACCGATTTTTTTTTTAGTAGAACAAATGGGTTTAGCCCGTGTGGTATTAAGACCATAAGAGAATTGGACATACTGCCATAAAAAGCATCGAAATGTAGGTATCATTAACGCTAAAAAAGGGGGAAAAATCGGATCGCCCCTTCAGCCTAACCTCAACTGATCTGATATAAACAATGTGAATGATATACATCTCTAGGTCACAGATAGTATATTTTTTGTACAGATATTTTAATTTTAATTTGTAAATAATGGAGAACGTTGTACAAAGTTTATGTGTATATCGTTGTTTCATGGACTGAGAAAAATGTGTCATTGAGTGTAATTATCTAGATAACGATAAAATGATAGTAATACATAAAACACAAAAGTTATGTTCCAATAAATTACAATAAGATAGCGATATTAGAACGCAGTGTACGTTCATATCTACTGTAGATCGCTATAAGTGTAAACTCGTCGGGTGTTTAGATATCTACTGTAGATCGCACTCACTATAAGTGTAAACTCGTCGGGTGTTTAGATATCTAACTGTAAGATCGCACTCACTATAAGTGTAAACTCGTCGGGTGTTTAGATATCTACTGTAGATCGCATTCACTATAAGTGCAAACTCGTAGGTGTTTAGATATCTACTGTAGATCGCACGCACTAAAAGTGTAAACTCGTAGGGTGTTTAGATATCTACTGTTGATCGCATTCACTATAAGTGTAAACTCGGAGGGTGTTTAGATATCTGCTGTAGATTTTTCAGTTCAGTTCGTTTTATTCAATTCACTTCTAAAATGTACAGACAGTTGTACTTGACAAAACATATATATTTGCAAGACATTGAATCAATATAATAATTTTACAAAAAGCCTATTACAAGATAAGAAAATGAATTTGGGAAACTTTAAAATAAAGCCAAGATGGCCTTGTAAACAAAAGTCCCCATTTAATTGAAAATGAGCTGGAGGCTCTATATAATAGTCTAATAAATTCGAGGAATGAAGAAAACATTCAATATACAGAGCAAATACATGAAATACATAGAATTAAACTGAAAACATATTAAAGACCCCCCCAAGAAAAAGACTAAAACAAAACCTAAATTACATCCTTTTACAATGGATTTTTACAAAGTATTACAGAGTTGCCAACTAAGCATATTTTGAAATGAAATACTGTTTCAATTTCTTTAAAGAGAGAAAGAGGAAAGAAGTGCATGAACAAATATAATTAGGTATGGAGTTCCAGATAGTTGGAAAACTATACGAACGAGAACCGTGTACAATTGTTTTCCCGACTTTCACAGATGAAATAAACCTCTGTTTCTTGTAATATGAGAATGTATTTCTTTGTTAATAGTGAACAGTTTATGGATATTTTTTGAAGGGTATTCTTGAAATAGAAATATCCAAGTAAAATGGTATGAAATTGGTATAAAGGAAGACATTCAAAGTATTCAGCTTATGGAAAATTGGAGCCGAGCGAGAAAGATAATGACTGCCCGTACATATTCTTATTGCCCTTTTTGTAATTTAAAAAGGACATCTAATTTAGTTTGCTACAATACCCCAGACAGTGATACAATATAAGATATGTGACAATATCAAAGCATTATACAGTGAGAATAGGCTGAAAAAGGAAGACAACTTCTTACTTTATACATAATACCAATGCATTTAGAAATTTTGGTACTAAATAATTAATATGTGAATCCCATTTCAAATTTTCATCTACATTAACTCCAAGAAAACATACAGATTTCGATTTAGTTATCGTTCAGAGTCAATACTCAATTTAAGATTATTACATGTTTCAGTCGCATTGGATAGCTTATTATGGAATGTATAAAAGCATGTTTTAGTCAAATTAAGTACCAATCTATTGATTTAAACCATTTAGATACATTATGTAGTTCAACAGTAATATTCTCTGTAAGTCTTTTAAATCCGGTTGGGTATAGAACAGGGTAGTATCATCTGCATACATAATAAAGTCAAATTGGAAGAGGATTTTCAATATCGTTAACATAAATGAGAAATAATAACGGACCCAATATCGACCCTTGAGGAACTCCGTATTTAATTAAACTACGAGTGGAAAGAGCATTATTAAATATTGTAAATTGATAACGACTACTCAGATAGTTTTAAACCACAAAAGTGGAAGACCATGTACACCATAATATTGCAGTTTACATAAGGATATCGTGATGAACTATATCAAAAGCCTTAGAAAGATCTATAAATATTCCTATACCGAAATTGTTATTTTTCACAGAAGTTACAATTCTATTTGTAAATCTATTAAAGCATGACATGTAATGTTACTTCTGAATCCGTACTGACTGTCTGTTAAGATATTATTAGATGTTAAAAAGTCATACAAGCGTTTGTACATACATTTTCCAGTATCTTGAGAAACTGGCATTATTGAAATAGTCTATAGTTTTTGCAAAAATGAGAGTCGTTTTCTTATAAACTGGTACAATTTTAGCTATTTTAAGTTTGTCTGGTACGTTGCCTGTACATATGGATAGTTAAATAGAAAACATAAAGGCTTGCATTGAGTGTATAATTCGCTTAATAATATTACAGTAATACCATCAAATCCACATGAGTTACTTTTCTCAGTTTTTTTGTGATTTCAACAATTTCAGATTCAGTTACGGCTTTAAAAAAAATGATTTGAAGGAGGTCATTAAGTATCCTCTAAATGTATCATTTTGTCACACTTTGTGAAGATCGCATTCACTATAAGGGTAAACTTGTAGGTGTTAAATATCTACTGTAGATCGAATTCACTATAGTGTAAACTCGTAGGGTGTTTGAATATCTGCGTAGGTCGCACTCACTACTAGGAGTAAACTCGTAGGTAGTTTAGATATCTACTGTAGTCCCATTCACTATAAGGGTAAACTTGTAGGGTGTTTAGATATCACTGTAGATGTATCACTACGAAGATAAGGGTAAACTTGTAGGTGTTTAATATCTAACTGTAGATCGTATTCAATAAGGGTAAACTCCTAGGGTTGTTAGATATCTACTGTAGAGTCATTCACTATAGCGTGTAACTCGTAGGGTGTTTAGATATCTACGGTAGGTCGCACATCCATAAAGGGTAACTCGTAGGGTATTAGAATCTACTGAGGTCGCATTCACTATAAGGGTAAACTTTAAGGTGTTTAGATATCTACGTAGAATTGTATCAAATAAGCATGATAAGGTAAACTTGAGGGTAGTTTAGATATCTACTGTAGATCGTATTCACTATAAGGGTAAACTCCTAGGGTGTTTAGATATCTACTGTAGATTGTATTCACTATAAGTGTTAACTCGTAGGGTGTTTAGATATCTACGGTAGGTCGCACTCACTATAAGTGTAAACTCGTAGGGTATTTAGATATCTACTGTAGGTCGCACTCACTATAAGGGTAAACTTGTAGGGTGTTTAGATATCTACTGTAGATCGTATTCTCTATAAGCATGATAAGGGTAAACTTGTAGAGTGTTTATATATATACTGTAAATCACACTCACTATAAGTGTAAACTCGTAGGGTGTTTAGATATCTACGGTAGGTCGCACTCACTATAAGGGTAAACTTGTAGGGTGTTTAGATATCTACTGTAGGTCGCACTCACTATAAGGGTAAACTCGTAGGGTGTTTAGATATCTACGGCAGGTCGCACTCACTATAAGTGTAAACTCGTAGGGTATTTAGATATCTACTGTAGGTCGCACTCACTATAAGGGTAAACTTGTAGGGTGTTTAGATATCTACTGTAGATTGTATTCACTATAAGCATGATAAGGGTAAACTTGTAGGGTGTTTAGATATCTACTGTAGATCGTATTCACTATAAGGGTAAACTCCTAGGGTGTTTAGATATCTACTGTAGGTCGCACTCGCTATAAGGGTAAACTTGTAGGGTGTTTTTATATCTACTGTAGATTGTATTCACTATAAGCATGATAAGGGTAAACTTGTAGGGTGTTTAGATATCTACTGTAGATCGTATTCACTATAAGGGTAAACTCGTAGGGTATTTAGATATCTACTGTAGATCGAATTCACTATAAGTGTAAACTCGTAGAGTGTTTAGATATCTACGGTAGGTCGCACTCACTATAAGGGTAAACTTATAGGGTGTTTAGATATCTACTGTAGATTGTATTCACTATAAGCATGATAAGGGTAAAATTGTAGGGTGTTTAGATATCTACTGCAGATCGTATTCACTATAAAGGTAAACTCATATGGTGTTTAGATATCGACTATAGATCGTATTCACTATAAGGGTAAACTCGTAGGGTGTTTAGATATCTACTGTAGATCGCACGCACTATAATTGCAAACTCGTAGGATGTTTAGATATCTACTGTAGATCGTATTCACTATAAGGGTAAACTCGGAGGGTGTTAAGATATCTACTGTAGATCGCACGCACTATAATTGCAAACTCGTGGGGTGTTTAGATATCTAATGCAGATCGTATTCACTACAAGGGTAAACTCGTAGGGTGTTTAGATATCTACTGTAGATCGTATTCACTATAAGGGTAAACTCGTAGGGTGTTTAGATATCTAGCGTAGATCACACGTACTGAAAGTGTAAACTCGCAGGGTGTTTATATATCTACTGTAGATTACACGCACTACAAGGGTAAACTCGCAGGGTGTTTAGATATCTACTGAAGATCGCAACTCCCTATAAGTGTTAACTCGTAAAGTGCCTATTAGATCATTTGTTAGATTGCCCATGTGTCCACTTTCATAAATAATTAGCACTTATTAGCACAAGGATTTCACATTATTTATCTTTGTAATATAGCCCGGTCACTTTTTGCTTTTTACGTAGGCTCTGTGTGAATCATTTTTCTAACAGCTATTTCATTCGTATTGTTATTTACTAAGAATTTAGCTAATTATTTTTTAGAATTTTATACAAACTTCTATTTGCTAAATTTCAATAAGGTACAGACTTTTTATTTGTGTAGGAAAAAATATGATTTACTGAAAAGTGCACTTATTTTTCTGCCTCACTATTATGCATCAAGGGATGTACTAATCAAGATCAATTCCTTAGTCATATCGCCCAAGCCAATCCCAAACGTATTGAATCAATACATAGGGACTCAATATAATTCTCTGATCAATCTGTTAATAGTCTTGTGTTTATCGTCTCTGTGTAACTGAGTATCAATATTTTATGATGCATAACTATAACGTATCCAAATTTGCTCTTCCGGTCAAGGTTTCCAGACGGTCATATTATCCCCGAAGACAAAAATCGGTCTATAACAACGTTATTGCTTTTTCGGCGATTAACTCTTTGCCTGCCAAATTCGACTATAGTCACAATTGTACTTATTAAATATACAATCGTAATAATTCATTTTCTCTGTAATGGCTGGGCTAAAAGATCTGAAAATCACTGATAATGCGAGGGCTGGGCCTGAGGCATAATTTCTGCTAGTTAATACTAAGCAAATATTGTTAAACTTTTTTTAATAATTAAAGAGAAAAGTCTTCTTTTTTATGCTTAAAATTAATGTGGCGGGCAAAGAGTTAATCACTCAGTTGAATATCAGCGGCGTCATGCCATGCCATATATTGAGGATGCGTTGTGACTATAAACTTTAATGCATTATAGGATTTATAACATATTGGAAGCATTAAGAGTTCCTACATGCTATTATAATGTCAGATTAAATATTTAATAGGTGTATCTTTCGTAAATTTTACCCTAAAATGCAATGTAATATCATCGATCTGACCTACATTCATTTAATGTTGTGCGGTGCTTATTCTATAAGTTGATAGATTTTTGTACGCACTATAGTGGAAATGATGATTGATAAAATGTGTATAGAAAAGTAGCGATAACTGATGGGAAAAAATAATATTGCTGGGCATATGATATACTTAATTTGTCAAATCAATTTCAGACCGAATCCAAATGAATTACTTATTCGAGGTGATGAAAATTTTAGTTTGCTTTGTGTCGATTTTGGCACGGTGTTGAATGTGCAACTGGATTGGAATTTAGAAAGAGAGAGAGAGAGAGAGACAGAGAAAGAGAGAGAGAGAGAGAGGGAGAAAGAGAAAGGAGGGGTGGGGGTAGGGAGAGAGAAGAAAGTAAGGGGGCCAATCCAAGAATTTGATGATGGTTTTGGTTGAAGGCTAAGTTCGATCATGCAAGTCGAAGGCAATAAAGCGAGAGCTAGTTTAGACATACATCATATTTGACAGGGAAAGCAAAGACGTGATTATTGGGCCCTGGTCACACTCCTTCGGTAAAGCCTGTTATCAGACCTTTCAGACTAAAACCGTGGTAGGAATTGGCAGTATCACCTTTGCAATTTATTCAAGTACTTTTCGAATTAACGGAGACGTTTAGCTCATACACATCACAAAGCTTTGTTTAGGCACGAATAAACCACGATTAAGACTTTTTTTTAAAGAAAACGTACCTACACGCAAGCCACGTATATCTCGCCACTGCCACGTAAATGACTTAAAATTGACACGGAATATATACGCATGTCTAATACCAACGACAAATAATTTGAACTCCATTCTTGGTCAGGGTGGTATATCATTTGATGTCTCATAGTTACGAACATGTTCGATTTTCCCGAGACTCATGAGACACGGGGAGACTCTGGAGACGCCTCGAGATGGAATCACAAACTGTCTCAAACCTTTCTCAAAACCGACTGTCTTCAATCTGTCTCAAACCTATCTCATCCATGGTCCGGGTAATAGTTTTTCTATAAAAGTGCTCTAGAGATATTCACGTCCATAATTTTACTGTGAACACTTGGTGATAGAGCCAAGGTTCTTTCCGAAAATTTGTGACTGGAAATGGAAAAATGAATACATCAAAATGTTATTTCTTTCATTCTCCAAGGTTAGATCTTTGTTCACTTGTACGTGAGTCCTTATTGCAAATACTCTCACCGTGTATTATATGATGAGAGCCAAAGTGACTAATGTAACGCAAAGTATAAAAATGCCCTTATTTATAATAATCATTATTTTAATGGAGTGTCAAAATGATCCTATTTTCCGTCTATTCGGACTTTACGAGATTCTAATTATACTAAAAAGCGTATGGCCCTAATGGCCCTAGAATTTGGTAATTTTAACTTTTCATTATTTTGTTTTCCTTTCTTTAATCTTTTAAAAGAATGTATCATGTTCTGACAGCATGGGATTATGGAGCCTTTCCCAAGTAATACCAGTTCATTTAAAAGAAATCGCAAATACCCAGTTTATAGCTGGCTATGTTATTTTCCTTTTTGCCTTTTTGTTCATCATAAATGTTAAGGAGCATATTCGTTGGTATAAATCTTAAGCTTTGGACCTACCATGCCTATTTTATATAAATATTTCACAACTTCACTTGTTCACATGCCAATGCCTATTTAAGTTCTTAAATAAATTTTATTCACGTCATCAGACATCCTTTACAAAATAAAGTGAGTTTAAATTGTATGAAAAAGTAAAATAAAAATCTTCACAAATTGGTTTACAATAACTATTTAGAAACATTAGTGTCGTTAATATTTGAAATCAAACGTTTCTTTAATTTGAAACTAATATAAATTATTTATAACTATTCATATACGGGTTTTGATTGAAGCTGGAGTTCTCATTGCTCACTGACACCGTGGGATTGGGATATAATTAATTAGGAAATAATTAATACCTGAAGGTCGGGATGAAATGAGTTGTATTGATATAATTTTGAATATATGATAAAAGGAAGCAGAAACAAAATCAATGGCAATTAAAAAAAAAAAAAAAATATCAGATTTTATTCTTATTGTCCAGGATGGCTGCCGTTAGGGATCCTTCTAATTTATTCTGATTTCATTATTAATTCCTTTAATTAAAGAGGAACAATAGGAAGAAAAAATAATTTACCTACACGTACAGAAAATTTTGAAATGAGGGTCTCACATGCCCATTATATTATGTGAAATACCAAAATTTTCTTCACAAGGTTGTTGGATAGAACCGAAAAAGAGTGTGCATACGCATGATAGAATGTGTGAGTTGACAGGAAAGATATACAGAGTTAGAAATAGAACGGGTAATATGAACTCAAGAAAAAGAGGAATGGACTGTGAAAGAATGAGAGAGAGAGAGAGAGAGAGAGACAGAGAGAAACAGAGATACAGAAAGACAGAGAGAGAGAGACAGAGAGAAACAGAGAGACAGAGAGAGACAGACAGAGAGACAGAGAGAAACAGAGATACAGAAAGACAGAGAGAGAGAGACAGAGAAGAGACAGACAGACAGACAGACAAAGATACAGAGAGACAGAGAGAGAAAGACAGAGAGAAGAGAGAGAGAGAAAGAGAGAGAATTAAAGATCATTTGTTTTATCTCATATTTATTCAATTTATGAACAAACTTCGTTTGCTGACTCGTAACACGCAAACTTAGAATTACTTCTCCCTGTCTCTTCCTCCTCTTCTCTTTATATTCTGCTCTCTTTTCCTCTCCCTCGCATATCACACCATCTCCTTTTCTATCATCCTTTCTGTCTGCACCCCCCCCCCTCTTTTTCTCCCCCTTCATCACACACTTTCTTTCTCCCTTGCTATGTTCTCTCCCTTCCTCTCCAGTCGCATCTTACTCAGTACGGGACACAGTATCGGCATATTTTCCCATATACTCTCCCCGTTATCCCTCTGTCTCTCTCTGTCTCTGTCCATGTATGTCTGTCTATTTGTCTGTATGTATGTATGTCTCTCTTCTCTCTCTTGTTTCTATTACCCTTACTTCCTTTACTCCTTCACGGAAACTCGTACCTAAATCTAATGATTCGAATACATGATAACACATAGACAAGTACATAACTCACTCGGTATAATCACTATCCAGTATCACGTTCGCCTTATCATAAATAAATTGATTAGTTAAATGAACGGAACATTAAACCTAATTAGATATAAGACGGCATGCCACCCTATCCCGCCGTCACATACACATATACACTGTGAAAGGTCAGAGGGAAATACATAAAAATAATGTCTGATGAAAAATAATAACTGCTGCTATGTATGATGATGAAGCTCTCCCGCGGCGGTGTAGGATGCGTGTATAATAGCTAATCAAAACAAAAAATTTTATGCATTTTCTGAATATTTACAATAGAGCAGGCGAGTTTTTGTGTACCCGACAAGGTTATTTTTAGGTAGCAAGTACAAGCAAATTATATTTTGAATTGGATGTGGAAACTTCAATATCAATAAAGTTCACGAACGGAAAAAATTAAAAATTCGATAAAAGATTCATTTTAAAGGAAACCAATACTCAAGGAATAATCACTTTCATAGGCTAGAACACAATGAGATGAGGAATTAAAAAAAAATCATCGAATTCGGTTATAAAATAAGAGAGATATGGAAATTTGAAAAATTATCCTTGTACCTTCTATTGGTATCCTCAAATTGGCATTATTGCTTCAAAATGGCTGAATTTATGGACAACTCTCCATTCTGTTTTGTACACAAATCTTCAAATTATCCCCATTATCTTTCATATGATATGTTACTTCCTTCTGAGCTCAGCATAATTATGTGGTGTGAAATTTAATTTTCCATGACCTGTGTTGAGCTCAAAAGGAAGTAATAAACATTTTGACAGAAAATGGGGAAGTCTGAGAATTTGTGTTCAAAACAAATGGAGAGTAGTCCATAAAAACGACCATTTTGAAGCAATATTGCCAATTTGCGGATACACATATAATTTGCAACAAGAATTTTCAAACTTCCATAACTTTTTTTTTATTTTATGACCGAATTTGACATTTTTTTAATTGCTCCTATTATTGTGCTCATTTGTTTAAAAGTGATTGTTCTTTTAGGTCTTCCTTTGTTGTTACATTAAACTAAAACTATTTTCGATAATTCCTAATTGTACGGTATTTTCTCCTTGAACGTTCAATGCAAGGTAAGGATCTTAACGAGAAAACAATTGCAGTTTGTGTATGTCAAGTTCACCCATTGTCAAAATTCCTCTACACAAAGGGCAAATCCAACTAATTAGATATCGTATTGATATTGGCTTTTAAACTCAATATGTTTTGTCATTGATTATGACTCATTACACAGATCGAAGTTTTTGCATTTAATAACCAGAGAAATTGGCAGTAGACATTTTTATTATTATTTCAAGTACGGGATGGCTGCGTGTATTACACCTTAGGGAAATAAAATATTGTAAGCAGAATCAAAATTGAATTGAAGGGTCAAGAGTTTAAACTCATCACATAACGTGATATTGCTTTGGGTAGGCATGTTTAATCAGAAACACACAATGAATAAGTAATGAATAATTACTTTTACGTGCTGTAAACTGAAAGACAGTACTAAAGTGAGGAAAGGTAATCACAAAACCATTTAATTGATCATCCACCATGAAATTGAGGGACACGTGATAATGGTAACTATTATTGACCGAAAAAAATATAACTTAAACAAAAAAGGCAACAATCGGGTAGCACGATACAATATTGCAGGAAAGGGAATATTCAATATTATATTTAATTTTAGGTTTCCTTTTTGATCGTGTCTGCCTATTTAGAATTTATCACACAAGACTGAATTTACCCCGAAAATGGAGTGCAATTTCGCAATTTATTGTAAAAGAAAGAAAACAGATAAGAGAGGATTAGAGACCGCTGGAACTTCAAACAAACTAGGATTACATGAGATTTGTTTCTTTTCATTTATCTATTTAGTTGTTTTTTGTTTGTTTTGTAATGTGTTTTCCATTTTTCATTTGTAGACTTTATAGTAGTTTACAATTTCATGGCACGATTATCACAAATCAGATAATAGTTAACATCTCCTCCAAAAAAAGAAAAAAAAAATAAAATAAAAACTCTTTGAACACCGTTTCAAATCTTGTACTAAAATAGGGGCAAGCCATGTCTTTATGACGTCATAAACCCGTGTCACTCGACATTGCACTGCGCGCCAGATGTTGCTCGTCGTCTCGGAGCGATTTTTTTTTTGGAAGCGCAGTAGAAATTTCTGGATAACTTGATGCTTAGTTCTCTTTTTGTACATGCTTTCCTGAAATATCTACATTTTGTACTATCATTACAGTCATCTTAGAGTAGATGTGGGGTTTTTCGTTTTTGTGTTTGTTTTTATTTTTGTTTTATAAACCTAATTTTGTTGAATAGGCTACTTGGTAATATGAATAAACGAATAAATACATGCAATCAGAGGCAACTTTTGATATGTCCGAAATCGGCCCAGAGTCGGTTTGGTGTTGGCTTGATCTTTTTTGTCTTCTTCTTCTCTTTTAAGTCGGAGAAGAGTTGGTGTCAGAGTCGGCCTATAATCAATCAAGAGTCGGTCCATCAGTCGAGTGTCAATATTATAGAATTTGTCTAGAGTCGCTCTAGAGTCGGTCTAGAGTCGGTTTGGTGTCGAACTAGTCGGTCTGATGTCGTACCTTAAAGAATGGGTTTTTAGTCAGTATGTAGTCGGTCTGATGTCAGCCTAGAATCGGCTTTGAGTCGGTTTAGCGGTATGACTTGGATGGAATCGATTATCTAGATAATGACATGGTGTAATACGAGATGAGGATGGTTGTTTAGAAGCCAATTATATCCCGCAGTCTTCTAATTGATATCAATGATCTCACAGCCTAGCTTCTACTCACTTTCACAGCAAGATACAAATGTGAGCCAATGATGTGCTTTAAAGGTTGCATGCCCACTTCTTAACCTGCTGTATACTGACAACTTTTTATAAAGCCGAATGAATCATGATTGTCAAGCATGCTTGCAAGAAATTCTTTTCATTTGAAGGTGAAACAAAGACAGCTTTAAATAGGTCAATGTCAGATAATTTAAGTTATATCAGGTCTTTATATGTTTATGCAATCATGAGTGAAATAAACGATCGACAAGAGGGTTGTTCTATATTTCTTCAGCCCCGCATGCGGGCTTAGTATACAACGGGTTAAAACCATTATACGGAATCGAGAGTAGATCAGTAACAAATCCTATATCAATAATGTACATGGAATAAACAGTTGTAATTAAACAGATCAAACACAGCTCAACAAGAAAACTATAAAAATTACAGTGAAAATAACAGCAACAACAAAGTCTTAAGCATTTTTTATTTTTCAAAATTCATTTTGACACCGTAAAGTTTCTAAAATATTTGAAACATCATTTCCTTATCTTTGAGACATGTATAAATCAAAGTGTCACATATCATTGTATTATGTCTATTTTTTATTTTTAGGTCTACAAAAGAACACAGCGAAAGGTTTTCCTCCTCTTAACAGTGATCAGGAATTTTCTAATAAGCACATTATTTTTTTTCACTGCTGCACTATTATAATAATAATAATATTAAGCATTTATAATGCGCCGTCTATCTAGTAAACTATTCAGAGGCGCAGCTAATATTATTACCTGGCTATAGCCATAGCTGCCCTAATAAAGGGCGCTTTAAGCATTCGAGGAATTTCTTCCTATCGGTACCCATTTACACTATTGAAATGAATCTTATTTCAGGGTTGGTTTAAAGCACACTATTGATTTCTTGTTTTGTTATACACTCTCTAAAAAATAGTGTAGATCTACATGTATGTCGACTCGAGAAGAAAAACATTCATTCAAAAATGGGAAAATAAATATTCTTAAAGTGTATCTGCATTGTATAGGTTATTTTTAAAAAAAATTAAAAGCGTTAGGCAATATGAAAATCACTGTTGACTAAAAAAAAGTGCATTTTTTTGCGTTTCATTATTCCTAACTTGATTTCATTTTTCTTTACATATTACATCATTTGTTTCTTTAAAAAAAAAAAAAAATCAACATTTTATTATACAAAACAAGGGTTAAACGGACCCAGCAGCCATTGAGCAGTGCCGAATTGACGTTGCTATATCCCTTCCTTGTTGAACGCCAAACACGGTAGCAGCAACTCCCATCTTTTAATGTATTTTGGTATGACGAGGCCGGGAATCGAACACATGACCTTCCGATTATGAAGCGGACGCTCTATCCACTGAGCCAACACATCGTTTTAAAGTTAAATCAATAGCGTCCAGGTGCGGATCCAGGATATGCAATTTGAATAGATTGTGCAGGCCCAATTGTATGGGGACAATAACGACTTCATTATGTTTGGGCATGGGCCGATACTGTCAATTGTGTGTCGTAAGACTGAATCCGCTACTGGCCTACATGTCATTTACGGTTATTCCATACCTGCCCTGTGATCCACAATAAAGTTAGCTTTAGTAGTAAAATGACAGTATGCATGCATGAAACGTATTCAAAATGACCTAATTTGGAGCAATATAAATAGTTCACGACCTAATTGGGATTTTTTAATGCTGATTTTAATTGCAATGGCAAAAATGAAACTATCGTATGTAACTATGTATGCTGAGTACGTGGATTTTGACATTATTTATGCGTCAGCAAAATTTTGTCACCGCATTAATTAAATCAAATTTGAGTTGCTGGCATTCTGTTCTCCCGATTTGAATTTGAATGGCAATTTTCTTTCTACTTCACTATGCCATTGAAATGTTTTATCGCTAACAAAGGACTTATTTCATTGAATTGATCCTTTCTAATAAATTGAATGAATGGTTTGTGATGGCATAATATTATAGAATACATTCTTGATGTAGCTCCTATGCACTACAAGGACTCACTATGATACATGATGGTTTTAATATTGTGTCCTGACCTTGAATTCAAAGTAGGTAGTATCCAAAATATTACCCCAATGCAGGCGATTTCGGGCTTAGAAGCCGGACTCATTACGAGGTATTACGTCAATTTCTATTGCATCTTTAAGATGATTCGATGCTGATGTCTCAAGCTGGCCTCTAAATGTCAAAGTTATCCAGTTTTATCCTTGCTCGCTTTTTATCACGTCGAGCTAACATCATTGCTAGTAATGGAAACCATGCTACACATCGAAGAGGTAACGAGTAAATTACACCATATTGGTAACGATAACGAGAAACTGTAACGATATTGGCGGATACAGATGGGGGCGCAGATGACGCCCCACTTTAAAAAAACACTCGTTGACTGTACATGTTAAAATCAGATTAAATTTCAGCTGGCCCACCCCCTATTTTTAAATCCTTGATCCGCAACTTGACATAAGATACATCTATGTTCTTCAAAATAATATTGCCACTCAACGAGGAGTGAAATTCCTCTCGTAAAGATTTTAACGATGAAAGCCCTATTCGAGTGAAAAAATAGTCATATTTATAAAATTAGGGGGAAAAGTTTGATGTACATGTATACATCCACAATTTAATTTGGCTCATACATGTTTAGCTTATATAGAGTGCCCGCTCTTGGAAAAAAAAAGTGCATGGACATATTTATCCAGTATATCGATGTCGAGCGGAATACATGTCCCCTCTTTCAGCGAATCAGACGGCTGTATACCTGTTTCTTCAAAATGGAAAACATGGTTTATCGTTATACTTCTAAATACCGCACTGAAAGCTGTGAACAACTAAAACAGCTAAAGAATCTTTAGCTAGCACATCACTGTCTTCCAACTTTCGTACGAATGTGCAAATCATGAAAAATGTCGCAATACTGTCTAAATTATCGTATCGGCCTTTAACACTGGCGCTCATAATAGAAACCAGGAGGTTAAAGCCAAGGCCATGCTACATCTTGCGATATTCATATGGTAATGATCTCTTACTGAGCATCATTTTCTCATCTCACTGTATACTTATGAAATTAGATCAGTCAGTTATGTCACGTTCACTACCATCAACCGAAGACATTGATTCGGGGAAAGAACCACCAGAAAATAGAACCGTGCGTGTGGTTGTTGGATTTCTGATGGTAATAAGTTTGTAAACTTCCCTGAATAGTTTGATAGTATAGTAAGATATTTATAATCATTACATTTTCTGTGTAAGCATTAGAGGTACATTATCTGTTTCATATCTGCTGTATTTCACTTGCTTAATTTTTTTCTTTACATTTAATTTTACTCTTGTTATCTTTTATTTTTAAACACGTGTGATCGAATCAAATTCGTGTATTTCTTAAATTTTGTTTTTAATTGTATCAAGCTTTTCTGTTGTAATAATTTATGACATGTCTTTCATTTTGTTTGTTACAAAGTAAGACGACTAAAATAATTTCATTTAATGCGTTTTAATTGCTACAATGCATTTGACAAAGCTATATAGATCATACTCTTAAATATTTACAATATTTCGTGTCTCTTAGAAGTACAGAAAGGGTGTTGCCTTTATATTTACATCCACATCTATAGTTGAGAAAAGTTTAGCATGAAGCACACGCATCGAGTATTTGCATTGCTCTTGGAATTTGAAACGTTTTGTCTTAAAACGGCTGCCTCTTGGGATCAACGAATAAACGTTCAGAACCAGTTCTTACATCCACTGTCAAATCTATATTTGAGAGTAGAGTAAAATATAATCGTTTGTATGACTTCAGCTGAATGAATATGGGTCATGAATGAAAGGGGAAAGAAATACAGATAGAACGAAAGAGAGTGAAGTGAAGGGAGAGGAAGAGAGAGAGAAAGAAAACTAGAGGGGATAACAAAGAGATCGATGGGGAGAATTAAAGAAACATATTAGCGATAGAAAACAGAAGAGAGAGAGAGAGGGGGGGGGGGGAGGGAGAAGGGGAGACAAGATGGGAAAATAGGAGAGTGGGGCGGGGCAAAGAGATAGTAGGGGGTAACCGCTTAACGGTTACCTCATGTATGTAAGCCCCCAAAATATAATTTTGATATAGAATAAAACATTATGTGCATAATTAACAAATAAAGCAAGTTTAGCAAAAATTGTCTACTGTACTTTCACGCACAATCATAAGGACAGAGAGAGAGAGAGAGAGAGAGAGAGAAAGGGAGAGCGATAGTGTGATCTAGATCTTACTGGAGCAAATGAGAGAGACTGAGAGAGAAGATGACATGGAAATGGAGAAATTTGGCTGTCATGATAGAAAGAGGCAAAGAGAGATCAATAAAGATGGGTGAAAATACGAGACTAGAAGTATCCAAATGGAGAGAGAAAAGAAGAATCCATATATAGAGAGAAACGGGGATCAGTGAAAAATGAAATCCATCTGGATTATCATATCTCGGTGGATTATCATATCTGGGTTGAATTATAATGCGCCCTTTGGGAGACATACAGGTTAACCAGGGAAGAGAATGGGTCACATGGGGAGATGGAGATAAAAGTAGCTGTAATCTTACCTTAAAGGGATGCAGTAACATTGAATGATATTCAAATCACATTTTATTTGATTTAGCTTATTTTGCCAACATAATTATAAACATTTAGGTCAGTCTGGTGTCTCTTCAAAATTGCAAGCTAATTGCTTGCTGTACCTTCGAGATATTAATGATTTCATACCCAAATAAAACCATGTGCTTTTCCACATAGCACAACATACTCCCATTTCCTGCTGTATAGTCCCCGTCCTTAGCGGCCTGCTGAGCTAGCAACAGAGGGTACTGTTGTTCGGCTGTATGCTTGGCATTGTTTGTTACACTGTTTTAAGGTAGTAAATGACTTCCATTTGATCTGAAACTTTCAGTAGTTTGGAACAATATAATTTTGTTAATCCTGATCTAATTGCTCTTGTTTTTGAAAGTTACCCAATCCTTTAAAGGAACGATTTTTATAACCCTTCAAAGGGGCGAGTCTCATTGCCTTTAATGCTGGATCTGAGTATATTGTATGACACACGTATGATGCAATGCTTTTCCACATTTTGAATAGACCACGGGATTGTTCTAAACACAATGATACATGAAAAACCGTTTTATCACCAAATACTTTTTTTTTTTTTTACTTTAGAAGCATATTATACCATAGATATGAACAGAATGATAAGTTTGGGGGATTACAAGTAACCATGTCAATTAAGCTGTCATTACATTGCAGATTATCACTATAATAGCAGATGTTTAGTCTAAATGTATCGATATAATTCATTTAATATGAAAGAAAAATCATATCTCAGAAATGCCAGGCTATCGTGTAATTGTCGACCAAACGTTTAAATCGAAATCAGTGAGAAATAAAAATCCTTACTTTGACCAAAACCCAAATACATAATTCATCTTTGTATTAACAATGAGTTCGTGATTATTCAGGATTAGATCGGGCTGGCTATTTTTCATTTTTTTTTAACATGCATTTAAAATTTTAAAAATGTAGCAATTTTCTTTTAATGTTGAAACAAAATAGATGTAATGGGATAATTTATGTTACACCTCAGTCCTACAATGTATAGTATTACGCCCAAAATAATGCAGTCTTTAATTCAGCTTAGAAGGAATACGTGTTAGAGTCCAATACTTCTTGTTTTGATACAAGTTATTATGAATTTGTCGCATCTCGAAATTATCATTACAAATTAGATATTGCCGATATTCAGTTATTTGTTGTTAAAACCAAAGGTTAAGGTGTGACAGAACTGACCCGATGACGTGTCGAATTTTTCATGAACGGACTGGTCACGTCACACTGCCCCCATTGGGCGATCTTTATAGAAAGGCGATGACAACATCATATTCAAAGCAAGGTGAAATATATGGATATGAAACTCACCTATAGCTGGCATAATCACCCGAATTGTGACGTAACAATGGCGATAGAGCAGAGGTATAAGAAGGTGAATTTGTATTGCTCTAACATACCTGTATGATTATTAAAAGTGTGGACCCACTGACAATTCAAGTATCTCGGGATAAATGGTAAAGGTTTGAAAGAACGTTTGATGAAATAATCACGATGCTTTATAAACACAACACAAAAAGAAAGTTCCCCCTATTTCAGATATCAATCATTTTTTAACCACGAGGAATTAAAAAAAATCTAATTATATTTCTGTGTAGGGAATTTAATTAGCCACAACGGGAGCGAATTTTAGGAAAAATCATCAAGTCATGCTTCAGTGAGCAAATGGTTGAATGCAAAAATGTCATTTTTTGAAGTTCGCAAGCCTAACATGGCAACTTTGATTCAATGATAACGGATCCATTTTCAGATTTGAAACATTTTACACGTCAGAATGTATGCAAAACGTGCTTCCCAATATACGGAAATGAAATTTTCGTCAAATTTCACTGTTGAGTGAGCATGCAGCAAAAATTGCCAAAACTGCGATTTTTACTTCTTTGCCATGGTATAATTGATCAAATATGATGGATTCCTGTTGCAGAAGTGTATGAAACCAAAATCCAATCATTCACGGTTGAATGAACCCATCAAACAACCATCAAAAATTATTGATATCTGAAATAGGGGGAACTTTCTTTTTGTGTTGTGTTTAGATTGCATTGGTATACCAATTTTATACCAAAAATGCCTTCTTTAAAAACTTTTTTTCCCAAATTTCTTTCAGTTCAGTAATCTAAAAAAAAAGAAGCAAGATATTGATCTTGCAATTGATATGATAATCAGACTACTAAAAAAAAAACCCGCATAATTATTGTAAGCAACTACTGAGACCTTAAGTTCTAATCCTATCCGAGGATTCGGTTATTGATGAATGATGCCCTACCAATAGAACATTAACATATTATCAACATAGCCTTGAACCTTGGTCCTTTCGTTGTAATACAATAGTACTGCTGTACCACTGAGCCATCATTCAAACTGTTGATATCTAGTGAAGATATGAACCCATTAACCCACGATGTATGTCAAGTTTATTGTTGATGGTAACATGATTTTCAAGGGGTAAGCTGAGAGTGAGAAATATGTTAACCGATATGACATATTAACCATGAGATATTGAAGAGTAGAGCTGTTATATGGAGGATCAATTCTTGATTAAACCCTGAATAATATAGTAAATAGTGGTAGAAAAATACGCGTTGTCATTGGGTTGACGCGTACCACGTGGCCTACCTTCAATTTGTTATATTGTACATATGTGCAATATAACTTTCGGTTTTTGGAGGGTAAAGCCCGTGTTAAATGAATGGGGAGAGTATCGATTATATCGATTGCCTTGTTGCGCTAGAGCGTAATAGCAGTAAAATGGCGCGCACAAAAGTTAATAACAATGGATACGCGGAGCAACAATATACGTCACAACAGCTAAATTAGCACCAAAAGTTTGGTAAAGATAAAATCAGATTAGGCAAGGTCAAATATCTAGGGGTCTATTTACTATAATAAATAGTGAACGTTCTAATATTACGATATTACTGGACTATTCGAACTCCACAATGCGGCCTTGGTGAAACAAAAATGCACTTGGGATAATTTAGTATGAGTCGTACATTTAATCCAGTATTTTGCATTCTAGAGTGTCCACTATTTATATAATATCTTAGGATTTGGTTGAGCGGTAACGACTATTGTCCAAACTGAATCTGATCGAACACATGTTCGAATCCCAGTCACGTCTTTCTGATAGTGACGTTAAAGATCGGTCCAGACTTAAATGATCATATTTGGTTGATAATTGTTTAGCAAAGCCTAATCAATCATTTACTCAATACTTGTTTTCATTTCCAACAAAATAATAAAAAATATATATCAATCAGAATATAATACAAGTATTTAACCAAATTAGATACATGATCCCCGAAGATAAAACAATGTTCTTTACGTCATCAGGAACAACACATAAAGTGAGATTACTTTACACAGTGCCGTGAAAGTCAGAAACGCAACACCAGAAACTTGACAAATAATATAAGGACAATTTCTGATATGAACCTGACGAACTCTTAAATAGAATAGCTAGATCTAATCATTTTAAGCATGTTCAAATTTTTTCCTGAGATACGTTTGCTTTATATAAGAAGTATTATAAAACTGCACAAAGAAAATACATGTATAGAATCACATTAGGTAATGTGATGTTTTAGCATATAAATTTCTGAACTGAAGTCGTGATTATAATTCACCTGTCAATACGCAATTGTGTACTATGTGATCACAGGGAACCCTTTGCCACTGAATATGTGAGCATTCTTAAGATATGCCTTTACTGGGCCGGGTTAGAATAATAAGAAGAACTGCATCGGATCCTGTCTTTCATTGATTGGCTGCACCTCCATTGAGTAGCACGGTATAAGAGGGTTCTTGAATCAGCAAAGAGCCTCAAGCAGAACTCATCTTCACTTCAAGTTCGTGTAAATCAAATATCCACTGTTCTCTAGTATTGAATTCTCTCAGCCAGGAATAGACTCCTTTTCTCTATTCACAGAGCAATACTACAAAGAGCTCTGTAACACACTTTGCTGTTCATTTAAGCTGGTCGGGTAATATCAGGTGTTATAATCTCTGGTAACAGACAAAAGGGCACTAACTCAAATACTTTGACACACATTGAACTGCCTTATGTCTCTTAGGATACCTTATGAAATTCACCTTTCTATTCCATCACCTCTGGCCCTCAAAGCGAGAAATGATCAAATATAATGTCGAATCCAGGGGGACATTTCATCAAAGGACTTGTCAGACATTTCATCTGACAAATTTGCTCTCAGCCAATCAGATGCAAGCATTTTAGTAGCTTATAACAGTTTGTCGGATAAAACGTCCGACAAGTCTTTTCATGAAACGCCCCCCAGGCTCCACCTGGATGTAGTATCCGTGTCATAAATAAAATTATTTGCTGTACCTCGAAACCCTTAATAAATCCACCCCATTTCCAGGAAATGGGGTATAGTAAATCGTTTAATGAGAGCTACAGAGGCGCGTTAACCCTGGCATTTTCATTTGTATTCCTTGTTGAAAGTTTGAAATACAAAGTAAGTTGATTCAAATAATTGTAAAAAGTAAGATTTTTATAATTTGAAAAAGGACTTCATTCCTACCCTCTCCCTTTTTCGGTTTAGAAAATAAACCATACATTTAGAATATGCAACGTTAAATTGTATATTAATATGAACATTATTGTTAAACATGCATCAAGTATAAATCAAAACATTAGTATAAAGACTATTTTGTCGATTAACGAGGGATATAAACAAGGATTTAATTTCTTTTGATCAACGCTTTACACTCTGAAAACTGAAGTGCTGTTTTTAGCTCTTCAGAGGCTGAAATCAGCACTTTTTAAGAGCTTGCATAGTGACTGCACTCAAAGTGCTGTTTTAGCTCTTTCACGTGAGCTGAACTCTCAGCAAAAATTGGCAAAAACGGCGCGACTTCGTTTGGATTCGAACCTGGGTCCCCTGCATGAGAAGCGCTGACGAGCACGTTAGACCAATTTACATTGCTAGCAGATCATATTGTTTCATGATGAACTTTCTTCAAAGTTGCCATAATTATCTACTATGTTTTCATAATTTAAGCAAGTTAGAGAGATCTCCATTTTGGTCTCTTGGTAACGTCAGCGGTACTCTTCCATGTGTAGGTGAACCCGGTTCGAATCCCAAACCGACGATGAATATTTTTGTTGTTGATAAATTAGCACTTGGGTAAGTGCTAAAACAGCACTTCAGGTGCTGATTTAGCTCTTCAAGTGCAGTCACTATACTATACTATACTTTTTAGAGTGTAAGAGCCTGATCTAGCGTTTTAACTACAGTCTGTAACAAATATGACAATTTTTAAAAGGGCATAGGCCCATTAGTCCTCTTGCTTAGTCTATCCCTGTATCATGTGTTTATAGTATAGCCCAGTATAACTGCGCTTCCCCCCCCCCCCCGCTGCCAAACCACCTATCCCTCCCGCTTATCCCACCCTCTCACTCATTCCCAATATATTTATTTATCCCTTTCTATTTCTTTCCCCTCCACCTCCATCCTTTTCATTTCAGTGTCTCACTTGAACCAATTTCGTAATGCACTGTAACACTTGCCAAGCGGTGTCATAGACCCCGAAGTATAGCGACTGGTATTAGAAGAAGAGTCAAATCTAATATATAGGAAACGCCTCTGATAATATTCCAGTTGTATTCCGTGTTCAATCATGCGACGCTGCCCGGTGATGTGGTGTCATTTTAAAGCGATTGGGGAGAAGTGTTCGTAAGTGAGTGCGCCGACACCACTGAGTGTCTGGTAGGAGAATACTGAGGGGTGTAGAAGGGAGAAGGCACTCTCCAAATTTAAACGACTGAAAGAAAACAAAAACATTAAAAAAAGAGTTTCACTTTATAAAGTAGTTAAATGAGGGCCAGCCCCTGTTTAAGGGTGTAAAAGGGAAAGGTGACGTTGTTAAAGACAATTGGAGTTGGAAATCGTCATTTGACTTTGAACCTGGTTCGTGGAGGCAGATATAGGTTTTACCTGTTATTTGGAATAAAAAAAACCCCTTCAAAGTTAACCCCTGTAAATTTTAAGCACATGCTATAGCGTATGGCGTGCGCTGAGTGGGTCACCAAAAAGTCATACACTCATTTCCACTCGTTAGAAACGATTGATAATATCTTGCTTGAAATCGATGAAATTCGGACTCACTCTTTCACACTTTGAAAGGCTAAGCCAAAAACCCACTAATAAAATAGTAATATCCAAGTGCTTTACAAGGTGATTTGGAGAGATTCCTTTACTCGAATGTAGAGTATCATATTTACTTCCCCACAGGTAAGGAAATTGGGACAGAGCGGACATATAAGCGCACAAGTCTGATGACCGGGGACAATTTGGCAGACCGTAGGTTCGATACCTAACATGGTAAACATGGTACTTTTGCTCTTGAGCTAGACATAATTGGTCTACATGCTTTTCCTCACCCAGGGTACCCGGTAGGTTGCGAGCTTTATTGTAGTTGTTCAGCATGAGAGCATAGTGCCTTGCTGCATGAAATGCTCAGTGTGGAGTGAAGAGTGTGCACACATTGTGTGCGGCAAAACGTAATCCGATTACCAGGGATAATAATATATTATCCAACCTATATGGTTACAATACATTAACATCGTCACCATCCGACTCGTATCATTATTCTTAAAGTGAATTAAACGAGAGAAAAGGTGTTGTGGATGGAATTTGTTCACTGCACTGTTAGAAAAAATTAAAGAAGTTGTTTAAAATCTTAAACAACTGCGTGTTAACCGGTGAATTGCACAACGTTGTTTAAAAATTAAACAACCTATAGTTGTTTAAAACTTTAACACTCTTGTTGTTTAAAAGTTTAAACAAACTGTTGTTTAATGGTTGTTTAAAATATCAACAGTATTGTTTAACGCCTCTCTCCAAAAATAAAAACGCTCCAACTTTTGGTTAACGCAGCCGGGTATCGAACTCACGACCCTTCGATTATAAGGCAGACGCTCTATCTACTGAGCCAACACATCAGTACATACACTTATTCAATGTGTGAGGCATAGTCCTTCGCCATGATTGAAATGTTGCTCCGATTTTACCTTGCATGTAACGAGTGATGACATTAGCTTATGACTATCACGTGACATTGCCTCGGCCTGTTTAAACAAAACTGTTTAATATCTAAACGCTAATCTCTAAACAGGTCTTTTTTAAGGCTATAAAACGTCGCTTTTCTGGTTTTAAACAACAATGTTTAAATATTAAACAAGAATGTCTAACTTTTAAACCAACATTTTTTAAACAGCGAAATTTTTAAACCGCGTTCTTACAGTGTGGGATATCACTGCGTTCATTAGGGATATTATGTGTTTTACCACTCGTTCATAACTTATTTTTTATTTAAACTTTTTCAACTTATCTTCATTCGTATTTTATTACTGGCTACCCCAAAAGTTTGAAAAAAAGTTATACCTGTAAATACTGTCTACTCAAATGAAACGCAGGCAACAAAGCAAATCATATGCCATAGTATTTTGAGATGATAATCGCCTAGGGACAAGCATGGCAGATATATAGGCAGCAGTATAGAATGTCGAGTTATTTTAATGTCAAAGGAAGTTAGATGTATACCCTTACTGATGAGACGATGATGACAATAATCTTAGCATGGCGTGAACCAATCAAACGCATAATTTGACTTTCATCCTCGTATGGACTCTCTACGGCAATCCTTTCAATTTCAAATTAGTTGGGGTGTCTGACTAACAAATGAATACCTACCACCCCAAGGCGCGAAATGTTTCTATTCACTTTACCTCTTGAGTCTTTGAAATATTGATGAGGCTGAAATTTGATGTAGAAAAGCCTCTTCTCGCGTCCCGCATAACTGAGGATAACTTAATCAATTACGGGCCGGTACAGGTGATTGATTATTTTCATCGGAGGCTTGAAATTAAATTCCCCCAAGGCACGGTTTATGTTGCGAGGAAGGCACAACATACCACGATATTGAATGATCACAACTACCTAGTTTACCCCCAAATATAATTGCAATCAAGATGCCATCCACACACACTTGGAAATATTAGTTTTGTTTCAGCATTTATTCATTGAGACCTATTTGTTGCGAATTAATTAGTTTTCAGAAGTTAAAGTGTGTCAATTTTTCTTTACTTTAAAAATTGATTTATTGTCTTAAAACATCTGTTCCCGCATGAGATTTGATGGATCATTTCTCATATATATGCAAATTGTATGCATACATACACTGAAAACCTAAACGGGTAGACCGACTAGCTTTAAAGCTAGTCATAGTGATACCAACACTGACTAGCTTTAAAACTAGTCGGTCATGACGGACTAGCTTTCCTTCAACACAACCAGGTTATTACGGACTAGCTTTAAAACTCGTCCGTCTCTACGGACTAGCTTGAAAGCTAGTCCGTCAAGTTAGTCCGTCATGACAGACTAGCTTTAAAGCTAGTCGGTCACGACAGACTAATTTTAAAGCTCGTCCGTCGTGACCGACTAGTTTAACGGACTAGCATAAAAGCTAGTCGTAGTGATGCCCAGACTGACGAGCTTTTGAGCAGGACTAGCTTTACAGCTAGTCGGTCATGGTGTGAAAGCTAGTCCGTCGCGCTTTTCTGTCGCGATGTTCTTGCTGCTGTCTTGACAGACTAGCATGACGGACGAGGTTAATATGGCTTCACCAGCTTGTCAGAGACGTCAAATCTGAAATATTAGAAGACATTATAAAGATACGATTTAAAACATGCATTTTGTCACAAGAATTTGAGCAAAAAAAAAACAACAAAAAAACAAAACATTTTATTATGATGATATAAATCAGAAGACAGAAATTAATACAGGAGGCACAATTAGTTAACCTTATGGCAATTATCAAATAATGGGGGCACGGGGCCCAGGGGTCGCCGCCATGGCTTACATAATCATGACCTTTTTGTTGTAGGCCTACCTGATTTGGCAAGGCATAATTTTTCGCGTTGGTGATTATAGCATTAATCTATGTGAAAAAAATAACGCTATCTGTGAACTGAAACATAGGGAATTTAAAAAGAGTACTCAGAGAGTTATGTCACAGGAAAGAGATCGCCATTATAATCAAAATCTTAAGCTTTACGGGGTATATCAAGTGTGCGTCTGTACAGTTTGCTCATCAAATGGAATTCACATACAGATAATGCAACTAATAGTGATGTCCTTTTCGCACAGGTTCTCATATGCAGGACCATCACTCTGGAACAGCCTCCCTCTTCTTCTACGTCAAGCTTCTTCTGTCAGATCATTTAAATTGTTACTCAAAACTTATCTTTTCAACTTGTAATTTCCTCTTTGATTTGCAAATGTAACGTGTAACATTATACCATTGTCATTACGTTGTAACATAATTTGGTCTTAGTTAAGTTAGTTAATTAGTTGAAATTGATCGGTATAGCCTATTTTTTTGGCAAACTAATGATTTATATTTTATCATTGATTAAACATTAGTTCTTTATAAATTCGACTATCTCATATTGTTGTATTTATTCCTTAGTCTGATGCTAATAATCTTGTATCTCATCAGCATGTACTTATATTTTTATGAATATGTATTTCTCATGTATGTTTGTATCTTTATAAATATGTATATTTCATGTATGTACTAGCGCCATGAGCGTCACACCTGACGGACTTGAGCGCTCTACAAGAAGCCACCATTATTATTACAGGTTTTCCCGGCCAAATTCATATATTTATCATCCGTTTTCATTTAATGTGTATTCAAATTCGTGTGTTTGGTGCGACAGACTGACTTTAGTCAAACAATTTCGTGTTCATGATCTCAAATTTGCTTTTAGGCACACAAAGTAATGGTTGCCGAGTTCAAATTCGGATATAGCCATTTAATTTCATTCTTTGTGCATTCAAATTAGTGCGAATTTGAGTATACGGAATGAAATGTCGACGAAATTGAGTAGTTATTACCGAATGTATATGCTTATTATGTGAAGTAGAATGCGCAAATACGAAATCAATCACAATAATCGTTAATTTTGATGATTGAATATGCTTTTGACTGGTAACATTTCGATGTATCAGCGTTTTTCCCGAAAATGAATGCCTCTAACATGCAAATGATTGACAAAACAATGAAATTGACCGGGAAAACCTATATTATTATTAATGCGCATGTTATTCAATCAATTGTCCCACCTTCTATTCACTGCTGTTGCTAAGCCGGGCAATCTATAAGAATAGACGGTTCATGGGTTCTACAGTGCGTCCCAAAAAGAACTATACACTTTTTAAATAGCTACCAAATAGAAAAATATATGTTTCTTGGGGAAAAGATTTATATGTTTATAAGGCTCATATCCTCAACTATCATTATGACACCAAAAATTTCAAAAATAACCCATGCTTCAGTGAGTAATGCCCACTTTTGTAAAGGACATAAAAATTAGCCTGCGCAGGAATTCACTGTTCATTTTGCACCTGGTTATGGAACGCCGTGAAGGAGTCAAAATTAATGATGGAATCGATCGGCCAACAAAAACAAAAATTAATTGAAGTCAAAGCATAAATCAATGATATGAAAACTAACGTTTTTGCATAATATTAATTGTTTTTCTGACTTTTGGTTCATCTTTGACTCTGTTGGGTGATTTATTCCATCGTTAATTTTGACTTATTCATGGCGTTCCATAACCAGGTGCAAAATGAAGAGTGAATTCCTGCGCAGGTTAATTTTTGTGTCCTTTACAAAAGTGGGCATTACTCACTGAAGCATGCGTTATTATCGGAATTTTTGGTGTCATAATGATAGTTGAGGATATGAGTCTTATATACATACAAACCTTTTTATCCAAGAATCTAGTAATTTTTATTTGGTAGCCATTTCAAAAGTGTATAGTTCTTTTTGGGACGCACTGTATAGTAACGAAGTATTCAATTAGCCTGTAATTAAAGAATGGAAAAATATTTTTAACCTACTCGTCAATGGCATATTATTCACGATTGATGTTATTTCGGCTATCGTATTGCTCTCAGATTGTGAAGCCAAAACAACTTTTGTTTGAGAATGTTGATTGTATCCAACTTCTATTTACTGTTGTTGCTAAGCCGGGCATTCACTAGCAATCTGTAAGGAAATACCGCGGGTTCTTGAGTTCTATATTAACAAGGTATTCAATTAGCCTTGCGCCTGTAATTGAAGAATGGAGAACAATATTTGGAATCTACCGGTACTCGTGAATTGCATACTTGTCATGATAGATTTAAAGTCTCGTAAGCTTTCAGATTGTCAAGCCAAAACAACCTTTGTTTCATGTATCAACTTGATTATGCCCGGAAACAGAATAAATAGAGAAGGTACATTGAAACGACATTGCAACTATTTGTATCAAAAGCTAGTCAGTCATTTTAATGGGTAAACTGGGTCCACCCAGCTACTTTTATCGACCTAGTCGGTCACGTCGACGGACTAGAATCAAGCTAGACGGACGAGCTTTAAAGCTCGTCCGTCAAGTTGAGAGATGTAGATTCAGTTGTATGCTAGTCCGTCTCGACGGACTAACATGACAGACTAGCTTTAAAACTAGTCCATTTTGACTGACTAGCTTTAAAGCTAGTCGGTCCATTGACGGACGAGGTTAGGTTTTCAGTGTAGTGGACAAATATGTCCCTTAACTACTTGTTTAGAACTTTAAATATATATACAGTGCGTCCCAGATAAAAGTATACCCAACTTTGAGAGCCTCATAATCAAATTGTATAACTTATGTGTAATTAATTTTAATTTCATGACAAAGAGTAACTCATATTCTATGTAATGATACCAAAATCATACCGATACTGTCATGGATGACGGAACACGAGAGTGTTTAAAAACATTGGTCAAAAGTGATCTGTACCAAGTTGTCTGAGAAGCAGCCCTGGCTTTCTGATCATTCATTGTTTGTTTGAGGCCAGCCTTCCTGAGTCCATTCATTAGGCACAAAGGATTACTTGATTTATTGAAATGCAAGGGCTGATTTTGCTCAAACTTGGGACAGGGCACTTTTTACGCTTGTTTTTTTTAAAGCCCAATTGCTTAGTCATCCGTAACAACACAGGTATAAGATTGGTATCATTGAAAGGAATATGAGTTGTTCTTTATCATGATATATATTTCAAGGTCACACAAGCTATAATATTTTTATATGGGGCTCTCAAAGTTGGGTATACTTTTTTTTTCTGGGACGCACTGTATATATAATGAAAACGGGCCCCTTGAGTAACGTGCTATGCAGTGAACCATTTTTCATTTAGTATATGCGAAATGAATGAAAGAGATGACTCGAGATGTAGCTCTCAAATTCTTTTAATTTACAAGCTTTCGGCCAACATGGCCTTCATCAAACCTACAAAATAAGACGAAACAGAATTAGACAAAACATGACTGTTTGACAGGCAAAACCTGTTATATATCAACAAAATGTAACATTTTTTTAAAATATATATATAATCTGTCACGATTATTTAATCAGATGATATAAAAAACAAATATATACATTTTGTTGATATATAACAGGTTTTGCTTGTCAACCACTCATGTTTAGTCTAATTTTGTTTCGTCTTATTTTGTAATAATATTTTTTTAATATCACGGATTGCTTTATTTACAATTTGTTTATTATTACTCGACTCTGATCCGATGCAGAACTTTATATATATTATATACCTTTTGGATTGATGATAACCTTTTATTGCCAAATATCCTAACTTTAGGGATGTCGAATAGAAAAACATGCATTGAGTACGGATATAAAGTAAGCTGCAATTGCATGATAGATGTAGGCTATAAATGGATTTCATATCATTTTAAAAATGTTAGTTGTTATACCGTATAAAGATATTTTTCCTCTCTCTGTTTACAGCACCCATGCATATGAAATATGAAACAGAAATATACCTATTAATACTAATTCTTCTGCTCGACCTATAAACGATAGTTTTATAAAAATCCAATCAGCTTCTAGCATATTGCGGTACGGTTGGTAATGTATTGATCTGTTGATCTATACCCTCATATAATATGCTTCATGTATTATCATACATCATTCATGTGTGAACGGTTCTTTTTTTAATATCACAGTTTTTGGTATGATAGGCCTGATTATACACTGTCCTTTATTATAATATAATACATTTTCATGAATGATATTCTCTGCATTATAGTTCCAATCTGATCAAAACAATAAAACAATATCTGCTTCTAATGAAATTGAGTTATGCAGATATCTCATTCTGGTTGTTTCATCGCAGTAGCCGTTTTCAAACCAGCTAATTATGAATGACCTATAAAACGGGGTATGACTGCGGTGTGTTTCTGGATCAACTTTCATTTTTTTTTCGTCATCCCCTGGAGTTGCTACCGCTTGCCACCTGGGGCGGACCATGATGAATTCTTGCTTTGCTCAATACCTGTATTTGCCTACCAAAGCCTGGGATGGTATTATATGAGCGTTCCTCCTATCACTATTATTACATTACCTCCCAGAACTCGGCATGGCAATGGTCTTAATGAGTCTTTGCTCAGTTCAAAATGAGCTAGCTGATAGCAGTGCTTTTTTATTTAAAGGGGAAGAACTACTGAATTGAGATTGGGGCAAATGTATAACCCGGTAATATTTTTAAACAACAGATTATTCTGTGAGAGTAAGAATGTAAGAACAGAAACCAATCTTCCATGTCCATGCTAGACACCTGATAACTCAGAAACTCGTAACGATTTTTGTCGTAATACATTCCAAATGCCCCTTATCAAGTGCACAAAAGCTCGTTTTCCAAGAGTTATGGGCTCAATGTTTGCTTTGTTTTTTTTCAAAGGTCTTTGAATATCCCAGATGACACAGCTTTTTCCGTAATTCCTTTTTGTATTAATGCAATAACGTAGTCATGTTCTGATTATGGTGTTTGATGGCATTTTTATTTTCAATGTAACGATCTACTCTCTATATAGAATTCAGCTATGCAGTAGTGGACGCAGACCGGAGTCACACAATGAATTTACCGGGCCCATACGTAAACATAATAGAGCCGCTTTTGTCCCCAGACAATTGGGACCCCGAAATGCCTTCCATTCGATTTTCTTGGATCCGCGCCTGCTATGGATACAAAATCTCACAAACAGGGCACATGGTTTATCATATATTTGGCAACTTTTTGTGTTATATCTCCCTACTGATGCTTATTGATTTTGTGATACTTGCACAACCCATTTTAGCTGCACGAATTAACACTATTTATTAATAAACATCGACTCGAGTTAAAAAGCAGGACAACATGGTTAAAGCAACGTTTCCCCTTTGTCCTCAGTCATTTATTCGTCAACTGTTCGTTGTGCCAACCGATGTCTTTCCATGACATTTTCTATTGTTTTTAATTTCATATAGCTACCAATCAGTAGCTGTAATAATGTACATTATCGATAGCTACTTAAAAATAACCCAACACACACACACACACACACACACACACACACGCCCTTTCGCGAGCGCGCATAAAGCAAATTACAATGCCCATTTACCGGTTATTCAAGAGAGTCGATGTGTCCCCTTTTGTTTTGAGGAAGGTTCAAATTGATTTGCAGTTTAAAATCTGCACAAAGACGGCGCAATCGTAAATCTGACCTTAGAGATTTACAGTACTGGATCATGTAGATAGTGCACTTGAATAACCATATATATATAGCATTTGTCTTAAACATAACCCACAATACCTTTAAGTTATGTCATTTTTGCTTTTGCCTCATTCGGTGGTAGGTTTAATTCCCCCTCGGTCTTTCCCAAACGACCAGCTACGAACTCGTCCTGTGATTCCCTTATAATGATTCTTTATTCTTTATCGTGTTTGCCTCCCTCGTAGAAACGAAATGTCACTAGTAGCATTCATTTCCTTTGAGAAATCACAAGTTATGAGTTTATCATCCTAGCACTCTATCACCCTCTCTATGTTAATTCCACAGAGTCCAAAAGCATTTATTTCCAAGTCTCTGTTCGTATTTTTTTTCTCACGTGACACTCGTGAAATATACATTATAATTATCACCATCTCACCCGCTGATAACTCTAAAACCCGCTCTACTGTTCGTTATATTAATTTTTACTTACGCTGATTGTGAGCGGTGTATATTTTCCCAGCTTTTCAGTAACGGTTGCAATAATGGCAGAAAGGGTAGAGGGTATTACATTTTCGTTGAAAATGCGATATTTGGCGTCAAACGTGCCTTTCTTAGAACCGTGAATCAAATTATTCTTGTTCAAGTCGACTTTCTAGACATTCAACAATTATTTATTTAAGAAAGTTTCTACACGTAAGTAAACGCATTCAAATTACACTTCAATCTGAATGAATTCAATTTTTAGGTTAGTATGAAATTCAACATGACAATTTTTATTGGATCCCTCCGTTGTAGACGTTTCTTACCAAAAATACCTTCCAGCATGAGCATACGTTTAATTTTAAAATGACAAACCAATTATAATTGTCATCATTTATAATTGTGATCACATTTAGATTGAACACGTTGAATGTTAATTCCCAATAATTTTGGTGCGAACGGTCATCGTCAAATTGGCCACACGTCGCGTTGCGCAGACGATGAGTACAAGAGAGGCAATTTTGTGTCAATATTAGCTCGTGCTAACAATAACTCTAAAGAATCCACTTGGCAACGGCCCTTGCCTGCTCTTGACTTCATTTGTTTCCGTCGACCAACCGCTAAAACCAATAAACGTTCGCTTCACATGATTTGTTGAAACTCTTTCAATGAACGGAGAAGAAAGTGGTTCTCATGCAAGCTCCGTTTCCATTCAAAAGAAATTAGATTACATTCAGAAAGAGAATCGTTCAATAAGTAGGCTATCTGTTTCCGATCTAGCCATTTATTTATCATGTTTATCTCACCTTTTCTCTATCTCGCTCTCAGAATGCTTTCTTTCACACCAGCAATATAGTTGGAAACCGCAAAACTCTAACCATTGATAACTGTTTTGTTTAACCGTAAAGACAAAGATAATATTATTTGAATGTTTTCTTCTAAATGTTACCCTTCTATTATTTGTTGTTTTTTTTATCATTGATTGCAACTCATTTTTTAAGTTTAAATAGTGAATATTGACCTTGTCAATTTCGAAATATACTTTTCTTTCATTTCGTTTGACAAAACCTTGTGCGATGGTACTTATGCCATTGACGAAATATCTTACCTTTAATCAATGAAATGCAATCACGGCAACTAATAGAATATCTTCGTCAAATACTGATCGGCATATTTCGTCAACTTAAGGGGGTATCTCACTGAGTTGCGAACCCAAGCGAACGAAGCGAATATAGAGAATGTCGTAAATATAGATAGTCTAATCATCACCGTTTCAGGACGTGAGGCATTTTCTTTTGTTATGTGTTTTCTGGACAAATGGGTATCTTGGAATGCAGCAAATTTCTGAAATGAATTGAGTCGACAAACAGGAATGTCTTTTGTCCTGCACTGGTAAATGACGCGATTTTTTTTTATTTCTACCTGATTAGTTTTCATTGGCCTGGAATTTCCTTTCAAAATAATTCGCCAACAAATATTGAACACGTTCAAACTTTCCTGGCGAATTTATTTTGTCAAAAGTTGCAAGCGTATATACTCTGTCTGTAAAAATGCTTGAATATGATTTTACTCCAGCAACCGTCTATGGAAATGGTCGAAACTAAATTTGAATCGGATCAAAAATTAATTTATTCATTTTAACTCGCTAAAAAAAAATAATTTCCCCAAAATATTTTTGAAATTTTTCAGACGCGTTTCCTTTCATTAATGTTTTGCTCACGTCAACAAAAAGGGGCTCAAACTTGTGAAATTTGCCATTTATGATGCCAATGTGTCAGATTAGTGTCCACAAATGCCCAGTCGAGTAATTTTGATTTCTGTATCAGAAAATATTATACCATTTCTTTTCGCATGCCTCGCAAGGTACACATTTCATATTAGTCAGGCAGCCAGCTCATGATTGGTTAGCTGAACGAGGTACCAGTAGTAAAGTATTGGAATAAATGGGGAAGAATCCCACATTTACTAAACCCAACGTCTGGCAGTGCATCTCTGCTGCATTAGGTCCCCACAGCCGGGGGCGTCCAAAATGAGTGCCCATTTTACGAAAAATTCTATTTTGAATAAAAATAGCAGAATTCATTTTCTAAACACACTAACTTTGATGTCAAAATAAAGAGTATTACATTGTCTTAACGCTTGTGTCATTTTGAAATCAGACTGAAATCGAAAACAGTGAAAGTTTTGATGAAGAAATGTTTTTTTCTCACTTTTTTTACGCAAATATTTTTTGTTCCTTTATTCAATAATTTTTAAGAAATAGTTGTATAAAACATTGATGTTTGTAACTTTTCTAAAAACTACCTACGTGCATGTGAATGGTGCTGTAAAAAGAAGGGAGTTATATCTTATTCCGATAAAGAATTATGATGAGCTAAAGTCAGGAACGCAATATAGACAAAAATCAACAATTTGCCCCGTATCGAAGAAGAATCCCATACCCGTACGTGTATTAGGAAAGGCCGATAACATGCGATAGCTTTTAGCAGACAAAACAAGTATCGAAATGTTCCGCATTTTTGGCACTTTTGTTTGCCTACTCACAGCCATCGCATACAATCAGCTTTTCATAATACACGTGCGGGTATTGTGTGATTCTCAGTCACGGGGCAAATTGTTGATTTTTGTCTATATTGCGTTCCTGATTTTAGCTCATCATAATTCTTTATCGGAATAAGATAACTCCCTTCTTTTTACAGCATCATTCACATGCACGTAGGTAGTTTTTAGAAAAATTACAAACATCAATGTTTTATACAACTATTTATTAAAAATTATTGAAAAAAGGAACAAAAAATATTTGCGTAAAAAAAGTGAGAAAAAAACATTTCTTCATCAAAACTTTCACTGTTTTCGATTTCAGTCTGATTTCAAAATGACACAAGCGTTAAGACAATGTAATACTCTTTATTTTGACATCAAAGTTAGTGTGTTTAGAAAATGAATTCTGCTATTTTTATTCAAAATAGAATTTTTTGTAAAATGGGCACTCATTTTGGACGCCCCCGGCTGTAGGGACCTAATGCAGCAGAGATGCACTGCCAGACGTTGGGTTTAGTAAATGTGGGATTCTTCCCCATATTTTCCAATACTTTACTACTGGTACCTCGTTCAGCTAACCAATCTTGAGCTGGCTGCCTGACTATATTGCTCACAATTTTCAGACGAGTGGTAGCGAAAAGTAATTTTAATTACAAAAGAATATCTCTTTTTGAAAGTGATCCATACGAGTGCAGCCAAGTGGGGATCTTTTGTCTACCCATCTGCACGGGAGATCCAGTTGAGCACATGCCTGACATATTTCTTTTTTTTTCTCTCTCTCCCGGCTTGAGGCAAGTTCAAACGAATCCGCTAGCAAGAATTCCAGGGCTTGTACTTCCTTGGTTTACCCCCTTTGTGCTTGCATTAAAAAAACAAAAACAAACAAACAGAACAAAACAAACAAAACAGTAAAAAAAATTACCTGTCACGATCATGCAGTATAACCCCTTTGTGCTTGCCTAACAAAGCAGCACAAAAGAAAGCATACCATTCCGGTGATTGCAGCATAAAAGAAAATGTTCCATAATAATGAACATTTTTTTTTTAAACTTTGGTATATTCTCTCTGTATATAACGCTGTGTAAATTCGCTTGGGTTCGCAACCAGTGAGATACCCCCTAAAGCATGCTAAGAGTCAGAAGGCGCTTAGCTATCTTACAGATGTGTGAGCTAACTCCGCTCTTGCTCCTAAAAGATGAGGAAGCTTTTTCAAATTTATCACAGGAGGGCGTCTGACAGTATGTTGAGTGATGTGCCATACAAAACCTTCAACATGTTCTATCGCAGATGATTTTGATTTAGATAGTTATTTCGTGTAGACACAGTGCAAATGTTTTATATTAGAGTGTTAACATTGTACGTTATTAGGGATTATTGAGTAACCGTTAACACATGACGGACATGACAAATAAAGAGTATTAAAGGATATAGACCTTCTTCGTCATTATTTGTTTTTATTTCTAAAATATTCCATCTGTTTCTTTCGCTCTTTCTACATTTGGAGTTTCATTGTAAATAGCTTAATATTCCTATATACCTATTACTAGAGCACAAGCTACTTCCAATCGATATTTCAAAATGAAGAGAGGGGGGTGCAGTACATTTAAAAATGTCATAGCTCTCTTACAACGAATTTCTGTTGGGCCTGAGGCAATATTGGGGACAAGTAATGGGAAATTAATGCTACCAGTCCTACTTTAACACAAACTGATCTAATTTCACAGATATGAAACGGGTTATTGCCCTCGTTCTGTTATTCGAGTAACTGATCCATCGGGAAGCCATTGCTACACCCATCATGGATATGTGGAGCAAGGGCGACATAATCCTTCTGGTCAGGTAATTTCGTGAGCATAGTGTCATCATAATTGAAACTCAGTAACTGTCCAATGACCAGCTCTGTTTCCTAACATTCCTCACATGTACACGCTTTCATCAAAACTCCGATACACATCGATCACGATAGGAGCCGGATATGAGATCCTCCGTAAACCGGAAGTGATCTTCCTTGCTCCGGAACAGCTGAAGCGGGTGCCCCGACAGCATGAGTAAAAAATCTAACGATTTTATCATCCCTCTTCTCCGTTTCTACAGAACATTATACAAACTGTGTGAAGAGATGAGGGTTGTCATACGGGGAACGTGTGGGTGATTGGTAGATGGTAGTGTAGCTAGTTTTCTTGTCCCGCTTTCCTTCTGTTTGCTGTCTGGTGATGATGTGTTTTTGGTGATGGCACCCCCCCCCCCCCCCCTCCACTCCACCGCCACCACCACCACCACCACCCTTGATCAGCCTCTTATCTGGGAGTGACAATTATGGTATCGATATGTAAACATGCAGACGTTTGGAATAAGTACAACTTCAGTAGAAAGTGAATTGGCAATTCATATTTGAATGAATATCGTGTTCGATCAATATTGAAAGAGAGAGGGAGAGAGAGAGAGAGGGGTGGGATGGCGAGAGAGAGAGAGTCTGTAGAGATAAACGGGGCTACATAGACAAGGGTACAGATAACATGAGGTGCAAATAAATAACATGAAAGATGAGAAACCATAAGACATGTTAGATAGCTATTGCAAGATACTTATCGTAATATAAAATTTATGACGGCCAAAAAACTCCACAATATTATTTAAATGAAAACATTTTATCCCCGCTTCATGAATATCTTATCAATCATCCCAAATACCTAAGTATTGAAAGCTGGGATGGCATATGATTATTTAATTGTTACTATTTTCTTTTTTTTTTCCCTTGGGGGGGGGGGGTTCCAGCATTTTTCGATTCGATATTTAATTTGTGATGGCTTATAAGTCATATCTGACTATTCAAGCATCATTTCGTTTATAGCTTTTATACACTTTTGATTTGCATATAGACCATTCACGTGCTATTATAAGAAGTTTATTCACCCTGTTAGAGGCTCGACAGTAGTTCGCCCATGCACAGTTACCCAAGTATTAGCATGAGGAGTACTTTACATCTTGAGTAACATGGCGCCAGAAAGATTCAGCAGTCTAGCTGAACGGGATATTATTATTGCTCGAAATAATGTAAATGACCTTCGCACTCTTTTAGTGGCACTTAATTTAATTTAGGATAGGTGCAATTGACATAGTTTTACGAGCAAGCATAATAGCGAGTATAAATTATGTTTTGTATGGGGTGTTGTAATGGGTATGTTGGTAAAATCAGCAACAGAGCCACATCATCTCACACAGATACGATACCAACGTCATGAAAAGGATGCGGTTCGTTGAAAGAGAGGAATCCGTGACGTAATAATGAGCTATACATGTATAATATTTATGAAATGCACGGGGTAGTAACATCCAGAAAATCAATATTCATATTCACTGTGAGACTGCTATGGATTTTTAATGACTCATACTGCTTAAGTGTACAAACCAACAACACCTTGGATTCTGAGATACATAGTTTAATAGCGGTATATAAACACACGTCTTAAGTAGATATGGACATACCTGTATCGCCTTTCTCACTCTGGCATGAAAGAATAAAATAATAAATTGAAAAAAGAGAGACAGTTATCATACACGATATTCCAACGATCACAAATCACTCTCGCACCAATGTAATTATTGAAGTATTTTAAGCGCATGCGCAGTCCTAACTCAACACTTTTAACCCTAAACCTAACACTAGTGCATCGTCGCTGTTTTTACGAACCGTCATAAACCGAATTTTTGGTCAAATTTTCGAAATTGAGTTTTTTCGATATTCTTAAAGCCTGTATTCAACTCTATCGAATGACCAAATTTCAGTTCGAAATCTTAATTATTTTAAAAATAGAAGAAGATTCAAATTTCGTTCAAAACGTCACATCGCTTCCAGTGATCTTACGAAGCGTCCTAAGCCACTGTTTCTACACTATAGCAGTCTCCAGAATGGCGCGCAACCCGACCTAGATATGGGTGAGCGGTGCGCGTATGCATTGAATGATTTTACGAACCGTCCTATCTCGTGGTTTAGGACGCTAAAAAACATGCGCGTGATACGCACGATTTTACGAAGTGACCTTAACCCCCTGTTTGTCGTTAAAACATTCAGTTTCTAAAATACTACCTTGCATGTTATTCTAAATATTTAAAATTCAAACCCCAATTGCAAATAATTTTTTGCATATTGTAAAATTATAGAATTTATGCTGTACATTGATATAAATAATTGCTGCGGTTTCCTTCAAAGCGCGAAGTTATGAGCGTCATAAGAACATCCAAACTTTGAACGCGATTATCTCCAATACTGGTTTCGGGAACTCGGCGAGGTGTAGGACGGTTCGTAAAATCACTGACGAACCAAACATTACGAATAACCCTATAAAAACATTCAAAAGCGTTGTGGAGCCTGTAATCTAATTAACAATTTGAAACCATAAACTGACACGGATCGGACTCTGGTTCGAGTCCCGGTCACGTTTTCTCTTAGGAAGGTGACGTTTCTGATCGGTCCCAAACGTAAACAATCATATCTGATACAACGACTGTTAAAATCTGATACCTAGCCCCCCCCCCACCCCCTAATCCAAAATTTACCCTAATCCCAAGGTAGGGGTTTCAGGGATATCAGAGTGTCATGTTACGGAAAGACCCCCATTGGAAGGGCACCTTGCGATAGCCATGTTCATGAACATGGGAGTCTTTCCCTCCTGATATACCAGCACCTATCAACAGCTCTCATCACATACCCATACATCCCTGGATTGGTCTGCACAGTTGGTTGCTATGGATGCCCCTCATCCGTGACGTCATCTCACAGCTGGATGAGTGAACGCTGTTGTTTTTCGCCAGAGGCGATTACGATATTAAACTGGAAGCATAAAGGAGATATGAGATATGGGCGGGAAAAAAAAATCGGGTATGGTGTGGGGAAAAGGGGGAGGAGACCAAAGATGGGTGGGTGACAAAGGCGTGGTCATAAATCGAATAGATTGAGCATCGTTGTGAAAATGTAGAGGGACTACGTGGCTTGCACACTGCACACTGCTGGAATAAAGCAAGAGTAAATTGTAAAGCCCATAGGCGTGGTAAGATTACGATTTAAATGATCATCTTTGGGAAAAGGGGAGGAGCTATGTTATGGTAATGGGGCAAGACTAGGCAAATTGTTGTGTCGGCAGTAACAAGTCGGTATGATCTAAATAATTCAAGGGACACCGGTATTAATAACTTGATTACCATGTTTTAACATAACCATAAGCTGTGTGAATATAGAGTGTGTACACGTGCAATGAGGCGCTCTGGGAGTTGGTTCACGATCCTTATTACTTCAAAGGTTACAGGGGACCCGAAATCAAAAGACCGAAAATATCAACATTATGAAGAAGGTACATCACGAAAATAGCATCACTTGAGAATTAATATCCGTTCAAGTTGATACGATAATACCTTGCTGAAGAAGTAGGTCAAATAAGAACTTCGACGGAGAGGGCGTTTTGATATCTGGTTTTTGTTTTTGTTTTTGTAATAACACCTTTAGTGTATAATATACATTAAAGTTCGTTCGTAAATATTATTTACGAGTGATATCCTCTACAGGGTGACCCAGAAAAAAGGAAACCCAAGTTTGATCATCCATAATTTAAAAAATATTACCATGGTGATTATAAAATTTATATCACTGGAAAGTGCAACTCATTACCATTTTAATGATACCCCGCTCAGCTCACCAATGTCACGCATCACTGAACCTCATTGTTTTGAAAATGTCTTGCAAAATTGTGAGTGGTTCACTTTCACGCTCATTGAGATGGGTTGCTGCAATGTTCCTAAAAAGGGAACCCAACTTTCATCATCAATCATTTAAAAAACATGACAGTAGTGATTATGACGTTTATATCACTGGAAAGTGCCACTCATTATCATTGTATTGATAGCTCTTTCAGCCCACCAATGTCACGCATCACCGAACCCCATTGTTCTGAAAATATCTTGCAAAATTGTTATTGATGCACTGTCATGCTTCTTACATTATCCATGGGGAACTGAAGGTTCTCTGGGTTGTCGTGACCAGTAACATGTTGAAATTACCTGGATGGTAAGATTAAAGGACTAAATAAGTAAAAATTTCCAACCCATTTATCAAACTCATTTATTTTAAGTCACTGGAATGCTTTACTTAGATTTGTTAGGAATCTTTGAAGCAACTCATCTCAAGGAGCATGAAAGAGAACTTATCACAATTTTGCGAGACAATTTTCAAAACAATGGAGTTCAGTGATGGATGATATTGGTGAGCTGAGAGAGGTATCATTAGAATGGTAATGAGTTGTACTTTCCAGTGATATTAAATTCTTAATCACCACTGAAATATTCTTGAAGTTATTGATGTTCAAAGTTGGGTTTCCTTTCCAGGCACATTCACACAAACCATCTCAAGGTGCATGAAAGTGAACCACGCACAATTTTACAAGACCTTTTCAAAACAATGGGGTTTAGTGATGCGTGACATTGGTGAGGTGAGCGAGGTATCATTAGAATGGCAATGAGTTGCACTTTACAGTGATATAAATTTCATAATCACCATTGGAATATTTTTGACATTATTGTTGATCAAAGTTGGGTTTCCTTTTTTCGGAAACACCCTGTATTTGATGAAATAATTGGAAGGGTTTCATTTAGATTTGTCAAATAATTTTTAAGATTAGAACTGTACTTTTATCGCTCTGTTGTTCATTAGATTGAATCCTACACCCGGATTTGTTTAGGATTGGTGTAAGATCATTGGAGAGAAGATGTAGGATGGGTGTGAACATACCCTTTTCAGAGCCCTAACTGTCATTGACAAAAAATATCGAGGGGAGGAATAGAGAGAGAGAGGAACAGTAACATTAATGGACAGCTTGAATAAAAGCTTGGAGAGAAAGAAGTAGAAGATAGGGGTTCATAAATAATGGGAAAAGCTTAAAATAGAGACTTGTGGAAACATGATCACAAAAGTCTACAGATATGGCACCTCAATATAATATAACTGGTAAACATTGGAAACGTGGTAAAGGACACTTCATTGCGATAACACATTCCTGTATTTCTTTCTGATCATCAGTTCGTTAAATGAAGCTTATATGTTTACAAATACTGCATCAGTCAGAAGTGGTATTCATCTGCCACCTCTAACGTCACCATCCTCAAGACTTCTATCATCATTCAATACAACATCAAATTAAACTATAGTTCGAGGAGTTATGCTCTTCTATGGCACCAACGTAGTCCCAAAACAAAGCAGACATATTACCTCTTTTCTTTTGGACCCATCTTACCATAAGGAGCAGTCGCCTATTTTCCGTTGACCTCAGTAAGACGTTATTTGCCTCTAGATATGCATTTGTTTTCTATTCCATAATTCGCATCATTACATCGCTTCATCACCATACTCGGGGTAGCTCCATGCGCTGCACCCCTTTCTACCTTCTCCCAATTCTAATGCGGTGGTCACAACACGTCTTGCAACTCTCTAAGACGCATTTCGTTTTTGTTTGTTTTTTAATTGTCTGCGTCGTCGTGCTTTCTTTTTAGAAGCGCACGTTGCAGGTACAGCACGTATGATTTTAACTATTCCCTTCCTAGAGAAACGTACTAATCGCAGAAAGTGAACCGCGACGGCTACATGCAAGGCATACGTCCACAGCGCAACGCATGCTACGGTTCCACCTCAGGAAGCCTAGGACGCATTGCGACCATGGTCACAACCGCATAATTGTTCTACCTCTATTTTTCTCCCCTAAACTTAATCTCTCCATTTCCCCTCCCCTTCTCTCTGGCTCTTACTATCTTTGTCTCTCCAGTTTATCTCTATCTTTATTCTTTCTTACCTGTTATCTTCATCCTTGTCCTTATATTCTACCTATACTCTTCCATCGCTGGTGTTCATAATTATTTTCCTTCAAACATGACACTCAAAGCGTGCCCTCATCGTGAAGAAATGTGAAGGTCGTGTGATGGCCATGACATTCAGCACAATACATTGTCCAAAGGTAAAATGAAACACTTGGAAATGTTTGCAAAGCTTATGGAGACAAAGTCGTACTTCTTAAGTGCTGTATAGATCAAATCTCTTCACCTAATATATTAATTCCCCTTCAAATTGACATTTTTATTGGCCGTTTATAAAATGTAACCACAAACATTGCGTATTTGAACATGCACATTTTTCATCTTTATGTTGCCAACCAAAAAATTCATATGATTATTCATTTACAACATTCTTATTCGCAAGGTGTATGAGACAGGAAAGAAAAAAAATGAATTGGAGTTTGCTCTTTACGATTATGATATATGTTAATAGAGATTAGATTAAAAAAAAAAAATAGAAATAAACCGTCACTTAAAGATATGTATAATTCTTCGATTTAACACGTCATAGCAGCAAAGCATTTCGATCGACCCATCATGCATGCACTCAACTCAACTCAACTCAACATAAACCATCTCACTCGCATTATACAAGTGTGTACCCCTATATAACGGGGGTGAGGTGTGAAGCTATACTGAGAGGACAAGTGTTTTTAAGAATGTGTACCACAGAAATAATTTACGCAGAGGTTAAAACACTCTTTCACGCATTACGATGGGAGTGAATTAACAGATGCCCTTGATTGCTGGGTTACTTAAAGGTTTTATAATGTATTCCATTTATTCTCATTGGAAAGGTGGTAGGTTGAATATTTGAACCCTGTTTTATGCGTTTTGGTTCACAGTAGAGCAATAGAAATATTATCACTTAATTAACACTTTATTAATTAAGATTTACCATGAGTTTTACCCGAAACCAAAGCCTCAACACATTCAAAGCCATTTTTAAAAATCAAAATCATGCATTAAGGATTCATAGTGTATTGCTATTCCCAGTGTTTTAAAAGAGAGGGAGGGAGGGGGAGAGAGAGAAAAAGAGAGACAGAGAGACAGAGACAGAGAGAGAGAGAGAGAGGGAAATTAAGAATTTGAATTTTTAAGAACGTATACATTAAACCAAAAATGTTTCCATAATTGTTTCACTAGTGTTAATTAACTAGTCAGTGCTTTTACTGAAGGCATTTCAAAGCAAGGTCTGACATGCTTAACTTATGAATTAGTCTCTAAGCAATATTGTGAAAATGAATGAAATGTATTGAAGTTTATTACATGGATAAATACCTTATTTCACATTCACAAAACAAACAGAATTTGACATAAGCCACCACGAATGAGGATCCTTTTCACCGCCTTTTATGCGCTATTTGGAAATTGATAATCAAATTTAGACAGGGGTTGGTCTATATAAATCAGATAACATCTGATACCCCCTCTACTATCTTTTCCCGTCATATCTTAATGACATTCAATTATCATAATCTACATTGCATCGTGGTGATAATTAGACTACCATTAAATCAGAGCGAAAATAATTTTTATTCTAACAAGTTTATACAGTGTGTATCAAAATAACGATAAACCAATTTTAGAGGGATCATGTTCCAAGCGCGTATATCTAAGTTTAAGAATGTTTAAGAAATTCGTAAGTAATACATAATAAAATAGAAACTTTTCACCTTTGTAATGAAACCTTCTTTGTATTATATATTTCAAACATAATTGAGTAGATTATAAATGAAGGTGACATTTGTGTGTGTGAAAAGAACGAAAGACTGAATGAATGATTTCACTGATGCCACACATTACCTAATACAATGCAGCATTAAAATTATTTATTCAGTCTTGTGTTATTTTCTCAAAACCTGCAAAAGCTGGATATTGTACCAGTCAACTTTATTTGCAGTTTACTCAATCGTGTTTGACATCTGTGATGCAAGAAAGGTATCGTAAGCTGAACAGTTGCTTTTTTATTATAACGTTATATATAAATGTCCAAATCTAAATTAGCTTGGCCCTTCTAAAACTGGATTATCTTTATTTTTATACGCATTGTAATATCCTCCAAAATGCCTATTCGTATTAGTAACTGTAATCCTCTATTCTTCCTGAATAATGTAGTAATGTAATTTTCTAATAGAAGAGCACAATAAATCTTTCTTATTGTGATTTCTAAACTTTGTAATCAGTTTAGCAAAAATTGGCAAGTCGGTGTTACATATATTTACATTACGAGATTGAAGATGGGAAAAAGGAAAGAACCCGAACTACTGTGACATTAATGGTATTTCAAAAATGGATACAAACATTCTTTTAAAGTTTAAATGCGAACATTGCGTCCCCTCAAAAATGTCAAATATGTTAAGGAAGAAGAGAGAAGACAGGGGAGATATAAAGAAAGACAGAAAAATCCGAAATATGGTTGATTGTTTAAACAAATAACCATCGGGAGATAGTGACACGTCACAGAAGTTCCCCGGCGTCCTAGTTTGATCGAACCACTGCTGCTATGTCATTTCAGGAAGAAGGGGAAATATATATATTGGAGAAAAAGGCCCAATCCCATCGATTGGAACCTATAAAATTTCACTTTATGCGTCAGAAGTCTACACGACGTTCTCTTAAAATAAGAGATAATACAGAATTTATCAAAGACACAATTCAATCGTTGAGTACCATACTGGAAGTATTCACAAATATTATATAAAGATAGTTATGGTTGACTTAAGACTTTTAATGTAGGGGAGAGTGGGGTTAGTTGGAACACGGGGTTAGTTGAAACATTGTAATTTTCTTGAACGTCTATGAATATATTTATGCAAATCGACCCTCAGGTTGTTGCTATTAGCAACTGCCATCCACCACATTTTAGACAGCACACATGCTTCAAGCCTCGTGAAGTTAGAAAGCAATGTTTGTTTTTCCACCTTCTGAGTAAATTTTGTCATTTTTACAAATGTTTTATTATCTCAGAGAAGATCATAAATTAAGTTGGCCAGTTTTTTATTATAACAAACAGTTATACCAAGCTACAAAACAAGGTTAAATATATGGCATGTTGTTGTCCCTCTTTTGTGCTGTAAGCTTACAAATGTCAAATGGGCCTCTGGGGTTAGTTGGAACATTTTGAACGGGGTTAGTTGGAACATGTACTAAGTAAATAGGTTTCAGCTGAATAAAAAAATGAAAATCATATAATTCAATGAAGTGTTCCGAAATATTCCTATAAATGTATATTAGTTCACATTGGACAATTTTATTTTGGTTTAAACAAAATATATTGCAGAATGCTACTTCACAGGACTTCAGAATATCTGTATCTGAGTGGATGCTATAAGTGTAATAAAACATGAAGTTTAAAAAAAAATGAACACCAATCTTTAATATTTTAATTGGAACCAATAAAGCAAGTTAGCTGAACCCATGCAATAATGATGCAGGTATTTTAAATATAATTGTATATGATGTAATGCACAATGTTTCAACTTACCCCATACCTTGTTCCAACTAACCCCGTGTCCGGGGTTAGTTGGAACACTTGACATGGACTTGTTGAAGATGGATTTTTTTTTCCGGAACCATCACTAAGTTTAAGAATTTTATGGGGTACATTTGTAGCGTACAGATATACACTCAACTTGATTATTTATTGTTTCTTGAAATAAATCCGCTTTTGTTTTACGGTCATTTTTGTGAAAAATGTTCCATATAACCCCGCTCTCCCCTATTGTTCCTTTTATATTTTGCATACACTGGAATACTCACACCTCTACTAATTCTACTATCAATAAACTGCAATTTTAAAATAAAACGCCCGGAAAAAATATTTAAATATCCATTGTGATGTATACTATTTGTTTCAATAATGATTATACAGCACAGCATTGTCATTTAAACATGTGTTTGTATGTTTGTAATTGAAAGTCTTACTAAATGTTTAATAATACAGCTTTCGTTAAAAAATATCAGATGAAATTGCTTAATATGAAAAAAGATTAATGTCTTAGAAAATAAATTGAAATAATGTCAGTTATCATTCATAACTTATGATTTTTATACGAGCATTCACAATATTGCGTGCCTTATTTCATCGAAAATTGAGTACATATTGTTGTATGAAGTATAATTTTCACAATTCACGACGACATACAAGCGTTTTTATTATTATTGTGTAGAAACACTGCAAGAACCAGGTATTAAATTTAACATCGGCCCAGAATTTGTATGCATTTTTTATCTAAAAAAAATGTAGGCGTTAAAATTTTTTCGACCGTCAAAAAGGTCACATATTAACTAAAAGGGTAGAGTTTAGGTCGGTCTTTCGGGAATTCGGATTGTTTCCCTCCTTTTCTTTCTTTTTTTTTTTTTTTTTTTTTTTTTTTTTTTTTTTTTTTTTTGGGGGGGGGGGGGTAAATTTTGCGCCACTAAGTTAAAGGTCAAATTGGCGCCCCAATACGGACATCAAACTAACATCGAAATTTAACACTGCATGTTTAACACCAGCTCTGTTTTGAATATCAAACATGTGCTTTTTTTTGCAGGTTGGTGTATCATTTTGTAAACACGTTTGAAAAAAATGTCTCTTTCCTCTTTTCAATTTCAAAAAAAAAAAAGAAAGAAGCGTTCTTCTACAAATTCGAGATATAAGAAAAATTGGCAGGTGCACTTATAGAAGTAAATTCTGATCGGAATTTACGAGATCAGTAAACACCTGAAAGAAACAGATAAATGCAAGAAGAGGCATGAATAGATATAGTAAAATAAAAAATGGAAATGGAAACAAGTGACGTCACAACGAAGAGTTATAAGAGGAGGATGATATGTTAACAGTGTCAGATAAAAGAAGCAGGGCTGATTGGTAATCAAATAAAGAGACCTTTATTATTAAAAAAAAAAAAAAAAAAAAAAAAGAGACACCAGTGGTTAAACAAAAGACAATGATTTCGAAGAAGGAGATGGGTAGTTTTTGAATTCTCGTAGAAGGACATGGATTCAGTACAGGCAGAACAAAAATAAAGATAAGCGAAAGTGAGATAAAACATTCACTTATTTGACAGGAGAAACGGGACAAGAAAGGGGATGATAATAAAACAATGTGAATTGATATTTAGAATCTCTCGGCCTTTTCCCTTCAATTAAAGGAAAAATTTAATATGATAACTCCTCAACGAACGAATAAATGCGGTACTACTGAAGGCATTCTATAATTATTTGAGTGTATCGCCTTCGAATTGAAATATTAACATTAATGTCAGTACTAATCCTATCAACATGATGGAAGGAAAGACAAATCGAATGAATGTATGAAATTTAAAAGAGGCCAGTTGTTGTGACAACTGTGGTGTGATCTGACAGGTGTCTGCCAGAATTTTACATTGAACGTATAATTTGTTTCAATTGTGTGTTATTTTGGGATTTAATGTTGGATCCTCTTTCTGTCGATATCGTATTGATACTCTCTCATATCACATACTAGTACTTTAATATATGATAACAAATTATCCAGAGTGTATGTTTACTGTTTTACCAAGACCGAGGGTCACCGTGTCTTGACCAGCACTTTAGTGATCTAATTCAGGAGGTATCTCTCTTAGATGTTAAGCTTTGATGTTATTCATAAAGGAGGTAATATTCGCGGTGTGGTAATTTAGCGCGTTTCGCTCGAAACGGGAGGAATGGGATTACAAAAACATGCGAAATTAACACCCTACCAATGATATAATATGTAAAACTGCACTCCGCAAATTTACAAAGTATGGGAACATGATTTTCGATCGCTCATGTTGAAAGTGAAATGTACGTAAAGTGGACTTAAATCATTCACCCGACTTTTTACGTGGGGGTTCGAATCCATTCCCAACCATAGTGCACCACAGCATTTCATAAACGTTTAATTTCCTAATGGTGCAGTATAGGCAGCCTACTTTTCCGAGTGTCGCTTTTAAAAAGTTACTATTTTTGGTCCACCAAGGTTGACAGGTATGGGCTATGAGCAATTTTTTGGAAATCGCCAAGGCAGCCCAACTACTGCCCTGGTAATAGCAGTAATTCTGCACTACAACGCTCCGCTACTTTATTAATTTCCTTTATAGAAAAAAAAAAAAAAAAAAAAAAAAAAAAAAAAAAAAAAAAAAAACTGTTACTGAGGTAAATATTATCAATACTACAATATGATGTATTGGTTGTTGTGAACTTTATGGGTATTTCATATTACTGAATTATTTAAGTATACACAATTTATCAGTCAATTATCCATATTGTTTCAATTAATTTCTCGTGGAATCACCCATTCCATGTCAGTATTATTGATAGTTTGAGACATATTTATTATTTATTAGCGTAATGTTATTGAATTGTTTTATAGCGGGTATGGCGTTGAGCCAATTAGGCCTATATTTCCGTATAGGATCAACCTATCCACGAACATATGGCATATATATTGTTAGTTTATCATATCTGGGTTTGGTTGAGGGTCATTTTCCGTAATGCATGGTTTATTCTATATTATTTTATTGCACAGACTAAATGATGTTCGTAATTTATTGTATATAACTTGAATGTCATGATGACAAGGGGAAAAAAAAGAATGACAAAAACACAAAACAATATTAATTACGTAACAAATATTGAACAATAATCATAATCTAAAAATATTGAAACAGTAATTATACCAAAGACTCATCTGTTGATACAATCCCGTTTCTAACTCTGGTATAGCTTTGTGACATTGTTGTTTTTATTAGGGCAGCTAAATAGTACTCATTCAGCGTTTCATGCTTTTTCTTTTACAATCCCCTGTAAAGAAGAGAGATTTGCTTCATATCAAATTTACTGGACTTTAGAAGAAAGCAATAACCAAGAATTGAAAGAAATGTTTGTAAAATAAAAGTTCTTCCATCGTAGTAAATATCACATGGCGGTTTCGAGGAATTTGTCTGTTATTTGGTGATCAATAGAGATGAAGAAAATGAAGAGAAGATATTTTGCTGTCTGTCATGACAAAAGCAGCGGAGCTAAGTAAGATTTTTTTTCCAAACGCCATTTTGGATGATGGAACGTGTATCTTGAGAATATTATAAGGACAGATGATCACTGTGAACCTGTGACATTTACGATGGTAAGCGAACAGGTCTGGACCAAGATGGCGGAGAGAAAGAGAGGGTCGGAGGGGAAGATTGAGAGAGAAAGAGAGAGGGGAAGGGAGAGAAAGAGAGAGAGGGAGAGGGAAAGGGAGAGAGGGAGAGACTACAGAGAAAGAGACAAGCAGAGAGAAAGATTATAAAAAAGAGAGACTGAGGGAGAAGAAAGAGAGAAAGAGAGAAAAGAGAGATATTTGGATAAGGGTGAGATTATAAATGGATAGAATTCGAGATAGAGAACCATTTGGGGAGGAAGTATCAACTCTTATCATTCAGGAGTAGGGAAGTAAGGCGGACGCATGGGACTAGCGGACAGATCTCCTCTCCCCACTCAATAAGAAAGAAGGAAAACAATTTGAGTCATTATTATCACAAATGATGATGATAATAATAATAATAATAATAATATAGGTTTTCCCGGCCAAATTCATACATTTATCATCCGTTTTCATTTAACTTGTATTCAAATTCGTTTGTTTGATGCGACAGACGGACTTTAGTCAAACAACTTCGTGTTCATGCTCTCAAATTCGGATATAGGCACACAAAGTAATGGTTGCAAAGTTCAAATTCGGATATAGGCATTTAATTTCATTATTTTTGCATTCAAATTAGTGCGACTTTGAGTATACGGAATGAAATGTCGACAAGATGAAGACGAATTTGAATAGTTATTGCCGAATGTATATGCTTATTATGTGAAGTAGAATGCACAAATACGAAATCGATCACAACAATCGTTAATTTTTATGATTGAATACGATTTTGACTTGCAACATTTCGATGCATCAGCGTTTTTTCCGAAAATGAATGCCTCTATTATGCAATTGATTGACAAAACAATGAAATTGGCCGGGAAAACCTATAATAATAATAATAATAATAATAATTATAATAATAAGCATTTATATAGCGCCTTTTCTTTAAAAAAAAAAAAAAGAGATACAAAGCGTTTTTGTATAGGCTATACAGATTTAACAACGTATATGAAGAGAATATAACCCTACACAAACCATGTCATAACTTGCAGGTCTCTTTGAAAATTACTTGATTGATTGATTTCATTCGCCACGTATGCACATTGATGGCTACATAATGAAAAGATACAAAATCTTAATTAACAGGATAACAGTCAAAAGTCGGAAAAGTTGTATTTCCAAATGTTATAATTATGAATTTGCTCAGGGAAAACGTACACCGTGATTACCCTTCATTTTTTTTGGAGTCATTATGTACATTATGTTTTTCTTTCTTTCTTTTTTTAATTATTTTTTTTTTAATCATCCTTACCCCGATAATGTCGGATATGGGTATTATAACGATGCGACAGGAAGCGCGTAAGAAGTTATTGGAAGGAATTTCCCCATAAATAATTGATTTTGGCATATTTTTTTCACTGAACATGAGCACAGAGTGACTGGTGCGTAAAATCAATTGAAAACACAAACTGTGCCATTACGGTGAACATGCGCTCCATCCACCTGCCGAAACGACAGGTATGAACGCATCCAGACCCCCCTTCACACACCCTTCCCCGACCCGCCCCTCACAAGGAATGGGGCCTCTAGGAGCGTTATAGGTACACAAGCTTGATAATATCAGGTTTATATTACCTCCATCATAACCATGTTGCAATTGGAGCGTATTTTGTTTACCCGCGTCATATGACCTTCCGATGCACTTTTTACCACTTTTTCAGTCTAATGCGCGTGCGCCAACCGAGGCTCGCCACTCTCTCCGTTTCGTGTTGTCTTTTTATCAGGGGATTTGTGCAGAAAAAAAATGCAACATAGGTGTTTTTCCATCACTCATTATAATGTCTATCCAGAATCTCAAATTGCTCTAATGCCCAAGAGTTAGGCTGCTGATATATCGTTTACCGTGTTTTGTTTACACTTTGACTACAATTATGAACATTAGCTGTATAGACTATCGGTATATTATTTTGCAACAGTATATTTTATGGTAGCACATCCGAAACTAAATTATGATAATAAGACAAGAACTGTAGTGCCTATGCAAATCAAAGGCAAACAGGTTTTGATACCAAACTCTCTCTACAAAGAAAGAAAAAAAAAAGAAAAAAAAACACCGGTATTTTTTGTTTTGATGTTATTGTATTATGAATAGCACACTCGTTAATTGCAAATCTTAAATCATTGAAATTGTTTTTTTTTCCCCCACGCTACTTTTATTGAAGATCGATACATGACCCTTTATTCAATTAAAGTAGTTCCTTTGCTAGTTTATGCGATGTATTTTTTAAGAACCAATTAGCAGAAAACGAAATATGTTTTAGTAATTGAAATTATTTCGTATCATAATCTCAAAAGAGATATATATCTATGATGTATTGATTCTCATCAGAACACTGTCAGAATGCTGGTTTAAGGAATCAATTTCTCTATTTGTTGACCTTGTAATTTAAATATGTTTATGAAAAAAAATTATCTATCAAATTTGAAATACTTTAACCTTGCAACAATAATATGTATAAATTCATATTTTTTTTTAATCTATCTAAAAATGGCAAAAATGTGTACACGTTGCTTTATCAACACCCTAAAAATTTGATTTTTGAAGAGGGCAATATAAAAGTGATGAACTGACCCAGCTTTTCATTGGATGAAAGTATGGACATTTATCAATTTATCTCACAATATCCACAATTTGTTTACTTAGTTCCCTCAGTATATATTGAATAATGATTAAAATCAAAGTATGTTACAAAGGACACAGAGATTGTGATGCACTATTAATTATTTTGATGTTATGTGTGAAGGGCAGTTGGGTACTATTTGCCGTTTTGCGCACCCTTTATTATTTCAGGATATCTTGGAAACTATTTAAGCTGTCCCATACAAATCAAAATACTGTTAACAAGCTTAGAATGTATGAGAGGAATCTAAAAATAACAACCACAAGGCTATCAAGCCTGGGATGTGAGAAAAACATTACAACACATAATCTTAAACTCATCTCCTTGAGATCTCCAGTGATGTCACATCCAAACTTTGATGGTAGAAAGCATGTTGAAATAAAAATTTATATGATTAATTCATATCTGAAATGATACAATTAATGAAGGATTTAGACAAATCATATTTTCTTCACACTAAGATTTCTCTTTGGGCCTAAAAAAAAACAGAAATGAAAATGAAAAGAAAATAATTATATTGATTCACCATATAAGTACCCTTCAAAGATTTTTCACTTCTTATGGAACCAAATATTTCCTTTAAAAAAATGCCATTCAAGTCTGCAAATTGCATATGTCGGGAGATGATCGTTTTGAAAATCAATCCCTCCCGGTTACTCGAATACATAATACGGATAAGTTAATCCCAGATTATACCACGAGAAAATATACCAGTACCCCATGAAATGTTAATTTTCTGGAAGCTGTGAATTCATTTTACGATATAAAAGGAAATATTAATTTTCATATTTTCTACCTTTAAGTCAGACAGGAAATGCCTGAAATTTTGAAGAGATATTGATGAATGAATATCACCATTTCATAACCGTACTGGGGCACTCAAAACAGCGCTGCAGTCTATGTATGAAAAATAGCATGGTATTTCTGGTCACTTGGAATTTTGTACCTAATGTAAAGCATGTAGTGAAGCGATGGAAATGATTTGTTAGGGTTTCATTTTGACACATCACCGACATGCACTGACAGCATGTAGGACCCAATAGCTCCAAATATTACATGCCTTCACAAACTTACACATTCCCTTCAAACAAATTGAGTAATTTCAATAAGACAATCTCAAATGTGGGCATACCTTTTCCTGGGATGCCGTGTAGATAAAGTGCAATTAGAGAGTCGAACTCTCCGGCGGTTTGTGCTGGGTTTAGCCGGGTCGGGCCGGAGAGCACATCGTGCCGGAACAGGTGTCAGCCTCGGGCCGTTATGTTTCTCTTTCATAGAGGGCAGATACTTGTAAAGGCTAAGAATTCCTATTATAACGGTGGGGTTTACGTTGGGGAATAGTCTAAAAAGAACGTTTGAGATTTGTGTTTCGTATATATATGGTTTTACCATCATTTATTAAACGTTTATCAGAAGTTTAAAAATACTAGTAAATGATTCAGAACAGGTGTCTCATGTAAGGATATGTTGTTTGTGTCTTATCTGACTTCTACGCCTCTGCGATGTAATAATAATAATAATAATAATAATAATAATAATAACTTTTGTTTATTATAGCTCATTAAAATTAAGTCTCTACGCGCTTTACAAAATAAAACAAACAGGTTATATCAACTTTTAAAAAGTATATCGTATTCGTGACTTGTTATTACTCTTATCCTGTCACCGTGAACTTTTGCTCCATTTTATTTGTAGGATGATTATTATTTAATTTGTCATTTTATTTCAATATATTATTTACTGATTTATAAGAGGTTTGTTAATCATTCTATGTTGCTTTTTTTGTGCACCTTAGCTGCATTTAACATGCAGAAAGTGCATGCGCTTTATAATTTTTTAATTTATTGGCTTGTTTTTCGAACAATTGAAAAAAAAAATTGTTTTTCATGTATAATATTCAGTTTTGAAAAAGGGGCTCCGACTTTTTGTTATATCTTAAACAGTACTTCTTAGAAACTTTCCCAAAAACGTTTGGTGAATGAATTTAAAGATTATCCCCTGTTTGGGGGTATATTTCGCACAATTTTGTATTCACAAAATTATGTCAAACACATAGCTCGGAGAGAAACGGAGGAATAAGCGGAAACAAGCAAAAGATAGTGAGTGAGTGAGAGAAAGAAAAGAAAATAGGGGAAAAGAATGGAAGTGCGACGAATAGTTTTAAGGGATAGTTTGGCGCCATGCAGGATCTCACGCCATACGTAGCCGTTGAATGCTAACCAACGCCATCTTAATACCTCAGTCAACCCAGATACACCGAGTCATAACTAACACAATGCCGAACAGAAGATTGCATTTCTTCGGATTGTGGGTTAAACTTTGATTTGAATAAGCTATGGGTTGGTGTGGCTAGAGATATCGAAATGTGCAAGCAGCTACAAGTAAAAGGATGTAAAAGGTCGCCAGCATGATCAACAGTTAATGGAAGGGGAAATGGGACAATAAATTCAGCTGTAGTCGTTCACGTCGATAGAAGGGATAGGGGAAAATCTAAAAAGAGTCAAAAGAAGAATATTTGTTCATGGGTAGATACATATGTATAGAAGTGTTGACAGATAGTTTAAGGCCCGGTCCCACTGGCGGGAGGATTATTGCGCACGAGTTGCGTATACAAATTTCGTTCATCCGCAACAAAAAACAAAAACAAAACAAACAATCCACAATTCATACGCAAATCATCCTAAAAAGCCAGTGGGACCGCGCCTTTAGAAAGATAAAGGGAGAAAAAAAAATGAAAGACACATAAAACGAAAAGAGAGGAATATAAGAGAATAACAGATAAAAGTTTACAGTAAATTAAAATCGGGTAGACTGAGAGCGAAAGGAACTCTAGTATAAAAAATTCCGAGTTCTATGGATATTTATTTCCAAAGAGTTTTATATAAATGTATAAAGATATATTTAAGGGAGATAGAGAAGGAAAGATAGAAGGGAGTGAGGGAGAAAGAGAGGAAACAGATAGTGAGTTGAGGGGTGCAGGAAGGAGAAAGTAAATATTAGGGGAGGGGTATCATATGAAAATGGGGGAGCTTTGACTTGACAAAAAAAAAAGAAAGAAGATCGGGAGAGAAGAACGAAGATGCCCAAGCATCAACGTTAAAGTAAAAAACAAATATACTGTTTTAGTATTGATGTTAATAATGAAATGATGCCCTGATCGCCTGTATATCAATTTGAAAGTCGTCGTTCAGTTCTAGATAGAAAAAGAGAGATAGAGAGGTTTGAAGTAAAGGATGCATGTCAGCAAGAGATTTGTTTCTCTCCAGTGTTGATACGATACCTGGAAATGATACCCTGACATCTTTATCACGTGACCTTCTCGCTCAAACCCTTCTTCAGTGAATCAATAACATGTTTATTTATGACCTATTTCATCAAACGAAAATATCCAATATCGCATGTATGCCTTATTTCTAGAACGTGCAAACAGCGTTGTGCTATATAACTCTGAAGATAATGGAACTAAAGGATGTTATGTGTAGACTATTAAATAATCAAATGCATATTATTTTTCAACTTTTTAATAATCATATTATTACTTACATGTATGGATTTTTTCGTATTGACGAACAGTTTTCTTTGTAAAATTTGTACCATTGCGTTCGTTTATCAATAATGTTTATATTTATGTAAATAACGTTGTGATACTTGTATATACAATTCTCCTAAAATAGTGGTTAAAAAATAGATATAATAATGATTATTTATGTAATCTTAAGGAGATGTCGACTCCCCTTCGAAGACACTCGTAACCAACATTCACAAAAGAGAAAGAGAGTGGGTTGAGAAAAAGGGTGAAAAAGAGAGACTACTGAGAGAGAGAGAGAGAGAGAGAGAGAGAGAGAGAGAGAGAGAGAGAGAAAGAGAGAGAGAGAGATAGAGAGAGAGAGAGAAGAAGAAGAAGAAGAAGAAGAGAGATAGAGAGAGTTAGAGAGGTGGAGAGATAAAAAAAAATGAAGAGAAAATCGAAAGAGGCTAGCATCATTATACATGGAATCTTGAGTAGATGTGGACTCTTAGACATTTACAACCTAGATAACAGAGACACAGAAAGAGAGAAGGAGAGAGGGGGGAACTTAGATGCAGAAAGGGAGAGAAAGAGAGAGAGAGAGAGTACAAATAAATATAGTGAATGATTTGATATTTCGGTTAATACTTATTAAGATCGTGACGATTCGATCATGAGCATTAAATATAATAATAGTTGGATTGGTGTGAACAAGTGACATTAGCCCAATCTAGGCTTTTAAGCTCAAGGTTTTAATTAAAGAGATGACTTACTCGAGTAATAAACAGTTGTAGGTTACGTCCTTGTCAAAGGAGACCTAGAGTACGAGGTTGGATCGCCAATCAACCGTGTATTCGTTCTCTAGAAAATGACTGCTTGTGGTTCGGAGACTTAAAGGTTTTTCCAGTAACCTATGGCAGTAAAACAATAGTTTGTCGTGTACATTCGGGTTTCATTTCATTTCATTTATTAATTTTATTTAACCAGTACAATCAAAGTTATAACATTTTTACAAAAAATGCAATGATGGTTTGGTAACTCCGGAGAAAGCAGAACTTATAAAAAGGGGCCAATGGGTGTCAATGATAACATAGGCCTGCTATCTTTTTTTTTTTTTTTTTTTTTTTTTTTTTTTTTTTTTTTTTTTTTTTTTTAAGAAATAAATTCTACTTTTCATTCATCTTTCCTTATTATACAGTGCGGCCGACAAAACGAGGAACCCGGACGGTCAATCATTTTCTCGAAACAAATAAATCATGAATTGTGTAAAATACGATACGAAAGAGCCACGCAAATATGACAGTAATAGTGATAGTAGTAGTAAAGGTAATAGGAGGAGGAGGTGGAGGAGGAGTAATCTTGGTATGTTCAATGTTTATGCCAAAAGTATGTTTTTCAATATTCTTATTGTTTATGGTAAATTTGAAAAAAATATTCAAATACAAGAATATTTATCACGTGTAGCTTTAATGGCGGACATGGCTTTGTATCAAACTATCGCAAGATGGCGCTATTCCAAGAAGGGGGTTCGCTGATGATCAGCAACCTGTATCATCAAGTCTGCATTATAGTGCAAACTATTTTCAATCTTCTCTTCGGTTCCCAATCAATCTCTCTCTCTCTCTCTCTCTCTCTCTCTCTCACACACACACACACACACACACACACACACACACTCTCCCCTGCCACCCATCCCCGTCTCTCTCTCTATCTCTCTCCCTCTTTATTTCTCAATCTCTCTCTTTTAGCTTTATTGTCTGCAATTTTGCACGCATCGATAACCATTATTACCCTTGAAGGGCGTTGATCTTGCGTTCTTATATTGAGATAATGTGTAACTCATCGCATGGTAAATGTCCCGTAATATCACATTTTACTCTAGCAACAGCTATAGGCCTGATTGTTTATACTTTTCTCCGGGGAATACAGAGCCGGGGTGTAGGCTGAAGGCCCCCTCCCCCATTTAACGTGAAAAAGACCATCTCTTGGTGCTGCAGCCCCCCCACCCTAACTTTTTTTTTTTTAACTCCAGTAAACGTTTAACAAACGGCGAAATTACCCTCTATATCCTTTTTTTTTTTCTTTTTTTTTTTAAGTTACCCAAATTATAGTGAAATAAGATTTGTGTTAAGTACAAAGAAATGATACACAATTAAATGTAGATTTTTTTTTAAGTTACCCAAATTATAGAGAAATAAGATTTGTGTTAAGTACAAAGAAATGATACACAATTAAATGTAGATTTCCCCTGTCAAGTTTAAACTATCTCCGATCAATGTGACATTTCTTACAAGCAAAAAAAAAAATGTGATCGCGATTAAAAATCGAAACGTTAATTCATTTGACCGATAGCTCTGCTCCATGAGGTATCGTTTAAATTGAATAAACATTAACGAATTCGATTGCAAAGTGTTTAAAATTGACCGGGAAAACCATAGATATTTACTGTCTATTTGTATTTCACGCAGTAATTTTGTTTCATTCATTCTATTGAATAAAATCGTTTATTATTGAACGAACATTAACGAATTCGATTCCAAATTGACCGGGAAAAACTAAATTATTACAAAGTACCATAATTTTTCAATAATTGATATTTGTATTTTAGGGAGTATTTTTGTGCAATTCATTCTATTATTAAAGTGTATGGGGAAAAGGTCTTTTTTAAATATCAAAGAGAATTTGTTGGGTTTAAACCACGCTAATAATTTGTGTACTTTAGTATTCATTGTGGGCATGAAAGTTTGAAAACCTGAAATAGAACACATGTGTGGCATGGTCGGGTAGTTAAAGCTAAAAATGCACTTAATTAGTTAATGTCTTCGGCCTTGTAGGGTACCGTGTTAATCTCACATCATCGAGAATGCTGGATGTAATTAGTAACATCAGACTGTTACCATGCATTTTCTTGAGCTAAACGTCAATCAATATTAATTTTCTTACCCCTTCGCATATATATCATATGGAGAATGAAAGATAATTCGACCCCATCCACATTTTTTTTCAAGTTTGGTTTCATAATACACCTATGACGTCTGTAGAATAGATATGAATGATTTGGACATGTACAACGAGTAGATTTATAAAAGCTGATAATAATTCACAGCATTTGCATAGCGCCATATTTCTGTTAAAACATAAAAATAAAACATGTGAAATAGTATTACTAATTTTTAATAATTTCTGTGTCGAATAATATTTTAATTTTTTCCTACTTTTTGTCATGATTAATCTTTAACATATACGATACATTTGTAAATTGGTAAAATGTATATTGAGTGTTTGAGTGTAAAGTGGAAAAGTGGTAAAATGTGTATTAAGTGTTAACGGGTCAGTAGGCATAATCAAGCAAAAAGCTTCGATTATGCATGTATAAAGAATATTCTTTAATAATATCGATATTTATTCATTGTGTTATACATTGTTTTTTGTTTTGTTTTGTTTTTCACAGATATTATCGTTGTCTTACTGGAGCATGGTATACAACTTGGAGACGCCCTCTTGCGAGCAGTCGATGAACAGTTCGTATATGCTGCTCAGATGCTATGTGAGCATATCAAGCAGAAGAATATTCCGGTAAGAACAAAAAACAAAAACAAAAAAAAAACAAAAATGAAGCCCAATTTAACTGTTACGGAAACCATATATCACTACACTGATGTGGATAGACTATTCAATTCATGTTACTTGGATGCACACACAACAACAATCTAAAATTAAAAATAAAAATCATTATAGGACATTTTCCATAACGATGAAAACAAGTCGTATGTTATTTCAATCTCATTGTAATGTCGTATTGACTTGACCCTTTTTGAGAAAGTACATAAGGTCATTGACCTCAGGTACACAATGACTTCATAAGTATGTAGATTTGCTTACAGTATTTTATATAAATTGTTTGAATTCATGAAACAATCAAGATAACCAGATGTAACTGGCACTGTAATGAATTTAAAATCTATTTCAATTTAAGTAATGTATAAAGAAGGCCATTTAATTTTTTCTGTTTGCTTGCCAATTGCCATATTCACTTTCAAATTACACTTCCGTTTCAGAGCCGAGTCACCAAATTCTCTCGCCTAGACACCAAATTCTCTCGCCTAGAGGGCTCACAAATTTACGCGCGAGAAAGAAAAACAAATGCAGTACAGTGCGCCCCTATAAAACTACATACTTTTGAAATGTGTACCAAATACAAAATATTTGGTCCTCGTAGAAAAGGTTTATATAAACACAAAACAAAAAGAAAGTTCCCCCTATTTCAGATATCAATAATTTTTGAACCAGGAGGAATTTAAAAAATCTAATTATATGTCCATGTAGGAAATTTAATTAGCTACCATAGGAGCGAATTTTAGGAAAAATCATCAAGTCATGCTTCAGTGATTAATGGTTGAATGCAAAAAATGTCATTTATTGAAGTTCGCAAGCCTAAAATCACAACTTTGATTCAATGATATCGGACCCATTTTCAGATTTTAAACAATTTACATGTCACAGTGTATGCAAAACGTGCTTCCCAACATACGGACACGAAATTTCACGGTTGAGTGAGCACGCAGCAAAAATTGCTCAAAATGCGATTTTTACTTCTTTGCCATGGTATAATCGATCAAATGTGAGGGAATTCCTGTTTTGGAAGTGTATGCAACTAATATCCATCCATTCACGGAATGAATGAACCCATCAATCAACCCAAAAATAGGCCATTTTAGAATTACGAAGAGTCATTGTAGTAATTTTATGCACTAGAAAGCATCTCAATAACATTTTTTGGGTTTTATTTATATTCTTTGGGCACGTGTCAATGATCCTATGGCACTTATTCAAAAATTCATGCTTCATTGAGCACGTGAGACTGGAAAAGCAGTTTTCTCACGTACGGGCTAAAATTCAAATTCTTACTTTAATTGAATAAAAAAATTCTTGTTGGGGAGTACGTTTGATTTTATTTTCACAAAAATCCCGATGTTCCACTCCTCAGTGGGCACAAGATACAAGAAAATCATGCAAATGAGAAGAACGTTTCGGGCTTTGTCATGGTTCAGTGACTTTTCGAATACGTAATTTGAATCAAGATCATATTAGTTGGAGATCAGTTGAAGCTGTGTGCCAAGTTTCGTGACATAACTCACGGTAGAATTAACATCATCAATGAAATTGGTTGAATTTCACGTTTGTCAGGTATTCATTTCCTCCTCCATTGACTTTATGTACAGAGTTTTAACAAAAATTTAACAAAAGTGAAATTTAGCATATTTTAATTGTCAGTTTTTGCCCATTTGACTGTGAATTATTGTAAACAACTTTGCATATAGCTTCAACTGGTCTCTAACTAACATGATCGTTACTCAAATTACGCATTCGAAAAGTCACTGAACCATGACGAAGCCCGAAACTTTCTTCTCATTTTCATGATTTTCGTGTATTCTATGCCCAGTGAGGCGTGAAACATCGGGATTTCTATGAAAATAAAATCAAAGGTACTCCCCGAAAAAAATTGTTATATTCAATCAAAGTAAGAATCTGAATTTTAGTCCGTACGTGAGAAAAGGGCTTTTCCAGTCTCACGTGCTCACTGAAGCATGAATTTTTAAATAAATGGCATAGGATCATTGACACGTGCCCAAAGAATATAACTAAAACCCAAAAATGTTATTGAGATGCTTTCTAGTGAATAAAATTACTACAATTACTCTTCGTAATTCTAAAATGGCCTATTTTTGGTTGATTGATGGGTTCATTCAACCGTGAATGGATGGATATTGGTTGCATACACTTCCAAAACACGAATTCCCTCACATTTGATCGATTATTCCATGGCAAAGAAGTAAAAATCGCAGTTTGAGCAATTTTGGCTCCGTGCTCACTCAACCGTGAAATTTGACGCAAATTTCGTTTCCGTATGTTTGGAAGCACGTTTTGCATACATTCTGACGTGTAAATTGTTTAAAATCTGAAAATGGGTCCGATATCATTGTGAACTTCAAAAAATGACATTTTTGCATTCAACCATTAATCACTGAAGCGTGACTTGATGATTTTTCCTAAAATTCGCTCCTATGGTAGCTAATTAAATTCCCTACATGGACACATAATTAGATTTTTTAAAATTCCTCCTGGTTAAAAAATTATTGATATCTGAAATAGGGGGAACTTTCTTTTTGTGTTGTGTTTATATAGAAAGCTCATAATCCTCAACTATCATTATGACACCCAAAAGATTGAAAATAATACCCACTTTTGTCACGGACACAAAAAATGAGGCCATGCAGGAAATCATTAATCATTAATTATTTATCATCTGCTATTGGAATAAATAAGCTAAAAAAGAAAAACGATATCTAAAGTCAGATATGAACATCAATATTAGGCAAAAATGAATCGGTTAACTATTTTTGTTTTCATATTATTGATGTTTGTTTTGAACTTTTAGTATTTTTCTGTCTTTGTTCGCCAACATATGAAAACGTGGTGTCCACTTTTACGCGTAGCTTAAAACCAGTCAGTTTGGGAACGAAACGCGCTTAAAATCGTTGTTTTTTAAAACTTTTTCTGCCATATCTTTTTACTCCCTCCCTCAATTTCGCAAGCAGCAACAGAATATTAAATTTTGAATTCTCCTCTTTGAGAAAATTATAACCAAACTTCCCCATACGTAAAACAAAAACCACCGTCTATTTTGCAGTACTTGGTTTTTTTTAAGTTTGTCTCAACTTTTTGTGTAATTGTGGGTTTTTTTCAGACCCGAGAAAAGACAAACGGTCATAACTTCGCACCAAATTATTCTACCGAGTGAGTAAAAAAAAACTTTACACCTAGAAAAATGTCAATAAAAAAAACCAAAATTTATAAACCCTAAATTATTTTACATATTTTGAAAGAGTAACCCCTCCCGCATCTTCTGGTACCATTTTTGTGTCGTATGTGTTTACGCTTGGATGAACACGACGCATTGTTCGCGAACATGCAAATTTCGAATTGTGCCAGGGTGTGGATAAAATTGAAACAACAAAAGTTGACAAAAAAGCAACTCCATCATGAATAAAATAGCATAACTTTTTAACGAAATTGTCTTCCGCTTAATAACTGGGCAGGGGTGTTGTTACACATATTGACTACATTTTGTATGAAAATTAGATTGACTCGTCAAGTAATGCACGAATGAGTACACATCAACGAGTAAATTGCCAATGACAGACCTAAAAAGGCCTTCTAATACTTTTGAAAAGAGATTATTTTGTCTTTGACGTGTGCTCACTCATGCTTGACTCCACAGATTTATCTCATTTTCATACAGAATGTAGTCAATATGTGTAACAATACCCTTGCAAAGTTATTAAGCGGAAGACAATTTCGTTAAAAAGTTATGCTATTTTATTCATGATGGAGTTGCTTTTTTGTCAGCTTTTGTTGTTTCAATTTCATCCCCGCCCTGGCACAATTCGAAATTTGCATGTTCGCAAACAATGCGTCGTGTTCATCCAACCGTAAAGACATACCACACAAAAATGGTACCAGAAGATGCGGGAGGAGTTACTCCTTCAGAATATGTAAAATAATTTAGGGATTATAGATTGGTTCTCCTTTTATTGACATTTTTCTAGGGGTAAAGTTTTTTTTGACTCACTCGGTATACAGCTAGCAGGACGAGAATCAAGTAGCAAACATTCTAAGGATTCTAAAAATGTAAAACTTATTCCGATTGGTTTTAAAAAAAAATCACCGTCTATTTTGATGTCCAATAAGCCATATTTTTTTCAAAATTGACTAATTGTTTGACCAGAAACGCTTTTAAGACCTTCAAGTAGGCCTACATTAGTATGGCAAACGAAAAGTGCCGATTTTTTTCTTTCTTTGCAGAACAAATTTTGTCATTTAAGAAGTAGAATTACAAAGTTGTTTTTATTCAAATTTATAGTATTTGTTACAGTTGTTCATTATTTTTCTGGTTTTTCATTTAGTTTAAGCTCCAGAACCCAAAAATGTCAATATTTTAGACATTTCTGGTAATGATTTGAGTAAAAATTTTCATAAATACTCATTTTGAAATTTTGGCCTTGTTAGAAAAAAGTTACACGCTTTACCGTGAAAATGACTATTGCCATTGTCGATTTTGATCCTTGTGGCCGCCCATATGAAGAGAAATAAATAGCGAATTCCTAGGCAGCTTCATGTTTGCGTCCTTACAAAAGTGGGCATTGCTCACTAAACATGCATTGATATCGGACTTTTTTGGTGTCGTAATGATTGTTGAGGATATGAGCCTTTGCTACATATAGACCATCTATACATTACCAGTTATTATTCACTCCAAGTGGCAGTTCATACCGTAATTCTACATTGAGTTTCAGTTCAGTTCATATTCACTCACGTATTACAATAATACCAAGCGCGATAAAAATAAATAAAAATTGGAATTATCAATTTTCTTATGGCACTATTCATTGTTACTTCTGAAACCAATGAAATTTGGTTTGTCTGAATTCCTTTAACATTACTATAAGGCATTCGTTTTCTAAGTTTTCTAATCGATATTGTCAATAAATTGGTTTTATTTCATTGCCTGAATTATTTACAATAGTGTAATGTTATCCCCGTACCTTAGACAGTCTTTATTTTCTCGATCTGCAGGAGTTTTTAAAATGTCGCGCCCTCAACGGTGACTTCCATCCCGACATCACCCCAATCGTCCTAGCCGCGCACCACAACAACTACGATATTATTAAGATCCTTCTGGAATACGGTGCTCGTATCGAAGATCCTGAGTACTATGCCTTCTCCACCGAGACCAACACGCTCCAGCACTCATTGGGCATGTTGAACATCTACAAGGCCCTGGCTAGTCAGGCCTACATCTCATTGACCAGTATAGACCCTATCAATACAGCCTTTGAACGCTGTGTCAGACTACGCAAACTCTGTCAGGTCAACCCGGAGTTTTCAGTAGAGTTCTCAACGTTGGCGGGTCAGTGCGAGCAGTTCGCAGCAGACATTCTCGGCCATATTCGTAACCAGGCGGAACAGACCTGTGTGTTGTATCATGACCCTTGCTTCTACAGTATCGGCGAGAGCGGGATTGGACCATACAAAGTTAAAATTGCTATACATCACGAACAGAGAAAGGTATAATAATGCTTGTGATGAATAAATATTTTGGATGAAAAGCATATAAACTATTGCAATCATTGTTGTTCCTCTGTCTTTAATAGTAATATGTACCTGGTCGTTGAGATCCAGTATACTGTAACAATGTAGAAATAGTAGAGACGTTGCTTAACCACTTGGCTGCGTACCACGTACGTGGTTGGCATTTGTACACTGTGCGCGGACCACGTAATATTACATGATCATGCTATTGGCTGAGCTTTGTCTGTTTTGACACACCAGCACCACGCTGGTCATACCCGTACTGGGCAATTAGCCCTGTGCAGCAGTCAAGTGGGTAAGCTTTGTTTGAATTCATGAAACAATCAAGATAACCAGAATGTAACAACCATGACAACAGTGAACACAAAAGTTAAAACAAACGAGACAGTCTTAATTTTAATGATACAAATGCACATCATTAAAGCATTACGGTTCATGTATTTCTCACGTCTACAGTATGCCTAAACCCTGTCATCTCTACAATGTTTTTTTTTTTCATGGCATGATTGAAGCTCTTAGTACTATTATGTAAATTTGCTTATATGACGTTTTTTTTCTCGATTTTCCGACAGTTCGTAGCACATCCTCATTGCCAACAACATCTGACCCAGTTATGGTACGAGGGTCTTCCATCCTGGTATATGACCAACTGGCTCTCCTCCACCATTTCCACTTGTATAATCGGACTGGGTTTCCCAATCCTTTGTCTTCTATACGTCATCTACCCCTGGGGTAGCATTGGTCGTTTAATGCGAGTTCCTCACGTTCAGTTTGTATGTCACATTTGCTCCATGCTCGTTTTCCTGCTCCTTCTCGGTCTTCAGTCCTCCTTTGAACCCAAGTACACAGACGATCCCACAATTGATCAACGCGCTGAACTTCCTAAGCATACGGAGTGGCTTATCCTTGTATGGGTAATAGGTAAGGACCACGTCAGTTGAAAAACAACAACAAGTAAACACGTTTCGTTGACTGTTGCTCTATTAGCATGAAAAGATATCAAGTCACAAATGTTTGTTTGTTTTTTTTTTTTTCATGTAATGTTTTGCTTTTGGCTCGGCAAAAACCAGCTAATTCTGGAGTAGTTCAAATTGTTCGCCGGCCACGTGTTCGAAAACATAATAGCGTTCTGGGGTTTTTTTTCTGTTTGTTTGTTATTATTTTAGCTGAAAGACGGAGGACATAGTACAGGACGTTACAATATGGAAGGCGAGCTTTTGAAAATAGCTCGAAACACCCATTTTTGTTTTATCTTCTCGAGTAAAAATTGCAAATGGCGACCTCACAACTGGTCGTTTTTGCTTGTAAGACATTGCAAAGACTATTATTGCAAGATGGATCCAGTCCGTATAACAATGATAACAGGTGGATTAAATTCTTTGATTTCCTACTAATACTCACCTAAGCGTCAAAGAACAATGCTATCATCACTTTTCCAAACTACCATCATAGAATCCAAGCCGTTACAATTCAATTGTTATTATGGAAACCGCTCGATTTCCCACACGAACCTATACGTCCTCCGTTTCCCAGCGAAAACCCACTAATGTTGGGTTGCCCATTTGTTTGTTTTTATCAAGACTTATTTGGAGATACTATTTAAAACAAAAATCCTTTCATAACTATTCTAACGTCCGTCTTCCAGGGAAAACCCGTTAATAATCAAGTCCAAAGAAATCCAACGTATATGGCATATACGACGAGTCAATTTGCTAAGTCAGTACATTGTGGCTATATATGTTGTGTCAACGGGCGTCAATGGGGGAGGGGGGGGGGGGTGATTGGAACACGTCATCTCACGATTATGTTTAACAGGGACATCATAACAAAATGACCCGCTTCGTTGCACCAATAGGAGAAAAGGAGACAGGTACGAAAAGTTCAATACATCTTTATTGCCAAGTCGTGTGAGTTAACGCCCCTCTAAACGATTAGACCTGGTAGGGTTAGGGTTTTTTATGTTAAATTATTATGTTTTACCATGTTTTCATTTCATTCTTAGGAAGGGGAGGGTGGAGCACAACGAGGATGACCAAATTTTCCAGTAACTTTTAGGGGTTTTTAGTATCTACCGAAGATGTTCATGAATAAGAGTTTCATAATCAATTAACCAATAACATGCGTTATGACATATTAATAATAATAATATAAAGAAGAAGAAGAAGAAGAAAGAAGAATAATGATAATAAACATTTGTACGGTATAGCCCCATTTCTTGAGGGGAAAAAAGATACAAAGCGTTTATATCACTTACATTTTCTTCTCCAGATGAGGCTCTCTTTCTATTTCCTAATCTCCATTTTACTTTTTACTTCGTATTTTCATTGTCTTTTGTCATTTTTATTTGTTTCTGCTCTAGGTCTCACGTGGGTGGAAATCAAAGAATTATGGTACTACGGGTCCAGATACCTCAAGGATAGGTGGAACATCTTGGATTTCTTTACGTTATCTCTTTATTGGGCAGCCATAGCTCTGCGTGTAGTCATTTTCCAAAGGGTATTTACTTAGATATTCAAATACAAATAAATTACTAGGACGATGAATAATAATAATAAATAATAATAATAATAATAATAATAATAATGCAATAAAACGGGGAAAATTATTTAGGAGTAATGTGACAAATCAGATGCTCATACACATAAATATTTGAGTAAAAACCCCCGTCAAAATAACGATCGAATTTCGCTTGTATGTTTATACAAAGGTTTTTGCAAATCTGAAATACGCTACTGATTTAATTTGACTAGTATTAACTTACCATTAGCATTGTGAAATGCAGTCTTATACGTTTCGTTTAGCAATATTCACATTGGCTGGTAACAGGTGTCTGATAATATCGCAAGTCATAGTCAAGACTGACTCAATAAATAGTTATTATGATTATGTACATGTATTTGATGATTTTTTTATGTTTAAAATTGGTCCACTTGTAGGAAGCGTGGTGGCTGAATTCATAACCAAATATCTTGTTAAACCTCAATGACTATGTCATTTAATATTTATGTACACGTATAATTGCTTTCTGAAAATCATAATCAAAACATTCTAGTTTACCTAGTATAGGCTATTTTATACTAAAATATGCTATGCACTGTCAATAGTTATCTTTAAAAAAAAAATCTATTCATAAGACCAGTTTTCTTATAATTCATGTTGTATTAGAGCCCACACGCATCTTGTTGTATTGGCAGTCACCTACTATCATGCCAAAACATTGGAATAAAAAGTAGCTTAAACAAACGGATACCAACACAAGTGTCAATAAATAATGAACATCTGACTTTCTTTGTGATAATATTTGTTACAGCATGGTGGCACAATGGCTGTTACGGAAATTCCACCGACTACTATGTTGTATTCGACCATGGAAATCCCGACATCGACCCTTGATGATGACCCTACGACATCGGGTGACACAATGACGACAGTGACGGACTCAGTGCCAATAGACATGACGAACTGGGAGAAGGTCATTGTAAGGATAGAGCGTCTTCACAATGATGTCATGGATATCGACGAAGAACAGACCGACATCGGCAACTCACTCAATCAGGGCATCGGAGAAATCAAGGAGCAATTGGCTCAAATGGATGCTAGAATGGCGAAGATTGAAGCTGAGAGTGAGGCAGCAGCTGTGCAGGCGCCAGCGGTAGTGACTGGTGGTAGACGTAGAGGGAAAGGAGCTGGTGGTACAGCCACAAATACTACAAGAACAGGTCGTGCGAACTGGAGTGCCTACGATCCATTATTAATATCTGAAGGGTTTTTCGCCATCGCCAAGGTCTTAAGTTTCTTACGCCCCATCTGTTATACCGTTATGAATCGTCACGTTGGACCTATGCAGATTTCTCTTGGCAACATGATGTTCGATATCTGCAAGTTTCTCTTGATTTTTTGTTTTGTGTGGTTTGCCTTCTCACTCGGAATGAATCAGCTTTATGGTTACTACTCTTATATAACTCGGGAGATATGTGATATAAATAATCCAATGGAAGAACATTGTAAACAGCCCTTCGAAACGTAAGTTCTTATTTCCTTTACTACAATTAATCAATAACAGTTAAGATTTTGCATAGGCATACATGTATGTCACAATAATGTAAGGGACTGCGACCCGTAAAACAAGAATTTTGTGGAAATAACAAGGTGTTTTATGCGGTGAGGTAACGAGCAAAATATTATGTCATGGGGGCTGCGCCAAATTTAAAGTTTCAGTTTACAATGACACTAAAAGCACTTGCGTTGTGATCGCCGTGAATAAATATACAATACATGTGATAATATATTTAACGAACTATTGAAATTCAATTTGCATCTCTTATATTAATTGGGTACAGTCCAGTACCATATTATTAGGCAAACGTTGGCTTAAATGGGCAAATCCGAAAGACAATGTTGCATTGGATGCAGCATAAGTTCTGTTCGGATTGCCCGAGGAAAATTATTATCAAACTAAAATAGAATGGTGTTATATTTTGTATCTAAACAGGGTGCAGTATACTCTGAGTACTCTCTTCTGGGCTCTGTTCGGATTGCCTGAGATGAACATCGTTGACATCCGCGGAGTCGATCACGAGTTCACCGAAACTGTGGGTCTGATGTTGTATGCAGCATACCATGTGATAGCAATCGTCGTCCTTCTCAATGTCCTCATCGCTATGATGAGCAATACGTATACCAGGATAGAGGTAGGAGAGACTGATAATAATAATTATATTGTATGTCGTATAAATATATGAACTTAATTTACATTGCCTGAACCCCTACTTCTCCTCCTTTTCTCACATTGCAATTCCTTTCCACTATCAATGTCCATTTATATTATGACATATTTACATCATCTCTTTGTTTTCAGGTTTTGGCCTCCTTATTATTCGAATACAATACATCCTGATTACTATTGACAGGCACTCTCCGACCAAGTTGATTTCTATCCTTCGAGTTTATGCCAGGTCATATATCTTCTGATCACTCGAGCTTTGAAAGCCAAGGGGTTCTCTTGGACGAACATCGACATAAGGGCTTGCCATAGCTCAATTCGATAGAGCGCCTGTCTGGTAACCAGGAGGACTTATGTTGGAATCCGTGGAATGCCATTTTCTTGGCTCATTTCTTTTAATTTTTATTTTTTTTTACCGGTTTTAATAGTTTTTATAAGTTTTATCATAGAGCTTGCATGTTACATAAGGTAGGTCGAAAAGCATGCAATGAAACAAGAATTTAGTTTAAAAACAACTAACACATTTGCTTTGAGTTGGCTTTTCTGTCGATAACTAGTATGAATCCTCCAGGTATTCCTCCCAACCATCAGATTTTAGCTCGTCTACTTCTGTAATTATAGTATCACTTTTCAATATGTCTGGATTTCTTCATGATATCTAAACGCCTTTGATGCTGGAGAGACTCTTCATTTTGACATTCCCATGACGCAATTCTAACTTTTACCTCTCTATCTGCTAATCGTTACGTCACAGGATGACTCTGAAGTACAGTGGAAGTTTTCACGGTCCAAGCTTTGGATGAGCTACTTCGCCGGCAGGGGGTCATTACCAGCTCCGTTCAACATCATCCCTACCCCGAAATCCATGCTTTATTTCTACAGGTGGCTCCGTGGCAAACTTGGCAGTGAGAAGCACAGGCAAGCGATCAGGGTAAGTATGCTCTCAAAGATAGCAAGGAAAAGTAAAAGTAGTGAAAATCACTCTTTGAGGGGGCTATCTAAGGAATCACTACAGGTTTACTCTGTCATGCCTGAGGGAAGCTTTGTGGTGAGAAGCATGGCAGGATATCTTTGTATGTGTGCATTCAAGGATAGCATGGTGGAAAAACACTCTGTGGGTGAGTTATGAATCAGTTCTTTAGGTGGCTAAGTAATGAGCTAGGTAGTGAGAAGCATAACTGGAGATCATGGTATGTGTCTATTCAAGGGTGAGAAAAAAAAAAAGAAATGGGAATTAGACAAAATTGTTAATAGGCGAAGGGACAATAAGACCAAATGGCAATTAAACAAACTGGTTTTAGACGAAATAGAATGAGACCATGTAATATGAGGCCAAAAGGGCATTAGTCAAAGTGGGTTTAGACCAATAGGCAATTTACCATGAGAAGCACCAGGCTGGAGATCAATTACATATAGTGTTCTTTTTTGGGGGGAGGGGATTGGTGATTGCCACACCTTTTCAGAGTGGATCAGCCTTGCAAAAACTGGATGTAAAAGTGTGCTCGGCGTACAGTCTATATACCATGTATACGTGTGTTAGTTGAGAAGAGTCCAATTATTATTAAGTTTAAACTTATCTGCGCTAATGTGAGCATTTGCACACGGGACTTCAAGGTTTATTTAAATCTTATTTAAACAGAAATGTCGTATTTTATTGTTTGATTCCTGCTTGCTTCTGTTTATAAGTATGAACAGTGATAAATTTAACATGCCTTGAATTGCATAAAGACAAATATTATTAGTTTCACGTAATTATTCCTTTAACTTACAGGATAGGAATAAAGCTAAGATGGAAGAGAAGGAGCAGCAATATAGGGTAAGCATATTGGGACCAAACTATTGGTTGATGTAGATTATTTTAAATTTCAAACCAACGACGATATAAGCTGTCTGAAATTTATAAAGTGCTGCCTCAGTAGTACATGCAGATTAATGACTTAGCAGTAGTTTCGCCTTTAATTTATACCTATTATCTAATGATTGGACTAAATTTGTAATTGACATGGCCATAGCTGTACACTACTGTGATTGTAAAAGCACAATCGAATAAGGATAATCTGCACTAAACAGGTATCAACAGTAAACGGCACTACGTGACAATCACTCCATCCTACATTGTTGGACACGACACTCCTTCTTCTTCTTGAGTCCTTTTATCATTGTTCTTTTTTTTCTTTCTTTTTTTTTTTGGTAACATTATCTGTTTACATTTGAAAGATCGTAATTTATGTTTATGTTTCTTAAAGAAAATAGAATCTGAATCAGACTTAAATAGTGAACGCAGGCGATCCTATTAGGCGCAAGAGCAGTAAGATCAGCTTGGAAATAGGGGTTAGGCCGAAGAGGGCATTGTACAAGGTGACTCATGGTTTCCTCCTCTCCGCATTCGCATAACAGCCGACCTTCAGTGTTGATGCCTCATATAGCCATTAATGCCTTGCAACGGCTGACTAATTGAAACACGACAATAAGACTCACTAATTCTTTTAAATGTGTACGTTCTGTTTGTCAATTCCCAGGAAATCATGGGGAAGTTGGTGAAGCGTTACATCTTCGACGCGAAACGAGATGATGACGAAAACAACCAAGAGCAATGGGTAAACCGGCTCAAACAGGATATCTCCGGTTTCAAATATGAGATGTTCGAAGCGCTCACCGGCATGGATAAAAAGATGAACGAGATGGAGCAGCGAATTGAAGATGGCGGTGTCAAGGAGCCTGGGACTCAGATGTTTCATAAAATGGAGGATGTAGTGAAGAGGCCGTTGTACCAGCCTGACAGCATGCAGTCGGTCATATCTGGATGTTCGGATCTCATGAACGCAGCCTCCAAAGATCTTCTCAATTCAAAAGATTCAAACAATGCCGATTCGTCACCGGTTTTTGACGATGGTATGACTGATCCGTCAAAACAGAACCGGAATGAACGTGGCCACCCCAAATCCACCTCTATGCCATGCAACATAGCGGGGTACTTATATCCTCCAGATTGGGAGAAAAATGAACCAATTTTGTTCATAGATGAGGAACCTGATGTGCCTATCCTTGGAGGTCCACCTCGCAAAGAGAGTAAGAAGAGAAGATTTAGCGCCAATCATATGATGAATCATATAGGTTCACGGCATCTCAAACGTAAGAAGTCACATAATAAGAACACCACACGTGTTTGACATGGCCATGGTGCATAATGGGACGAATTAGACTCCAAATGTCATCCGTGAATTATAGTCCTCTTTTTTTCAACAGCAAATAAATGGTTATGATAACACGAATATGAATTATATATATATGTATGTTCATGAACAATTGGTGCTTTTCGATATTTGGACTAATGTATATGTGAAATGACTGACGGTTTGACCCCCTACTGCACACTGTCTTGCCTTTTCCCGCCCTTAATCGTGTTCCTACTTGTACTTGGAGCATTAAAATTAAGACAAGACCTGGTCTACCCTAAACAAATTTCGGAATCCCCTTTAATTTACTGTCTTACCCAAAATAAAAGAAAATGACGTGAACTTTTTGCAGGTCTTTGGAACATTTTTGTTTCAGGGATTGAAGTTTTCTTCAATCAGAGACTGTGAATCAATGAGGCATCGATCTATCCATCACGTTAATAATTATGATTCAGGATTCCAAGAGGTCCTTTTTTGGTGAGGGAGGGGTGCAGTATGACATAAATTGGCCTTAAAGTAAACTAAACTGGTTATGAATTTTAAAACACCCTCTTTTTTATAGCAAAGTTTAAAGTTCATTATTTATCGAACATGATTATTTGGAAGTAATGGAAAGCTTGACAGTTTCGATCAACTCAATCTAACTTAACATTACCGGATCCCGCAATCATTGGTAAGATGGAAATGAAAAAGATGTTATATAAAATTGCTGTATTGTTAATGTATTTTTTGAGCACTTTTTTCTTTAATAACGTTTTTTCAGACTTGTAGGTGTATTTTTTGATGTATTTTTGAAGAACTGTGTTGTAATTGATAATATCAGTAATTTTTATCATTGAAACTATTATGTACATGTATTTATAGTATGTTTGTGATTTTAGGTCATCCTTAATTTTCACATCAGAACTGTATTTTTTTCTCAATTACCATACTCGTATGTCGTAAACTTGAGTGTATTAATGCCAGGACGCTTTATTAATGTATTTCATTACACTCCTTTTGAAATAGATATGCATAACGATCTCAATTTGAAAAAGAAAAACGTTCTGTGAAAGTAATAACCTGGGTGTTCGAAGTATAAACGGAACATGCCAATCTTATGGAAGCTACATTTGTTACCAATACGCTTGAGAAAAACATTCAATATGTTTAAGGTATTACTGATTGTATATATAGCACTTCTTAGCTTTCTTGGTGCCAAATGATTTGTTCCAGCAAGGAGGCCTAGGATTGAGTAAGTAAGAAAATAGGAAATAAAGGCAGTTGTCCCGATGCATGACTCCAAAATGACTTTTTGCGCATATCGGAGTTATAGTAGGTTTTTAATGTGTTTTTTTTTTCAGAATGTGATTTCTGCATTTCATGACATAAAAGGTCAACTTGACCAATATTTAGTTCATTGGGACCAAACGTCACTCCAGGTGATTATCACTAGACATCCAGAATGCTTGACATGGGCCCTGATGGACCCAAACGAAGATCATTAACCTTCAGGCTTTGGAGTGTGTTTTACTAGTTGAAACAAAATTTAATGAATGAAATGCATGAATTTAATTTACAATATTGACAAATTAAATATATATATATATATATATATAATATACCTATTTTCGTCCTTAAATGCGCAATTCTTTGTTTCCTCCTTTATATCGCCCCACCGAAACCCTATCCCTAACCCTATTGAATTGGCGTTAAGGGGAATTTTTCGCCTATAGAAAGTCGCTAAGGGGAATCGTGACTGAATAGAGCTATTTCTTCTCAGTTCCCCTTAAGGCCCGTTTTAGTAAGATATATATATATATATATATATATATATATATATATAATATATATAATATATATATTATATATATAAAGAAATACATTTAAATGAAAAACCGTAGAGACAAAATATTTTATTTTTATTTTATTTTATTTTTTATTTTATTTTTATCATTACAAAATATTTTATTTTGTCCTACGGTTTTTCATTAAATTGTATTTCTTTTTAGTTTAACATAAAACCGACGCAGAATTCATTTTTATATATATATATATTATATATATATATATATATATAATATATATATATTTATATATATTATATATATAATATTACACAAACAGGGGGATTATAACAATATATATCAGCGATAATCATTACAATAACAGTACCAATTAACATTGATTTCAAATCACAATAATTTAAATTCACAACAAC
>CALNVZ010000649.1:27144318-27186704 GCA_940671915.1 Paracentrotus lividus
TTACCGCTAATGATAACCTAAGCCAGTGTTTTAATATCACCTATGGTCTTTCCAAACATAACAGGTTAATGCTTTCATATTACTTTTTACCAGATAAGTATTTCCTATAACTATAATAATAAAAAATAAAACAATGAGTATGATAAGTGTGGTACTTGGGTTTCTGATTGATGTGATTCAATTTTGATGTTGTTTCATTTTTTTTTTTCCTCCTGTACTTTACACTTTCCATTAAAAAAATATACGATATGGGCTTTCTGCCGCGGGTTGCACTGCACTTAAAGCTGCTAGATCTAATACCTTACAATTTTTCTTTTTTTTTAATTCAATGATTTCAGTTTACTTCTACTACTACTACTACTACTACTGCTGCTGCTGCTGCTGCTGCTGCTGCTACTTCGGCTACTATTGGTTTTCATGTCAAGTTTAAACTATCTCTGATCAATTTGACATTTCTTACAAGCCCTTTCGTCCAAAAAGTGATCGCGATTAAAAATCTAAAGGTTAATTCAATTGACCGATAGCTCTGCTCCATGAGGTATCGTTTAAATTGAATGAACATTAACGAATTCGATTGCAAAGAGTTTAAAATTGACCGGGAAAATCTTTACTACTGCTCCTGTTATTAGTACTACTAATTCTACTACTACTACTACAAATATTACTTCTACTACAGCTGCTGCTACTACTGCTATTGCGGCTACTATTATTACTTCTTACTAGTAGCAGTAGTACTACAACTACTACTACTACTACTACTGCTGCTGCTTTAACTATTTCTACTACTACTACTTCTACTACTATACTACTACTACTTCTACTACTGCTGCTGCTGCTGCTGCTACTACTACAACTACTACTACTACCACCATCACCACTACTACGACTACTATTACTACCACCACCACCACCACTACTACTACTGCTGCTGCTGCCGATACTTCGGCTACTACTACTACTGCTGCTGCTGCTGCTGCTGCTGCTGCTGCTGCTGCTACTACTATTGCTACTACTACTACTACTAATTCCACTGCGGCTACTAACGCTGCGGTCAGTGCTGCTACTGCTAATATCATTATATCATTATAGCTGTTATTATATATAACTCCTTTAATAAAAATCATAACAACTACTAATCAAAATGCTTGAATTTCTACTATTTATTTCTGTACTACTATTCCTACAAAGGCATATTCGTGGAGTGATTGAATGATATTCCACCTTTCTACCATTAACTAATTTATTCATTCATTTCATTTATTTGTCCAGAGTACAAGTACATGTACGCTACTATTACTACTACTACAACTACTACTTCTACTATTAGTACTACTACTACTACCACTACTACTACTCTCCTGCTGCTGCTGCTACTTCTTCTACTACTACTACTCATATTACTCCTATTACTACTAGTACTACTACTACTACTACTACTACTACTACTACTACTACTTAATCTACAATGCTACTCACTCACTACTACACTACTACTACTATACTACTACTACTAGAACTTACTCATTTACTCCTATTACTACTACTACTAATACTACTACTACTACTACTGCATAATAAATTACTTCTGCAGCAAGTGTTACTAGTTTAACTACAACACTTCAATTATACTAGAAATACTACCACTGCGACACAGCAAAAAAAAAAAAAAAAAAAGAAGAAGAAGATGAAAATAAAAAATAAAAATTCTTAAAATTGCTGTAATAAGCTATTCCTGTTACTACTACTACTGTTGCTACTACTACTACTACTACTACTACTACCACTACTAATACTGCTGCTACTACTACTACTACTACTACTACTACTACTACTACTACTACCACTACTACTAATACTGCTGCTGCTACATCTTATAGCACTACTGAAATACCACTTATGGTATTGCTAGGCGTCTGATTATTTGACAGCTATAAGGACAATACTATTTATACTACTTCTGGTAGATAATCGTTCTTCAAATAATTATCAACTATTCATGTGTACTATTAATTAACTACATTAATTTAACAAAAGTTATCATATTTGAACTGGGACTGATATTACATGGATTCTATTTTAATTCATAGTTTATTTTTGTTTCATTTAAAAGTCCTCTAAGACTTATCCCTTTAGTGAAGTTCAATGTGAAACATTATCTGTATTTCAACACGATTGCTAACTAGACAATGCATTTCATCTACAATCACCTTCTATTACCCATTAACCGTCTGTTTTTAAAGTATTACATACGTAATTATTTTGAAGCGTTGATTCTCAAAAGTTCAACGTAAAATAGTACTTTTAAAATTTGTTCATGGTTCTTAACCCTTTGCCCGCCACTTTAATTTTCAACATAAAAATTTTCTCTTTAATTATTAAAAATAGTATAACAATTTTTGCTTAATATGACCTGTAAGAAATTGTTCCGCAGACATGGTACTAACATTATCATTGATTTTTAAATCTTTCAGCCAAACCATTACAGAGAAAATGAATTATTACGATTGTATAGTTAATAAGTACAATTGTGACTATAGTCGAATTTGGCAGGCAAAGAGTTAAAAAGCCTGTAGCGGACAGGAAATTATGGTTAGTCTCAAACAATTATTATTCAACTGGTATCTGCAAAAACGAACTTTTTGTATATGTGTCAATATTTACTTTTTTTTTTATAAACAAAACACAACACAAAAAGAAAGTTCCCCATATTTTAGATATCAATAATTTTTAAATCAGGAGGAATTTAACAAATCGAATGAGATGTCCATATGGGGAATATAATTAGCTACCATAGAAGCGAATTTTAGGGAAAAAAAATCATCAAGTCATGCTTCGTGAGCAATGGTTGAATGCAAAAAATGTCATTTGTCACAAGTTCACAGGCCTAAAATCACAACTTTCATTCAATGATATTGGACCCATTTTCAGATTTTAAACATTTTACACGTCAGGATGTATGCAAAACGTGCTTCCAAACATACGGAAAGGAAATTTGCGTCAAATTTCACGGTTGAGTGAGCATGCAGCGAAAATTGCCCAAACTGCGATATTTACTTCTTTGCCATGGTATAATCGATCAAATTTGATGGAATTTCAGTTTTTGAAGTGTATGCAACCAATGTCCCTTCATTCACGGTTGAATGAACCCAATGAATTGTTATATTCAATCAAAGTAATAATTCGAATTTAGTCTATACATGAGAAAAGGGCTTTTCCAGTCTCACGTGCTCACTGAGGCATGAATTTGTAAATGAATACCATAGGATCATTGACACGTGCTCAAAGAATATAAATACAACCAACAAATATATTAAGATGCTTTCAAGTGCATAAAATTACTGCAATACCTCTTCGTAATTCTAAAATGGCCTATTTTTGGGGTTGTTTGATGGGTTCATTCAACCGTGAATGCAGGGATATTGATTGTGTACACTTCAAAAACAAAAGTTCCCACATATTTGATGGAATATAACATAGCAAAAAAGTAAAAATCGCAGTTTGGGCAATTTTTGCTGCATGCTCACTCAACCGTGAAATTTGACGCAAATTTCCTTTCCGTATATTGGGAAGCACGCTTTACATACATTCTAACGTGTAAAATGTTTAAAATCTGAAAATGGGTCCGATATCATTGAATCAAAGATGTGATTTTAGGTTTGTAAACTTGTGAAAAATGACATTTTTGCATTCAACCATTGCTCACTGAAGCATGACATAAAGATTTTTCCTAAATTTCGCTCCCATTGTAGCTAATCAAATTCCCTACATGGACATTAGATTAATTGATTTTTTAAATTGCTCCTGGTTTAAAAATTATTGATATCTGAAATGGCGGGAACTTTCTTTTTGTGTTGTGTTTATATAATTTGCTGTGAATACAGCTCGTGCCATCTTGAAATGATTTAATGCCTAAATGGCTACACATAATGTAATTTGAACGCAGTCATTAATACATGATGAAAGTGAATGTTGTATTATGATAATCTTAATTATCACAAATATGTCATTACACAAATCTGGCAAAACCCCCCCAAAAAATTGAGTGCATGTTATGTAAGAGGTCAATCTTCATTTAACCTTGGTGATTTTATCAAGTTATACTTTTTTTCTTTTTTTTTAAATTATTTTCTGAGTGCAACGGGATTTTGTAGTTTGAAATTGGATATGTTTATATAAAAACTGTCTGTATAACCACTAAACTACTTTTTCATGTTCTCAATTTACTTTGATTAGTTCTTGATTTTTGTGGTATAGCCTTTGTTATTGTATATGTCAATATAATGTGCAATTTAAACATTATCGGTGTGTTGTCCAATGTTGAATGTAGGGGAAAGTTTATTACAGAATAGATTAATATAGATAAGTTGTATATTTGTATCTGTAAGAAATAAGTGCATTTTGAAGGAGAAGAAAGACAAAGTTTTTTGAGTTACTGTAAGTTATTGAAAGAAATAATTCTTTATTTGTATATGCATTATTCAATATGAACAAAATTGGTATTTGCAATGTTAAGATCAAATTGTATATACATCAAATATTTTATGCGTTTTTGTTGAGATATATGCAAGTATAAACCTTATCGATGTCGCATATCCACACTGTTTAATAGTAATCACTTGGACTAACCGACAACATTGACGTGACATTAATGCTCAGGTAATCATTTGGTAGCAAATAAAAACAAATGCAAAAGCAGTTTGTCAATCATCAATCACCCGCAAAATTAATGGGGCGTCCTCTTGTGGTGAATGTATTAACCAAAAAGTAGTCTCACGCTCGAGTCTGGTTGACATTTATTTTTGTTGACGTCATTTTCGATATCTTATAATCAAATGAATTGGACTATTATTTGACAGAGTGGATCGACATGCGGTACTGTACTCTGGCAGTACGTTATGTATTTACTAGTACTTGTTTTGACGTTGTACATAATCAATAATGATGACTGCTGTTGTTTTTGTGTGAAATTATGACGAGATATATTAATATTTATTTAAAGATATTATATAAGAATTTGCTTCATTTACAACTTTGAGAATCAGGGAAACGTCTTGAAAAATTTATACAAGCACACTGCGCTGGGTTCTTCGATAATTGCCTATAACTAGATTAGTCTGAGTGCATGTTAGCCATAGATATATCTTGTATTGACAGATTTAGAATGATTTGCCTCATATTAAGTAAAGATGCATCATTACACCGTTATCTTCTTAATATGTGCAATTATTCAAAAGCGATATTCAGTTTAATGACAAAAAATAATAAAATGAATAAATAAAAACCAATCTATTCTTTACATGTCATCCGTGTTTATTCGCTTTCGTGTGTTGAGGCGAAATTCCATCTGGGTAATTATCATAATTTGTTTTACTGCATCTACAATTATGTTTTTATCAGTTTATAACAAATTGTGTTGTTTTTAATGAGACCAAGCGTCTTTTAGAAAATGTATCGATGAAGTAATACGAACATAAACATTTACCTTTAAACAATTAGATTTGTTAAGGGTGACGTGGTTTTGTCTATTAACTAGATTTAACTATTAGTATTCCATCAATTTTTTTTCGGTGATATTGGACAATATTAATAAGTGATAACCTGATGAAACAATGATTATGAAAATACTCCTGCTAATGTCACAATATGGATTCAAACAAGAAACAAACATCTCATTGACATCCTGAAGCCAATAAACTTTTCATTATTAGTAATCACAATGTATTTTATCTATAGTTGTTCGTTTTTATATGATTTTTTTTTTTTTTTTTTTTTAACTTTCTCAACCAGTCTCACATTTCGGTCAGAGCTCATTTTGCATAAGGGCTTTTAAAAGTGTCAGGCTCACAAATCGCTATGGACATTAATTTTATCTTTTGCTTTGTATTTATCTTTTTATTATTTTTTTTAATACAGTAGACCGGTTCACCAATATATTAAAGTGAGGCTACACTTACACGGCTTGTTTTAATTACATGACATTGTATGATTCAAGAAGTGAGAACGTGTCATAAAGAAGTTTGGCTTGCCAACAGAATTGATTACATTTATGTGAATGCTAATATCTACAAAACGGATGCATTTACTAACTCAATGCAAATCGTTTAATTGAAAATCACTAACTTGTTTTCAGTAAGAGCATGCATGCAAATTCACAGTCTATCAAAGGATAGGATATATATTTTGTTTCCTTCTTTTTCTGCTTCTTTAACACAAATATTTGTAGTGTGCAATCTTTTGATCGTGTTTTGTCAGACAGTGGACATTGACTTAATACCATTTGCAAATGTAACATTGTGATGTTTATTTATTTATTTATTTTTTTTTTTTTTTGCAACTTGAACATGATTCAAAGAGGAACGGTGGATAGTCTGATGTAGTTATTGTTATTTTACAGCATCGGATAAAATATATTATTTGAAATATTTTGTAAGCAGAGTTTATTTCAACCTCACTCCCTCTGGTGGTGGATATCATATAGTGATGTATAAGCAATATCACGGTTTGACATAATGGGACTCGGCAATAAATAAATGATGTTCTGTATGTTAAGATTGACTGTTACATTTTCTCATTAATATGCTTCCGCTGATTTCACTTACTTAGGTAGTTTGATTTTATGATTGGTTTATTTAGCCAGTACATTATTGAATAGAGGTTACCCCTCAGAATCTGTGTCATGCTTTATGTAAGTCGTTAACAACGATGAAAATGTAATTGTTTTTATTTCAGCAAATACAATTTTCACGAACAAATAGCCTTGTATGTGATTATTTTGTTACTTATGGAACACGTCTCTGTGCTTTAAGATCATTATTATTTTTAGAGGGTAGCTTATTCAAAGGGCAAGAGGAAGAAATTGAGCATCACATGAAGATCAATATATTCAGCAACGAAGAAAAAGGACGAGAAATACATGTATGTAATACGAAAAAATGAGTAAAGAAAATAGGATTTCATTGGGATACGAACCTGGGACCTCCTGATGTGAAAAAAGTTGTGAATATGGCAGGGGCGGCGGAACGAATTTAAAAGTGGGGTGGGGGTCACGATGGAAAAGGGGCGCTTTTTCTGAAAAGGAAACACTTGAAACCGGTGGCATAAAGAGAAAAATATTGGGATATGGAGGGGAAGCGCAGAAAATTTGCCTTTCAAATAATCTCAAGGCCTGTGTTTTTGTGTGTTTGTTTTTGTTATTATTATTGTTATTTTAGTAATAAAACAAAAATTGGAGCTCATTATAGATCCTCTGATCGAATTAGTTACCTAATTTAAATGACATTGTATAGGTTTGCGTTGAATAATTTTGGAGATAAGAGCAAAAAATGAAAGATCATCAGTCTTTGTTGTGGACATTTCATGGGCTGCAGACCCCAATATAGAGGGTAATGTATAAAGGGAGACAGACAGATAGATAGAGAGAAAGAGAAAAATACAAACGGTGACATGAGGACAGAGAGAGAGAGAGATAAAGAAAGGGAGAGAAAGAAGGGTGGATAAATTCAAATAATGTTATATTAAAGAGACAGCCATTCATGTTGATATTTCATTTAATTGTGATAATAGATAACTCACAAATATATTCGTGGCAGGTTGGCTGATTAATAAAGCATGACATTGAAATTAAGAACCGAAATTCATTTTTTTTAAATAAAATAAAAAGGGTTTTGAACATTTAAACCCCAATTTTAAAAGTCTATATACATAAATAAAACAACAAATGATTCGGGACTAATTAATCCTGGGTCCATCGGGGACATATTATGCAAGATATGGCCAAAAATTTTGTACGAATTTATTTTGACCCATATTTTGTTTATAGTGTGCATGTATGGTATTCCAATATTAAAGTCAGTGGTTCTTGCTACAGGCTATATACGAGAGAGGTTAATTATTTTACATTTTACTTGCTTTTTTTTTTCTTTGTGAATACTTTACTTGACGAAGATTCTGCTAGGATCGAAAGCTCAGGCTCCTTTTGACTTTACTTTATATGATGTGAGGGAATGTAAAATAATCATAATTTAACGTATAGTATAAACGGCAATATAGGCTAAAAGTCTGTCATTTATTTCCAAACTCAAATGTTCGCAGTCAAAAGCTCAGTCAATTTTTAATAAAAGAAATAAATATTATTTGTGGAGTTTCAAAAACAAATATTTAGGGATTGTTTCCATTGATAATTTACCAGGTATTGTTTGGTACACGAACTGAAGGGTCTCCACCACAGGAGGCGATCATTGTTGCGGCAACCTGCGAATGGGATGTCGCAAGCAAGCGCAGATCCAATCGCCTGTTAGTTCGTGCATTTTTGTGTCTGTTGCCAAAAGAGGTGTGGCAAAATTCCGTAGAAGAGGCATTTGACAGGCGATCAGCTCGTTATTTTTTATTCATAAATCTCTTTCGGATCTTTTACGGATCTGGCGCATGCGAAAATATGTTAAATCTACTTATAGACGCTTATACGTGCTTAAATTTAAAAACTCCACTAATACATCTTCACAGTTTAATCGGAAGCGACACAAACTGTCGATCAAGCGACCCAGATACATGTTTTTAACTTGCCATTGTTGTTGTTGTTTTGGGGCTTGTTGTGTTTTGTTTTATTAATAGTTGCTTTCTTTTTATTCTTCTTCATTTTGCTTGTGTGTTTGTTTTGTTTGTTTTTAAGGGAGGGATATTTCGTAAGTTTAGGGTTATGGATATGTGGAGGGGTAGGGTCGCACTTACTAAAAGGACTAGCGTTAGGGAATAATTTTTTTTTTTTTTTAAGTGGCAAAATTTCGCGAACTGGTGGCCACAGCTTATTTGCCAATCGTCGCAACAACGATCGCCGCATGTGGCACATACGTTTTAGGCAAAAATAGCTTCATAAAATGTAGTTGAAAATCGGACGGATTGTTTGGAAACTTTTTCCATCCTTTAAATTGAGTCAGTTTTCCTTTAAACGTATTGGATACCTTGAATGAGCTATGACTTATCCCCTCAGAATGCTCAGACATGGATACATTGCTCTTTGAATTGAAGATCGAAATCGTCGACCATTACCTCTGCACGTACAAATTAGAACAGCTTAACTCATTATGCAAGACAAAGACCACTGGGGATTCGAGGGGGCTTGATTCAAAGAATTACATGGCGACGCAGCTAAGGGTTCTTTGAGGTCTAGGAGATATGAATTATGCGATGACAGCCTTTGCAACATCTAATTTATGCACTACGATAATGTTACCGTACGATGGTGCGACGTGTATAAATGTACGAACAGATGGTGCCTGCGATAGGATAAATGAGTTTGGAACTGAAGGGGCGAGTTATGGCAAAATACCTTTATACTGTGCAGAATTTAGACTTTGTGTTCAGTCAAAAGGGGTTTAAAGGCTGTGGCTACCAATTTTGTAGACAGAAATAACAAAAGTGATTATAACTATAATAATGTTTATAATGATAATAATATTAATACAGGTTTCTTATAAAGACCGAAGCGCTTACCGTATATTATTACTCCGGTCACTGGATTCATTTACGATCCCGCACTTTAAAGTGCACAATCTCTACTCCTTGAGGAGTAATCCAGTTGGTCGCCTATACATTCCCAATATTTTAAAAGGCATTGTTTCTGACCTTATAAACAATACATTTTCCTCCTTATTGTAAAAAGATAATAAAATAACAAAAATAATAATACTTACTGATTACAACTTTTGTTAATGTTTCAGCGGGCTAGAATGTCTAGTATTGTCATTGTATGCGAAACAGCAGTCATGCTGCGGTCACAACTCGCCGTACCTTCGACGTGCGATGGATTTCGTAGAAAAATCGTGCAGCGCACGTACTCTGCAGGCACGTTGCATGTACGACGTCCAGAACTTACCGTACCCTAATGCGGCGGTCACAACTCGCCTTACCTTCCACGTGCAACTCCCTACGATGGATTTCGTAGAAAATTCGTGCAGTGGAGGTACCTTGCATTGTAATGCATGTACGACGTACAGGAAGTTTTTATATATAACAGGGGAGACCGGGGATGGACGTTACAAAATTCACATTTTGGGACAGATAATTCTAATGAAAGTACTCACACACTCCATTTTGGGTCTGTACCGAGTGAGTCAAAAAAAACTTTACACCTAGAAAAATGTCAATAAAAAGAAAACCAATTTATAAACCCCAAATTATATTACATATTCTGAAAGAGTAACTCCTCCCGCATCTTCTGGTACCATTTTAGTGTGGTATGTCTTTACGCTTGGACGAACACGACGCATTGTTTGCAAACATGTCAATTTCGAATTGTGCCAGAATGGGAGTAAAATCAAAACAACAAAAAGCTAGAAAAAAAGCAACTTCATCCTGATTGAAATAGCATAACTTTTTAACGAAAATGTTTTCAGCTTAATTACTTGGCAGGGGTGGTGTTACACATATTGACTACATTTTGTATGAAAATTAGATTGACTCGTTAAGTAATGCACGAATGAGTACACATCAAAAAGTAAATTGCCACTGACAGACCTAAAAAGGCCTCCTAATACTTTTGAAAAGTGATTATTTTGTCTTTGACGTGTGCTCACTCATGCCTGACTCTACAGATCTATCTCATTTTCATACAAAATGTAGTCAATATGTGTAACAACATCCCTGCTAAGTTATTAAGCGGAAGACATTTTCGTTAAAAAGTTATGCTATTTTAATCAGAATGAAGTTGTTTTTTTCTAGCTTTTTGTTGTTTTGATTTTACTCCCATTCTGGCACAATTCGAAATTGACATGTTCGCAAACAACGCGTCGTGTTCATCCAAGCGTAAAGACATACCACACAAAGATGGTACCAGAAGATGCGAGAGGAGTTACTCTTTCAGAATATGTAAAATAATTTGGGGTTTATAAATTGGTTTTCTTTTTATTGACATTTTTCTAGGTGTAAAGTTTTTTTTGACTCACTCGGTAGTTAGCATATTATGTTGGCTAAAACCTGAGGCACATAAAACTTGAAAACATGTAAACACTAATTAACTACAGCTTAATCAATGAAGACATTTTTTTTTGTAACAACCTACCCCGTATACGGGGTAAGTTGTTACACCATACGGGGTAAATTGTTACTTATATGTAAACATACGGGGTAATTTGTTACAATGTGTAAATCTCTTATACCATACTTTTGTTTCAACTTTCCAGTTTTTTGGTATCGTTAACAGTAGATCAAGTAGAGCTCTACAATAGACTAAAGAAATAATAGAAATATCAAAATATTAACACCTGAAAATTGAAACAAAATTACTTTACATGTGTAATGCAATTGGGGTAGGTTGTTACATCAACATGGGGTATGTTGTTGTAACAACCTACCCCTTGGGTGATTTAACACATAAAATCAAGTGTAGCAAAGCCATTAGGCAGAATTACAGGGCATGGCTCAGGGGTATATTAGTGACATACATGTACTATATTCACAATACCAGACTATCATCAGGTGCCTTCAGTTGTAAGAACTATTACAAATTTTATTTTTTGTCAAAAATTCACTTGGAACTGTAAAAAATGGTTTTTGTTGATTTACTTTTTAATAAAACAACGGAGAAACCTCACGACCGGCAGTTCATCACAGCTATGTGTAGGCTGTATATAGATGTCAGTTAGCACGAACTCTCTTGTTCCAACTTAGCACACTGAGAACTGTAACAACTGACCCGTGTAACTTCCATTCCCGGTCTCCCCTACCATTATGCGGCGGTCACAACTCGTCGTAGGCTACAGGGCACGTGCCATCAATGTAGCGAGGTACCTGCGCTGCACGATTTTTCTACGAAATCCATCGTAGGGAGTTGCACGTCGAAGGTACGGCGAGTTGTGACCGCCGCATAAGGGCATTGTAAAAACTTCCTGCACGTCGTACATGCATTGTACCTGCAAGGTACCTCCGCTGCACGAATTTTCTACGAAATCCATCGTAGGGAGTTGCACGTCGAAGGTACGGCGAGTTGTGACCGCCGCATTACTACAGAAACGCAGGAATGGCAGATATTGACTCACGACGCCTGCATGCAACGTGCATGCCACGCAGGCTACGTTGCATGCACGTGCCTCGTAGCCTAGTTGTGACAGCCGCATAATTCAATACTGAATTATTAACGTTTGAAGATATCACGTGAAAATATCACCTGTAATGTCTCCATGAACAGACTTCAATTTGAAACGTTATTATACAGAAAATTATGTAAGTTGTGTAGTCTTTAGCTCTCCCCAGTGGATGTGATGAAATGAGGTTCTTTACATGATGTAATACATTATGCATTTAAATACATAACTCATCCTACAACGATGTACATAAAGGAATGTCAATGATATGGGCCTGTAACCCAAAAGCCCATAGCGGAGAACTTTATTGATGGGGTCGGCGATATGCCCCATCAAGTGTATCACCAACCCTACGAATCAAGTGTGGTTAAGCCTGAGGGTGCACATATTTGACACGGATGATGTCATGAGTTATCATTTCATATCATTTCCATAGGTAAGGATGCGTGATGGTGGTATAGACAGTAATACGTTGGTGGATGCCGGGGAAAGGATGAAACAGACGTATGCCCCTTATGTTTTGGAAACCACAATTTTTTTTTTAAGGCTACGTTCTCCCCCTTTTTTAATCCTAGATTCTTCCCTAAAACCACATAATGTAAATATTAGTTTTAAAAGGGGCTCATTTGTACTACTACCTTCACAATATAAAATTCATACAAAGAACAAAAGAATCTTTCGTCATCTGAATTATTCAACGGATGAATTTTGATTATCAATCAAATTATTTTATTGCAAATCTGTGAATTAATAATATTATCAACGGAAATTTATGATTTGTTTTATTATTTTATTTTTTTTGCGGGTATTATGCATGAACATAACATGTAAATATTCATACAGACACATCACCTTTTAGATTGCATGAATTTTTGGAAATTGAATTTCGACTCTTCAAGAGCATATGGACGAAATTTCAACAACAACAACAAAAAAGAGTAAAAGAGGAAGGGGAAGAAGAAGAAGAAGAAGAAGAAGAAGAAGAAGAAGAAGAAGAAGAAGAAGAAGAAGAAGAAGAAGAAGGGGGAGAAGGCGAAGAAAGAAAAACGACAAGTAGGATCGAACGAGTTGACTCTTTTAATTTTTCGACCAAATTACTACAAACAAACAAAAAAATGAAGTTGTGCTATTAATAGTTTTCAGGCAAGTGATTGCTCCAAAACCAATTGTGAAACACGCAATTGTTTAAAAAAATCAGGTAATAAACGTCAATTAATTTTATTCAAGTCAATGTTATTGGTTTACATATAGTAGCACTGCATTTTATTGGACATTTATATCAATTATGTTTGCAAATCTGACCGGATTTGTATCTATCCACTTTGGGATTAATAAGGGTCGCTACGGGATTAACATGAGTCCGTTTAAAACGCCCACGATGAAAGAACTAGGTCGAATCAGTACAGGGTTGGTCTGGGAGGACCCTCTGGGTCTTTTGCTAAATAAAAGATATCCAAATGAATGTATATTTACTTTGGAAATGTGCCTACTTTTTGCATGAGGCTTAAATTGTAGACTTGCGCTCCCATCATCAAACTTTGCTTTAGAAACGTTATTCACCAGGGGCCATATTCATAAAAACCTTAGTAATGCCAATTGTCAACTAATTACATTGGGAACAGTACATAGTTAGTTGATAACAAGACCTATGTAGGAATTTTTTATATGGGCTTAGGTGAATGTATTTATTCATTTTATTTGCATGATCAAAAAATCATCTTTTCCCAAATTAATTGGCATTTTGATCGTTTTTTTTTTTTTTTTACTTTGTAAATTAATTTTGGAAGGATAAGTCTATCAGGTTTGAGGAATTTTGTTCATCCTACACTTCTCTTTCATTCAATCCTGTATCGGGGATTACTGTACACTGTAGAAAAAAATACAGCAAAGTGATGTTAGCAGAGTCGCCATACAAAAATGTAATTTAAAAAACAGTTTTGTTGTAAATTTCTCCTCTAAGACTTTATGAAAGAGAAGGAAAAAAAATCATAAGCTATAGCTTACGTATTTGGTTAAAACGGAACAAATGTGTTACTCCTGATGTATATTTTGTATTTCTCAATTTATTATTTGCAGGAGAAATTTACAACAAAACTAATTTTTTTTTTTTATTACATTTTCTTTTATGGCGACTCTGCTGACAGCAGTTTTTCTGTAAAAATACAAATAGTTTTTACAATGTAACGCAGTGGGAATATAATTGAAACCCTGAATATAAAAATATCCCAAGTCAAAGTCTTGGCCGAAGTAAGGTAATCATAGGAGCAACGTCTCGATTCGTTTGTCTTTTTATCTTTCGCATATATATATATTTATATAGAGAGAGAGAGAGAGAAAGAGGTAGAGAGAGAGAGAGAGAGACAGTGTACCAATTAAATCTATTTTCAACAGGGTTAGGCTTGTAAAATACATTACGTTAGAGGGAAAGGGGATTCAATCGTTGGAATAAAAATAACCATATTAAAAAGGTTGTATACCAAGAAACCACCACACACAGCTCCAATAATTCTTCGCAATAAAACAAAAACGAATAGATTTGATTGAATAGCATATCGCGTGTATAATGGGAAATTCGAATCTCTTCAATGCAGACGTTAAGACCCAACTTTCCGTGGCGTCATAAAGAAGACGCCAAAGCGCCCCTAACCCTTATATAAACCACGAGAATGTGAACTCGGTTATTTGTACGCCTTGTCGAACCGTGGTGTGACACAACAGAGCCATGGGACTTAAGCTGGTAATTAAGCTGTCACAATCATTTCTAATGACACATTACTTATCCATTCGTTCATACAGTTATTGTAGACCTGTCCCCCGGTTTAGAGGGGAGGGGGAATAAATATAACACGTCTAAAATCGTTCCTGTGAGGTTTATATCGACACATTTGATTCAATTGTAGCAAGGTGCGATATAATACATAGTAGTAAAGATACTGAATTGAATTCCCATCTTTATTCCTTCCTGTGCCATTAAATATGAACGAAAATTGTATGAAAGATAATTTATACTATGGTCTAATATGGAAATTCTTGTTATTCCTTTTTATTGTACTTTATTCCATTTCGCCTTCCTTTTTTATAATCATTATTGTTGAACATTTTGGTAGTTCAATACGGTGGTAGTGTAAAGTAGTAGAATATTTCATCCACGCACTCACACACACACAAACACACACACACATTCACACATACACATCCACCCACCCACACACACACATACAAACACACACACACACACACATAAACACATATATATATATATATAATTATATATATATATATATATATATATATATAGATATCATAAAAAAGTACATGTAACATCGCGTGCCTCTCTTTTGAGCCCCGCTGATGAAAACTCATAATTCTTTCAAAAATAAACCTCACAACATCTAAAACGTAAGTCAACCATGATATAGACATCATATGGTATGATTATTGTCAATAGGTTATTCAAGTCATTCCAATGCAAAGATAACGTCCTTTTTGGCTTGAGACAGACATTTATTGTTCTTATTTAACCCCGTCAAAGAAAGAGGCTTGTTTGTATCCAGGGAAGCATACTTTGGAGCTCATGTAAAAAAAAAATCCTGAAAAAGAGTAAAGAAGGAATGATATTATTTTTATAATTGTTGATAAAGAACAACACAAATATGATTCACCGATTATACACAATATTGTTTGTATTTATTGATTTCCACATTCAGTAAATCTTGATAATGAATGATTAATAATCATGGTAACAATTATTTTATACCCATTGTAGAATATTATTTATATAATATTCACATTCATGTATTTATCATGTTTTTGTGCAGCTATCTCAATATAAAAATTCATAATGAAATGGTCATAAACATCCACCAGTGGTAGTAAACATACAACCTGCACTAACATTATTGATATCCTGCAGCTCCAATTTCCACTGAAATCATGAAAGAGAGAAAAGGCGCCAAAATGACGTGGCATCCATTCATACAACGAAGGTTGCAATCTTCAATCTTACGCCGAAAATAACACCCTTTTACCAAGCCGACATTAATCCTCTCAATCAATCTCATACTGTCCGCCCATGACTGTCTTCCATCACTTCTCTCTCTATTTCTCTCTCTCTCTCTCTCTCTTTCTTCCTCTATCTTTCTCTCTCCCCTCCCTCTCCCCCTCTCTCTGTCTGTCTGTCTGTCTGTCTCCCTCTCTCTCTCTCTCTCTTAATTAATCTACTATGTGTATACATAGTACACGAGGTTGTCTTCCATCTGTTATATTACAATAATGATGATGATAATAATTATGATAATCACAACAATCATATCCATGATAATGACAATGGCATTAATCAAAATACAGAAAACGCATTATTGACGAGGAAAAATGAAAACGGCATAAAAATAAGAGAAAATTGAAACACAATGTAAACATCAAATATTATTGATAAACTTAACTTTATTTTATTTTTAACTTAATGCTTTTGCCTACATGCTAAATCATAAATTTAACGAGGAAAAGGGAGATACTTTGAAAGTTGCAAAGCTTAATTATAACAGACAATGGTCAAATGCAAAGTCATAGATAGAGAGGGGCGAGATTGAGAAAAATCGGTGAAATTAAAAGAGAACACAACTTATTGAGATAGTAAAAGCTGTAACATCAGCAGATATTGCGAAGTAGAAGGAGGAGGGAGTGGTGATGGGTTAACGATGAAACGAGAAAGAGAGAGGATAGGAGGGAGAAAGGAAAATAGAGCATTATATGTATCGGTAAAAATGGTAAAATATCTTCACATCTAAGGTAGATTTCAAAGAGACCGCGAGAAAGAGGAGGAGAGAGAAATAAAGATAGGAAGAGAGATAGAAAGAGAGAAAGAGAGGGCGAGAGAGAGAGGTGTGTGTGAGAGAGAGAGAGAGAGAGAGAGAGAGAGAGAGAGAGAGAGAGAGAGGCAGAGAGGTAGATAAATAGGTGGATCGGCGAGCATTACAGTTTCATAAACCCAGTTGTCTGTTTGGGATATATCAAAACGCGCGATTGTCTGCTTTCTGTTTACACTCACCCATACACGGACCTATCTCTTAATTCGCGCCCCAAGTGAGGGTTTATGTTCATATACAGTTGTTCGTTCCTGTTGCTACGAAAATTAGTGTTCATTGAATCTTCAAAACCTTGTGCGGTGGACAGATGAATCTGAAAGGAAAGGAGTTTATTAAGACCCAGCAGGAGGGACAATGTTGATGGGTCAATGCGCTACATTTTAAGGCAATGCTAAAACTAAACCTTGTCTTTCCATCGTATTTCACGTACAAAAAAAGAAGGATACCTTTGCATTTGTCGCTGGCTGATTTTGGATTTTGGATTTCTACACTTGGACCTTGCTTGTTGTGCCACCAAAAATCATGCATTCATCGTATTTTGTATTCCTGTCGATGAAGTGCATTTGAGTTCAAATAATCATGCACCCAGTACAGAAGTAATATTAATAATTATTTTGTTGTTTTATTTTAAAGGAGCCTTAAATAATCCTTGCGACACGGTGAGGCAAGTGCCATGAGATGATCTCATATTTTATTTGAATGAACACATTTGGATATTATTCAGTGCCTAAACATCATGCATTAATTTTACAGTTTTTAATTTTGATATCGTATGAATATTTCTGATTTCATTCGTCGACTAAGAAGAATTGGAGATTGATTTTATTATTCGAATTGAGACTTTATGATGTGATGCGTTTCATTATTGGTTGTGCACATTCTAATCTGGTTGCTCTAAAACATAAATGTCAGTCTTGTATGTGAAATAGGATCGTCACGTAGTCATTTATCAGAAGAAGACTTTCAGTTTTCCTCTGGGAGCTATGATATTTGATCGACAAAGATAATAAACCTCTTCGACATGGAATCTAACGATGTGGGAAGGTACAAGTTGGTTGCGTTGATTTGGAACTCCTACGAATGATTAACGATAGATAACATTGGACGTGCATTTCAATGGGCCATGAACGATCGCAGTCAAGTGAAATACACGATGAAAGTCAAACTTTCTGACTTTTGGAATGTCTGAAAATAAACGCGGGCGCAGTCGCTTTAGATTTGGACTGGATAGGAATGGGCATGTGTGCAGGCTGTATGTCATATATTCGACAAGCAATGATGTAAAACACATGGGTTTATTGAGCTAAACAGAGGAATGTATTTTATAATGAGGTTGGGTATTAATCTTTGACTATGTGTATAACAACTCGAGCGTGTTCTTTGTAACTTGACGCAGCTCATGGTTCATATGCAACCAACCAAAGGACCAGGACCTTTTCTGATGGCAGATACATTGGAAATATGATTGTATGAATTCATAGAATTCACGAGTTCTCGGTCAATGTGCATGTCACTTACATTTGAAGGAATAGTTGAATACAATTTTAAAAGACTTGTTCCACAGAGAGCGTAAAATCTTGATAGTTCAACACTACGGAGCTGATGGTTTGAAAAAGGGAGAAGGAATATTGGAATTAAGATACATTTTCATTGTCCTAAACACCATCGCCTATCTGAAGGAAGAAAATACGTCATCATGTTCCGTTTGGAGTCTTTGAGGAAACAGAAGGAGGTGGCCAAGCAGAGAGCGATGCCAACCAAGTCATCACCTAAGAGATCCTTCGTAAAGTCCTCTTTATCAGAGACTCAGAAGTCCTCCATCTCGGAGGAACCACGTGGTGAAGAGCTGGAAGGTATACCAGAGTTCATGATCTTTGAGAATGACGTCTTTCAAGGATCTTCGGTAAGTCAAGAAGCATTTATTCTTTTTACTAATTATATTTTATTTTCATTAATCAAAACATTTCAAGTAAGCAACGGTTTGCGTGTGCATCTGGACATGGCATCAAAACATTTTTAGAAGAGTCAAGGGAAGAGTCCAAATAATGCTCGGCTGCTAATGTAAAACAACTCGTTTGTTATATTGAGAAAGAAACTAAAGCAAGAAAGCTATCAATATGACAATGTTTAGTTTAATTGTATCTTCCTCTTCTTTTTTTTTTTTTTTTTTTTTTTTTGCCTTCTAGATATATTTGTATTATACAAAAACGAATAAATTTCCAACTTGATATTTGCATCATACAAAGTGATGCACAGATCAATATATTTGTCTAAACTGGACCCGTTGGTAGTGTCAAAGCCTACGACTTATATTCTAACGTTTTTAACTTGTTGACTTATATTGACTTCTTTACTATAGACGTATCTAATCTAAAGATTGACTCGAAGGATAACACATTCGGGCAGATGCTGGGGCCGGTGAAGATGATTTGCCCTAATTTCTTTGACCTCTTGATTTTTATGTTTCTGCCTGTTTCTTAACATCTATGTTACATATGTCTCAGGTAGTGAGGGTTTGGGATTTAATGGATATACATGTATATTGATGTTCGACAATGATTATCGGAATCGACCTTAATACACGAGTATTGAAGTCACTATCCGAAATACTATACTTGGTTATTTAATTTGGGGCTCTTTAAGTGTCCAGTTTTCTCACGAAGACGGAGAGCTACACCAACATGAATCTGGAAAATTGGTTTATTTAGCAGTAATATCAATACAGAAGGAAAAAAAATCGCTAATCTCTTTAAGGGGAAAAAATCATTTGAGAAATGTAATGTGAAAATGAATAAGATATAAAATAGAACCATACTATTTTCAGACTTTTACACATAATGTTCAAACAGTCCACAAGCACGAAAAGGTTAATTTAATAGAAATGCTAGAACTTGTGCGTAAAGAGTGTTCACTATGTCCCGTTAAAGTGTTATCTTGTCTGGATACGTTCCGTATAAATAGGCCAGATGAAGATGCTTTAACAGGTTACAGCTCGTTGTTCCGAAGGTTCATTTATCCGAAGGTTCGTTGTTCCCAATGTTCGATCTTCCGAACACGTAGATTCCCAATACCTAGATGTTCGTTTTTCTGAAAATGATATAAGGTTCCTTCTTCCGAACATTTGTTTCATTTGTCCGAAGGTTCATTTTGTCCAAAATTGAAATCGGGTTCGTCTATCCAAAAATGAAAACGGGTTCTTTGTTCCGAAGGTTCGTTTGTCCGAAGGTTCATTCGTCCGAAAATTAAATAGGGTTCATTCATCCGAAAATTATTTAGGTTCCGTTATTTCGAAAGTACGTTCGTCCCAAAATGGAATAAGGTTCATTCGTCTAAAAATGTAATAGGGTTCATTAGTCCGAAAATGAAAAAGGTTCATTTCTCCAAAAATGAAATTGGGTTTATTCTTCCGAAAATGAAATAGGGTTCACGGAAACCTGAATACCCTTACAAAAATATCGTGTGGTACCACACAACGGTACCATACAAAATACCACAGGATTTTCCTATGTTTTTTTTGGCACAAATACCATACAGCAGTATCATACAGCCAAAATACCATAGGATTTCCTATGGTTTTGTGGCACAAATACCACACAAAATACCATACAGCCAAAATACCATAGGGTTCCTATGGTTTTTTGGCACAAATCCACAACAATACCATATACAAGCCAAAATACATAGGATTCCCTATGGTTTTGTGCACAAATCACACAAAATACCATACAGCCAAAATACCATAGGATTCCTATGGTTTTTTGGCACAAATACCACACAAAATACCATACAGCCAAAATACCATAGGATTTCCTATGTTTTTTTTGGCACAAATACCACACAAATACCATACAGCCAAAATACCATAGGATTTCCTATGGTTTTTTTGCACAATACACACACACAAATCCATACAGCCAAAATACCATAGGATTTCCTGTGGTTTTTTTGGCACAAATACCCAACCAAATACCATACAGCCAAAATACATAGGATTTCTATGGTTTTTTGGCAGAAAATACCACACAAAAATACCATACAGAAGTACCATACGCAGCAAAAATACCATAGGATTTCCTATGGTTTTTTGGCACAAATACCACAGGATTTCATGGATTTTTAGCACAAATACCACAGGATTTCCTATGGTATTTTAGCATAAGTACCAACAAAATAACCATACAGGTGTACCATACAGCAAAAATACTTATAACATTATCCAAACTAGTACCGACACATCATACCGCACACACTTACCAGGATATGACATACCGTTGGCGACCGGAAACCACACGCGTTAATTCAGAGATCTACACGACTGCCGTACACAGGACTGCCGCTAGACCACCCAAGGATACCATACACTGGTATATAACCACTATTTAGCAAAAATTTGGGTCACGTTAGTTTTTTTTTATTTCTATATTTCTTGATAATAATGCAAATGTCAAAACTATCGCTCATTGATGTCACTTTGTGTTTTAGGAAATATATTTCCTAAAAAAAAATATTAATATGCAGGCAATTACTAGTAATGAGTAAGCTTTACAAAATACTGATTGCGCATACAAAAACATTGTATGCAAATGAGCTAATTACATAGTACCACACGAAGTACCACAGGAATACATACGACTAACAAACTTAGCAGTAAACTGCCATAAATCCACTTTGACTAATGCCCGTTGGTTTCATCCCTGTTGGATGTTTTTCTTCAATCAGTTCGTCAAATTACCATTTGGTCTAATTAATTCCCATTTCGTCTAATCAAGTTGACTAGGGCAAACACCACTTAGTCAATTCCTGTAAGAAACTATCACTTAGAAAAAAATATCCTGTGACAATACTACACAAGGGTAGGTATTGGCGGCGTCCCGGGTGGAGGGGGGACGATCGAGTCCCCCCCCCCCCATCGATTTTTGTTTTCTGGGGGATCGTCCACCCTCGATTTTTAAAGCTTAAGAAAAACATATGTACATATAATAGACGAAGAGGCACAGTGTGCGTAAAATGTACCAAGTTCAGGTCATTAAAAAGCAAAATTTTCGGCTCACGCTTCGCTTGCAAACAAAAAACCAGACAATAATTAAACTAATAATCTTTCTTCAGGTCCCTATATTCATTTATTCTTTTATTTGTTACAACGCTTTATTTGTATCTTTGGCATAATGTGTGGGGTAGGTCATTCTATTGTGAATTTTGGATATTAGCCTACATTTTATGTCTCTTTGGGGTGCTTTACTTATTCCGATCTAGTGTATAATTAATTCCTCTCCAAATTTGGCGGCAATCAGGGGGACATGTCAACTTGATTTTCAAAGCTTCACATTTTGTTTTTATTTTCTAAATAATTTGGATAAATTTTGTATTTGCCCACTTCTCCACATGTGATGGAAAAAAACTTTTAAATTTCTTTAAATTCTTTGTTTTCAGGTCCGTATCGTTATAAAAAGTGACCATATTCAGAAAGGGATTACAAACATAAATATATACATTTTAAAACGTTGATTTATGAGATTTTCACTCGCTCTTCGTAATTGTATTTTCTTTAAGAGTAGTGATTATCAGCTAGTGAATACAATGATTAATGTTATTATAGAGCAAACAAATAACAATACAATGATTTAAATACCATACATGTGGTATTTGTGCCAGGAAACCATACAGCAATACCATACATATGGTATTTGTGCCAAAAAAACATACAGCAAAACCATACATATGGTATTAGTGCCAAAAAAACATACAGAAATACCATACATATGGTATTTGTGCCAAAAAAACATACAGAAATACCATACATATGGTATTTGTGCCAGAAAACCATACAGCAATACCATACATATGGTATTTGTGCCAAAAAAAACATACAGAAATACCAACATATGGTATTTGTGCCAAAAAAACATACAAGAAATACCATAACATATGGTATTTGTGCCAAAAAACATACAGAAATACCATATCATATGGTATTTGTGCCAAAAAACCATACAGCAAAACCATAACCATATGGTATTTGTGCCAAAAAAACATACAGAAATACCATACATATGGTATTTTTGTGCCAAAAAACCATACAGCAAAACAATACATATGGTATTGTGCCAAAAAAACTATACAGAAATACCATACATATGGTATTTGTGCCAAAAACCATACAGCAAAACATACATATGTATTTGTGCCAAAAAACCATACAGAAATACCATACATATGGTATTTGTGCAAAAAAACCATACAGCAAAACCATACATATGGTATTTGTGCCAAAAAACCATAACAGAAATACACCCCCATACTAATGGTATTTGTGCAAAAACCATACAGAAATACCATACATATGGTATTTGTGCAAAAAACCATACAGCAAAACCATACATATGGTATTTGTGCCAAAAACCATACAGAAATACCATACATATGGTATTTGTGCAACCAAAAACCATACAGCAAAACCATACATATGGGTATTTGTGCAAAAAAAACCATACAGAAATACCATACATATGGTATTTGGGCCAAAAACCATACAGCAATACCATACATATGGTATTTGTGCCAAATACCCTTTTCCTGTGTGGTATTTCCCTATGGTACTTCTATGGTATTTGATTGTACCATAGGCATACCATAGGAATACCACAGGACATTCAGAAAAACCATATGAATACCACAGGACATTCAGAAATACCATAGGAATACCACAGGACATTTTTGTAAGGGTAAGGTTGGCTATTTAAAAAAAAAAAAAAAATCCTTGTTGTATAAAAAAAAAAACACCTACTGCCTTTCAGTTGTGGCATTAATGGAGGTGTCTGTTCTTTTTTCTGGATGGGAAAATTCTTAAACCTTAAATGTTATTCACCCTTTTAAACTTAAACTTTTTAAAGATATTTGACTTTAGCTACCCTGCGGATGCGGCAAAATTTATTGGAAGATGCCATATGCATTTTCTTTTTTATTCATTTCCGAATCCGGTATCTACCGCTGTGTGAGAAAGAGAGTCCATCATTGAATTGACTCACAGCGGCATAATTATTATTTTCCAGAAAATTTCCGAATACTCATACCTCTCTTAGTGAGAGTATACAAAAATAAAAAATTTTCTCTACGTCAATTTGAACGACCACACCGTATTTTTTGACCTTCGAGCCCTACTTCGTTTTTGGAGGAATGAACCCTATTCCATTTTCGGACGAATGAACCATTTTCCATTTTTGGACGAATGAACCCTATTTCACTTTCGGACGAATGATCCTTGGGACAAATGCACCTTCGGAACAACGAATCGCACCCCTCTAAATGACGACCAGAGAATTACAGATCAGGTGAAAGTGAAAATGCCTAGCCTAGTGCACAAAAAGCTTTCACAGAAAGAAAAAAAATCTACCGATAGTTTTTCTTTTTCTTTTCTTTTTTTTTCTTTCTTTTTTTCTGTATGTCTATATCTATTCATGATGTCCTGTTATTTTTATTTCTTTCTTTATCAATTTATAATATATCAATCGGTTCAAGCCATTGTTCTTCATAACGTCGGAAACTACATGTAAATTTATAAGTTTGACTCAACAACGAAATTAGCAGATGGTTTTCATGCTCGTATTTCAAACACTAAGGCTGTAACAATTACAATTATTAGGCGCCTTCTCCATTCAAAAGGCGTCAGTTTCTCGCGGAATCCTGTTCCACCCTCGGAAACATCCGGCTTTCAGCTTTTAAGCCGTATCAAAATTTCGAGATTCTATTCGAAAGCCGATAAAACGACGTTTGGAACAAAGGATTTTGGGAAACTGACACCTCGATCGATACAAAAAATATGGTAAAGAGATCATTGCTATCACTGCATAATGTGTGTGTGTATGTGTTGGTGTGTGTGTGTGTGTGTGTGTGTGTGTGTGTGTGTGTGACTATGTGTATGTGTTTGGTTGCTTTTTTCTTTTTCTTTTCTTTTTTTTTTACATAATTTCTAACTCTTTGTAGTTCAGTAGTTGGAAGTAATAAAGGGGGATCGGGAAGCAATTTATAAGTTTACAATGCATGCATGCATTGATATGAACAGGGAAAGTGAGAACAATCAACCAAACAACTTGGATGAGAGAGAGAGAGAAAGAAAGAAAGAAAGAAAGAGAGAGAGAGAGAGAGAAAGAAAGAAAGAAAGAAAGAAAGAGAGAGAGAGACAGTGAGACCGTGAGAGATGAAGAGACAGAAAAAGAGAAATGGCGAGAAAGCACTAGCAATGAGAGAAAATGAAAGCACATTAATAGAATGAAAGGTCATGGCAAGTTTAAGTTTATGTCGAGAGTAAATAATATTTCATTTACATTCCTGCCTACTTCGAACTTATGAACATAATTCCCTTCCATCAAATCACCTAAAACACACAGTCACATCGGTTAGGCCGATCCATAATTATCGTTCCCACACAGACAACCAACTTTCTATTTATTGTAATACAGTTTTGTATTTGGCCTATACCGTATAGTATCGGTCTAGCGGCAATCCGTCACATGTGACTGGTCTTCTAAATGGTCAATTTCGATGGCCCTTTTGCTGTTCGTAGATCAATCGTTTCAGCTCGAGTAACAACCATCATAGAAAATTGAAATATTGACAGATATTTCAGCGTGTTGTTGTTGTCCTATCAACCGAGACATTCCAGAGGCCAGCATTGACCTGACGTAGGTCAATGACCTCGATCACGTGATCAATGGCGCCATATTGATTACGCCCCCAGTCCAATGCAATTTTGATGCATTTTCAGAGCGCGATTCATTATTTTTCCTACATAATTATTAATTCATTTTGAAAGCGAAGTTTCAGAATCTAACACTTTGGGGATGGTTTGTTTAATTGATAAATGGTTGATGTGATAACTTGAGTCGGTTTGGTAAAAGGCTAGGACTGAGTGGTAGGTGTGATCTTTACAGATAAGTCCCTTAAACTGTGTCATTGAGTATTAAGACGGTTAATTTGTTTGTTGTAAAATTTGGCATTTTGGTATTTGGTTTTTATACAAATAATACATTCCTGCCCTTATTATTGGAATCGGTCAATTAGGCTAGATTTAAACACTAACTCTGTGCATGAAGGTAGCTACCTGATCCGAACGAAGTGCCAAACGTTAAATAACTGATTCAGTATATTTTCCCCACAAGAACGCATTTACTTAATGCCAGGTTGCCTGTTATTTCGTATCGGAATTATATATTTTCTAGAATAGATGAATCTGTCATCTTTTTAAAAATATGTTTATAGAGGTGTGTACGCCAGAGGGTTTGTCACATTGAATTATAAAATGGCCGAAAGTTAGGTAGGCCTATAGACTGTTTAGATCCAAAATTATATATCACTGTCAGCATACATCATTTTTCGTATGCTTAAATACAAGAAACGAAAGCACACTCCATTTCTACGGAGGTTTGTTGTTACTAATGTGTTCCATATTACCCTTCGGCCATAACTCAGTACAATTATGATAATGTAGTTGGGTTGCATTTTCGAGATATAAACCACTCGATAACACCGTGATTGAATTGGCCCTTGGACATACCGAAGTGATATGGCGCACCTCAATAAGTTGGACGAACTGGAACCATTACTTCGTAACGGAGTATACGTCTCAAGTACAGCGATAAGGTTCGTCGATCTTTAAATACATGATCCAAAATATGGAATCAAATTATGGATTTAACATGTATGCTTTTATTATTGTTATTGTTATATTATTATTATTATTAGAATAATGACAGATATGACTGTGTACATTATTAGAATAGTAAACGCATTAACCCTTTGCGATAAGTTGCAGTGAGTGTAATGATGTTAATAAGTTTACTACAATTTGTTATCATTGATGATGTAAGTATATAACATAATGATAAGGAAAGTAATAAAACTAGTAATAACGATATTTATAAAAATGAGAATTATTATAGAAATCATTAATAGTGATGATCATGAAAAAAATCATCATTGTTATGTTATTAAAAAAAATATTTATATAATTCATTATTATAACTATGACGAATTACATTATTTGAACGAACATTATTGTTCGTACATAATATTTGAATAATATAATTATTTCAACTCAACTGAAACCATATAAAGCAAACATAATTATTTCGGACCACCCGCCTATCCTCTCCGAAAGGTCATCAAAGGACCGCAAATTAAATAGTGAGTGACCAAATCAGGGCTGGACAATATGAAAACTGAGTGACCCAGATTTTTGGATCAAGACCAGATCATCATGTCATTCTCATGTCAACATTAGACAGTGGCGGATCCAGGATTTGAAAATAGAAGCGGCTCCAGACCCGATGATGGGCCGAGGCGCCAAAATATTTTTATTTTAATATGTCAATGAGTGGTTTTCAAATAATAGAGGGGGTGCGCGTCCCCTCTGCCCCCGCCTGGATCCGCCACTGCATAATTGGTATGGCTGGGGACAAATTATCATACTGTCTACGACTACTAATAATGCTACAATACGATACAACACGATACTCTTACAAATTTGGTAGACTACAGGGTGTTTCCGAAAAAAGGAAACCCAACTATGATCAACAATAATTTCAAAAATATTCCAATGGTAATTATGAAATTTATATCACTGTAAAGTGCAACTCATTACCATTCTAATGATATCTCTCTCACGTCACCCATATCATGCTTCGCTGAACCCCATTGTTCTGAAAAAGTCTTGTAAAATTGTGCGTGGTTCACTTTCATGCACCTTGAGATGGTTTGTGTGAATGTGCCTGGAAAGGAAACCCAACTTAAACTTCAAAAATATTTCAGTGGTGATTAAGAAGTTAATATCACTGGAAAGTGCAACTCATTACCATTCTAATGATACCTCTCTCAGCTCACCAATATCATGCATCACTGAACCCCATTGTTTAGAAAATTGTCTCCCAAAATTGTGATAGGTTCTCTTTCATGCTCCTTGAGATGAGTTGTTTAAAGGTTCCTAACAAATGTAAGTAAAGCATTCCAGTGACTTTAAATAAATGAGTTTGATAATTGGGTTGGAAATGTCTACTTATTTAGTCCGTTAATCTTACCATCCAGGTAATTTCAACATGTTACTGCTCACGACAACCCAGAGAACCTTCAGTTCTCCGTGAATAATGTTAGAAGCATAACAGTGCATCAATCACAATTTTGCAAGACATTTTTAGAACAATGGGGTTCAGTGATGCGTGACATTTGTGAGCTGAAAGAGATATCAATAAAATGATAATGAGTGGCACTTTCCAGTGATATAAACGTCATAATCACCACTGTCATGATTTTTAATGATTGATGATGAAAGTTGGAATCTCTTTTTAAGCACATTTTTTTAAAGCACAACCCATCTCAATGAGCGTGAAAGTGAACCACTCACAATTTTGCAAGACATTTTTAAAACAATGAGGTTCAGTGATGCGTGACATTGGTGAGCTGAGCGAGGTATCATTAAAATGGTAATTAGTTGCACTTTCCAGTGATATAATTTATATAATCACCACGGTAACATTTTTGAAATTATTGATGATCAAACTTGGGTTTCCTTTTTTCTGGGTCACCCAGTATTTGTGCACCCTAACAAATAAAATGGTAGATGATGACCCAATTCTGGCTACGTTGGGATTTAAAAAGGATAACATAAAATAGATGAATATTTTCACAATACATTGATTAGCAATAATAGTGATTTGTGTTTTAGGACAAATTTTAAATAATCATGATAATGATGTTAACTTTTGATGTATCCTCTTCTTGAGTGCATTATGAAGGCATTTGCATATGACATGAACAGGGGAAGATGATAGCAAGAACATGTTTCCTATAAATCTAATTTAACACGTCGTTAAATTGTAACCGACTTCTTGCATTTAAATCTATAAAATCACACCATTGTCTGCAGGTTTCATTACGTAGTGAATGTCAGTCTCCTTGGAGGGGAGTCTATATCTTTTGAAGATTCTATGCATATGATATCTCCCATCTTTCTCTCTTCTCTTCTCTCGCTCTCCCTCTCTTCTTTCAATCTGTCCTTCTCTTTCTCTGTCTCTCTATCTCTGTTTCTGTCTCTGTCTCTCTATCTCCAGCTCTCTCTATCTCTCTCTTCTCTCTCTCTCTCTCTTTCTCTCTCTCTGTCTCTGCCTCTCTCTCTGTCTCTCTCTCTCTGTATATCTGTCTGTCTGTCTGTCTCTCTGTCTCTCTCTGTCTATCTCTCTCCCTGTCTCTGTCTCTCTCTGTGTCTCTCTGTCTTTGTCTCAATATATTTCTATATCTCTCTTTCTCTCTACATGTCCATATGCATTTTATATTTCATTTCATTTCCTTCGTTTCGGCTCGGCTTCTTCTCTTATTTGGCATTTTCTCCGAGTCATGATATCATATGATATAAAAGATTGATTTAAAATGTGAAATCCCTGGTCATCCACTTATCACACTCGGAAACTTTTCAAAACGACCCTTTCTCCTCTAAGACTCCCATTTTATTAGGATGTAAGATAACCTCTGATTCTGACAAAAACAGAACGATTACGTTTTGATGCCTGCTTGTGTTTCTGACCGAAAAGTAACGAAACGTATGGCAATAGGTTGATATGGCACAGTTGGTACATAGAACTGCAAAGTTGTGGAACAAGCTACTCACCATTCTAAGAACGCTGATATCCCCGACCATATTCAAGAAATTGTTGAACTTCAAAATACTATAAAATTAATGCATATGTCTTGACTTCATTGACTTGTCTTTTTGAAGCCTTCATCCTTTATGGACCTAGAACAGGTCCTATGGAACCATTTGTGAATCACTGTGATCTATGAGTAAAAGACGTTGCGTTAAATACCTCATGGACTGGATTTCATTTTCGTGTGTATCCATGCCAAAAACAATGGTACGAAGGTAGAAAGTCACTAAATATGATAAAATACCATCTTATCATTTTTGAATGACTTGTTGATATCAAGAAAAAAAATTCTTCTTTCAGAGACTGTTATCCACGTGCGTATGAGCATACATGCATCCCATCTGTGTATGTAAGTATAAGTTTACCTCGAAAAGTGTTTATTGCGACTGTTTCAAACTTCCATAATCGGCATTTTCATCATGCCATGTATGATAGTCTCCCAGGGAAAATACCGATGCATCGAAAATTAAATAAAAAATGAATATACAAAAGGAAATTATTTCATTGAAATAACAGGAAAAGTGAGAACAAAAAATAAAAAAATACCTAAGAAAGAAAAGAAAGAAAAGAAAATTGAAAATTAAAATGAAGACAAAAAAGAAATTGAAAAATGCAACGAACGAATAACATTTATGGATTTAAATTGATTAAGCAGATTACGATGATAAGTTAAAAAAAATAATAATAATTTTGAACTAATTTCAAACAAATATATAATTTTTCATTTTTTGATGAGCATTAAAAAATTGTTAATTCGATAATTATTGGTTTTATTTCTGTACTTATTTCTACTACACTAGCCACTGGCCTGTGTCTAGTCTCTTGACCTCTAAACTTATTGTATGTGGTTGTATCAAAAACACACAACTTGATACAACCCCTTCATATAAGGAGTGAACAACCCAGCTTTTGTGTGAAACATTACACAATTTGAATTTTAGATGGAAGTTTCCTTTCATATTAATGTATTTCTCTCTCTCTTTCTCTCTCTCTCTCTCTCTCTCTCTCTCTTTCTTTCTGTTTCTCTATCTCTCTATCTCTCTATCTCTCTCTCACCTATCCGTACTTGTTTTTTTTCCTTTTCACTTTCACTCCCAAGGCATCCCCTCTCTCAGCTTTGTGTTAGATTTGCTACGTTGTTCCCATTTATTTTGACTTGCTTCTTATAGGATGACCATCAAAGTTGTTTGGTTTATCCTTTCCTGACTGCAGTGTTCACAAAATTGCATTTCAAATGAATTGCGGTGAACAGCGAGAGACAATCTCTGAGTGGGGATCGATGTTTCAAAGAATTCGGAAATGATGAATCGGGCGTACTATATCTTTTCTGAAATTGTTCTAAGAAATCACCATCTCGAGCAGGGATAACCGGTATCAGTAATATAAATATTTGTGAGGTGTATCATGAAAATAGGGATGTTGCGGTTTGGGAGTGGTTTGTTAATGTTATTGAACATTGTTCAAGGGGGTTACGACATATTACTAAAATATTTATATCAAACATGTCTAATGCAAATAACCGAATCTTAACCCCAAAATATTTATCCACGTTCAGAAAAATCACATGATTACTACATAGTAGTTTGTTTTAAGGTGATTGTGAGTTGTCAGACTTTTTGTAAGGGTTTACTAGAATCGAATTGATTTAAACAATATATTTCGACTAATTCGTTTGATAATAAATGTGTAATGACAAAAGTAATTCTGTGACAACTCACAGGTAATGTTACAATAGAGGAACACGCATTTTCTCCTATCGGATAGGTGTCGAGTTTTGTATAAATGTTGTTCTAGTGGTTCCAAAGCTATTTGAGAAAAAAAAAATGATAATCGATTCGGTTTCCAATCGTCTGAATGTGGAATACACATTTTTGTCATTATTGTAGAACTATGAATGAAATACTTAATACGTTTATTTACCTAATCCTGTCTGTGCTTGTTTAGGGCATTAATGTATGGGATTTCTGGCAAGGCTCCAGGAGAAGGGCATTTTGATTCTGATGGAGTTCCCCTCTTGCAATCAAATGTAATCTGATCAAATGTTTGATTCTCTGACTGTAAGTAGAATAATTAAAACCAGTTTATTGGAAACCTCTCTATCGCCTTAACCACATAATAATAAAATCTTCATTGCAGTAAATTAAATTTCTCTCTGGTATAACATCATTATTCGCATTGCAATTATCATTTTAATCCCACGGACCGAATTGGGGAGCTTTAGATTACTTATTTTATCTTTATTAAAAATAAAAGGTTTGTGTAGTTAATTACTGGCATTGCTTATCTAGCACCTTACATTCAGAAAAGAAAAAAAAAAAAACGTTTATAGTCACAAATATTTGTTATAGTCTAGCTAATATAAATTGCTACTACTTCAATATTATATATTGTTTGTATACTGTTCATATCTGTTTGCATTTTGAAATTAGTTTGTAAGTTTTTATATGTATGGAATTTAAAGAGGTTAACCCAGCTTTCCAGTGTCTACATTTAATACACCACGCGACCATATCCCTATGACGATCATGTTTAAGATATCCGCATATTCTGCATCCATGTTGTTCACCCCGACAAGATAATACATTAATTGGATGAATTACAGAGACAAATATTCTCGAGTGACAGGTTGATTTGCGTTACGGGCGAACTATTCTCCTTCTTCGTTATCTCCTTGTTTCACTTCTCTCTACTCAGATCATCACTTTCTATTTTTGTCTTTTCTACGATTATTTATAGCCCCATCGTTATAAGAACGTACTAACAATATTATGATCAATAACATTACTTAAATTAATTTTGACTCAGTTAAAAACATATCACCGATTTAAATGTTTTTGTCAGTATATTGAAATTCGGAATACCTACATCTATGGATAGGTCTGCGCCTCTGTTAGACCTTAGGTTTAACGTTTGTAGAAAATGGAACTCTTATAATTCGTAATACTGCTCGCGATTTGGTGTATCTTTAAAAATAATACTTTCCTCCTTCGAATATAGGTAACTGAGTAATTTCTTAACATATAGGAAACCTGATTTATGACCACATTGCTAATTTGTCTCATAAAGTGATGAATTGAATCATTTCCCAAGTCATCAAATAAGTAATAACATACAGTTTGGTTGTCTGTATATCTCTCGAACTTTTATTTCCATCTTTCTCTGATATCTCGCATTCACCAAGAGCATTTTTTTTTTTTTTTTTTTTTTTTTATAGATTCAAATCAAGTACTAGCAATCGGTCGTTGTAGAGTAACATTCAATAGCTAATGACAGACCATTTGAATTCATTTTACCTCCGAAAATTTACAACCTTGAGCACAAACATTTAACGATGGGTAACAACATAACACACCACATATTTAATATGAGTGCTCATTTTTAGTTCATTGTATTTTTTTATTTTACTATTTTTTTTTCTTCATTTTAAGTGCAATTCGTTATCCGTTCAGTTCCCCTTTCCTGTCTTTACTTGGTACAGAATTATCATATCATTTTAAAGGCCCCATTTTGATATTTTACTATAAAAAAGAGACATCGTCGTGATAAAATTTTCTAGTGTACTTTTTTCTCTGCGGACGTGTGTATGTGTGTGTGGGTGTGTGTGTGTGTGTGTGCGTGGGTGTGGGTGTGTGTGTGCGTGTGTGTGTGTGTGTGTGTGTGTGTGTATGTGTGCGTGTATGTTTTATGCGTGTGTGTGTCTCTCTCTCTCTCTCTCTCTCTCTATCGCTCATTCCTTCTCTATCGTTCCATATCTATAAATTTCAATTCAATGTAAATGTTACTCTGCCTCATCCCCATCTCCCGATTTTCGATAAATTTATGTTTTTGTTTATTTTCCCTTTTTCCACAGTCTCGTTGGAATTTTACAATTCAATTTTCCCTGTGCTTTTTAAAATTACTTGTGGCTTATTCATTTTGGGCAATTAACGCTAAAAGCATCCGGTCCTCTTAAAAGAAGATGTGATTTATTTATGATGGACATCATTCTCAGAATACCTTCTTATGATACCGACATCGAGAGCCCTTGCCAGGTCATCGTCTAAGTATGTAGATTAAACGAACTACAAGGTGTCTCAACAACAGCAACAAGAAACGGGAAAAGGGTAAGTGATTAAAAGGTTGTGACATTAACTTACCATGAAAAACATCCCTCGTGGCAAGCGGGAGACAAAAGGACCAAAATAACGGACGTGGATGATAGAGAAAAAGAGAGAGGAGGAGAGAGAGAGAGGGGGGGGGGGGGGGAGGGAGGAGAAATTATCCAATGTTTTTTTAGAACAGATGTTGCAAATCAATTTGAAATACTTTGTGAAAAACGATGTGCTCTGAAAGACCGTCGAAAGTATTCCACTAGATTTGACTATAGTAACAACCTCGAACTTCATGAACTTAGAATTGGTATGATGACAATGAAGTATTTTATTAATAATAATAATAATAATAATAATAATAATGTGATTTGTATGGCGCACGTATCCACTCTGTAGAGTGCTCAAGGCGCATTCCTTTCATTTCAAACGTGTTTAATATTATGGAAATCCATATTCATCTTTTTTGTGTGTGTCAAGATGCAAAACAAAATTACTGAAAACATGTTATTTTAAACAATAATCTTTGACATATTCGAAATATCACATCAAGTTCAATTAATCATGACAACAGATGAATAGATAAAAGAATATAGAATAGAACAGATAGCTCATGATAAACATCGTTCGAGTGCGTATTTGAATCACAGGAAAAGGTGTATTGTAGGCAATTGTGAAACACAAACGTCATTATAATTTCAAAATTACTCTCCTTCCAATGTAGTGTGTTTGAGTTGAGGGTTGTATATAAATTACATTACAATCAGTTTTCACTATCCTTTATAAAATGTATTTGAATTTAAAAAGTAAAGCATGCAGGTATATAGCTTTGTTATTTGTTAATGGGGAAGGGGTAATTTGATTTCAAAGAAAACAAGGTATAGAGCAAACATAATCATGTATCAAAACTGTGCACATGCAAATCCATACACTAAGTCATGTGACTTTGTAAAATATAAAGTGTATAATTTTTGTATTGGTTTTCGATCGTCAAGTTAATTCAAAATGACCGATGTTTGTTTTATCAAGATTACTCTTCTATAATTCAAAAGCCTCAATAACCGTCTGTTACCTTAGCGCTATGACTGCTCACTGGGGAAACATAATTCAAAGTTCGAGCGCATCAATCCAACCGTTTATAACATTCTATGACAGTTTTGCAATATTCGTTCACCATAAATTTTAAGTAGTCAGTTAATCACGTTATTGTCTAGCACATTAATGCACCAAAATTGTTTTTTCTCCTCTTGTTGTGAGTGAAAGCTGGAGGGATTTTTTCTTTAAATTTTAACACGAATAAGAGGCCTATATAATTTTACATTACCCGCGACAGAACATAAAAGTGCATTATGTGTATTATGTATTGTTACGTAGTGCCTTAAGGATAGAGTTAAAGAGGGATGGGGCTATTAATACACACTCTCCTTGACATTATTATACAAAAAGGGTTATAAAATGAAAATGCACTTATTTTAAGCTATGTTGCAAAACTTATGAACGTGCAATGTCATTATCACCAACCTTGTATACCAAACTAATTGCTGTATAATTATGTATCACTTTCCCAAAATGCATTATTAAGCAAATACAAGCAACAAAATTCAAGGTTGAAATGTTGTTCTGTATGTTTAGGCCAAGCATATAAGCTTTAATTAAAATGGATTAGTGTGCTAAAGTTCGGTATAAATATGTATATATAACTAAACCTTAGATATATATTTTTTATCATTTGTTAATTTATGTTTGTGTAATTGAGTAAACATCATTAAAAAACATAATAATGTATTTCTAATGACACTGTCCATCAATACCCCTTGAAACTGGGCGTCAAGAATATTGTGTGCCAACTCATGGATCACTCATGTCGTTTGGCTCTCTCCACTTACATGTTTGCAGTTTAAAGACAACCATATATTATTCCCTAACCCTTAGTTGTTGTATAAGAGTGACAACTATTAATGGTTTACCAAATGACTTTACATTCCTCCTGTTTAAGGAAAGTATTTTGTTTATTGCTTAAGGAAAGAAGTTACGAGTTAATATGCAATGGCATGCATGGTTCCACTATACTTTAATTCTAAATTATCATCACTGTGTTTTATGTTATATTCCGTTTGAAGTGTGAGGTAATTTATTAGTACTGTGTACCGAAGCGACTCTCCGACACGGCCCATAAAACATTTTCGCTTTGAGTGTATTCTCTCATGATGAGAAGACTGACAATAACAGGAGATATATATTGTATTATTTATTCAAATGAGATCATAAATTAGAAGAGCTTATTTAGTTTGTAATAAGGGCCGAAAGTAGATATCAGGAGAATGATACAGATGTAGTGATATAGCAATTTAGATGCTGACATGGCAAGTTCTCCCCCCCCCCCAAAAAAAAAAAAAAAAAAAAAAAAAAAAAATGTCAAAAAATTCAAAGAGTAGAATGTTAAAACATTCATATCTTCTCATAAATTGATTGCGAGAAAGAAAGAGCGACATTATATAAAAAGAAAGAGAGAGGGGAGTGACAAAAAAAAAGAACAATATTTATATCTACGGCTGAAGTGTGAGCGAAAGGGAAATAGATTCGGACATTCAAACACAGAGACAGGCATACCTGTAGATGAAGAAAGAAAAATGATTTACTCAATGCAACCTAATGGAAGAAAAGAGAAAGGCAAATTTTTCAAGAGTACAGGTTTTCTGGTTTCTATCTTCATCCTCCCAGAGGCCACCGTCCCTCTCTGCGCACATCCTCCCTCGTCTCAACATATCGTCATCTGCACAGGGGTGAAACTATTCCCCTCTCTTGCTTCAATAACCTTGATCTCGACTGCAACCCTTCTCCAGAGGTCTTCACGATTTGCTTGTAGTGAAGACCTTCGACTTGACATCAATGATCATGAAATGTCAAAGACAATAATGAATTTAGTTTTGGATCCGTCTCAATAATTTGTTGTTATTGATTTGCTTTTTGTTCTTTACTTTCGTTTTGTAATTGATGTTGACAATCTAAAAAAAGAGAGAAATAACAGAGAAACATCATTACTAGTTACATATCATAGATAAAATCCTAAGTTACCATAAACACACCAAAAAAAAAATCATTGGAACAGAGTAATAATAACTTTTAAAAGGTAAATTTTTGTGAGTGTATTTTTATTTTGAATACGCTGTATAGTCTATCAACCTATGCTCCCACTCTCTTTGGTGAATACAGAAATCGATTGAAATTTGATTAAAATTTGATAACCATGCATGTATAAAATATTGGGGTTTTTCGTCTTTTGTTGCTTCATAAGAGAAACTAAAACCAAAGAAAAGAAGGGAAAAGCGGGCTGGACATTTCATCAGATACACGCTCAAAAAAATCCATTTGTATAATGAAATGTACTGACTCAGAAACAGAATTGTCAAATATGGAACCGTATATTTTCCAGGGAGTAGGCACGAAGTGCCATCCAGCAAGGAATAGGGTTTATTGGCTGACAACTTCTAACAGAAAACCAATGTTAATCAAAACAAAAGCTTCCATTTTCCCTAAAGTTGAAGACTGGAATTTAATATATGCAAATATCTTGATTTCCATAATTTCATACGTCCCTTCATCTTTATGCTACGTATTCAGGTACGATATATTATTTGAAATAGTGCATTGTTTAATATAAAAGTTTGGAAATATTATGTTTTGCTCTTTTCTCGATTATTATCATATTGCAAGCAACTACAATATAGCCAAAGTTGTATTATAATATTGCCATCTCAACATCGGCCTTCAGTTCGGTTAGTACTTCATCTTTTAAATTTAAGGTTAAACAGAACGTGCCTTGGTATTCAATTAATGTCTATGGGTGTGTAATGAATTCATTATGAAATGAAAAACCGCTTCGATGATTCAAATCAAACGCCCAATTAATTTGAAAGTGAGTAATTATACAGCATTCGACCTTCAGAAGGAGGCACGCACATTTCTTCCGTTTACCGTGAGAGGTACAAATTCCATCAGATCAACAAATAGCCTTCGACGGTATTTGACGACTCGCTTTCATGATAATTTCAAATTAGGCGGTGTGGATAATGCTGTCATCTCTATGTACTCATGTCACTTGAGAGTATTTGATAGTATTTTAATGAATGTAATTGCCATGGTCTCGTGATGTTGTTATTCTCTATAAAGATTATAATCGACAACTCTATCATCTAGCAATCACTGCAACTTATCCGCAGTGCTAATCGGGGGGGGGAGAGGTTATCACCTATTAGCTAAAATCAATCCAACTGGGATATATAAAAAAAAAAAAAAAAAAAAAAAAAAAAAAAATCAATTTTAGGACAATCACCATGTTAAAATTACATAGTTCCAAAGTTGGGATTGATTTTAAATGTTATGAATCACCCCCCCCCCCACCTTTTTTTTTTTTTGTTGTAAACCATCACAATGTTTGATTGCTCGATTGATAGGAGAATCTATATATCTGCATGGTCAATTTCCTATAAGAGCAACAATTAATTTATGAATGACATTGATAGAAATTATATTCCAAAGGTTGTATTTATAATCTATTAGGTTTTGCTGTATCATTTTCCATTCAGTTCTCTCATCGATCTTAGATATTGAATGGAAGGGAAACTGTACAGCGTAAGACTGAAATGCTCAAGGCAAGACGAAATGTTAAAATTTATAATAACGAAACGTTACGCCATCCATTGAAAGTTCTCAAATCTGATTACAAAATAAGCTAGCGTGCCATTCCCACATAATGAATGCACAAGCTGTGTTGTCATAACACAACATAATTATGATGAGGTCGTTGGTCTAAACATGGACCTATGGTCTGAAATTTCATATTTGGGGTGTATTGGAACAGACATGGACCTATAACTTCTGTCCAAAGTTCATGTCCTTTCTCATGTATGGAATGGCACTTTTGACAAATGTGTTCTGATTTTTGAAGGTGGTGAGGATGGGGGCGGGGGGTTCAAGAGTCTCAAAATCACGCACGGCAATCGCCCTGAAATATTTTAACCTTGGCAGAGGGAATTGGCTTCCGAGTAAGGCGCCTTCTCCAAACAAAGTGCGTCAGTTTCCCGCAGCTTCCTGATCCAACGCGAGAAACAATCGGCTTTCTGCTTTTAACGTGTTTAAGCCGGAATTCTATTCAAAAGCCGATAAATCGTCTTTTGGTACAAAAGACGCGGGAAGCTGACGCACTTTGTTTGGAGAAGGCGCCTTAAGTTCACGCTTGCCTTTAATATACAGATTCATGGCAGCCTGAGTAAGCATAACATTTAATGGCGCATCAACAAATTTCAACTTTAAAATTGGGGAGGGTCGGAATCACTGACGGAAAGGTGGGTTGTGAGGTTTAGCATAATATAATATGAGCCAGAAATGATGCGTAATAAAGACCATTATCTTTTATTTGTTAATAAATTGATTTCCATGGGAAACGGGTGAAAGCATTCATAATCAAAATATTGATACAAGCAGAAACACTATGAAAAAGAATGGTCACAATTTATACACCAATCCAGTTTGATTGTCGTCATAATTGACCCGGAACGGTATATATCCTAAATATACCCACATTGCTGTGTGATGCTTTGTTTTGTCTTTTCTTGTCTTGTCTTGCCTTGTTTTGTTTTGTTTTGTTTTTGTTTTTGTTTTGTTATTGTTTTTTGTTTGTTTGTGTATTGTTTGTTTGTTGATGTTGTTTTTGTTGTTGTTGTTTTGTTTGTTTGTTTGTTTTTTGTTTGTTTGTTTGTTTGTTTGTTGTTTTTTTGTGTGTGTGTGTGTTTTTTTTAGAATAAGAATTAGAGAGTTTTTATTCCATATCTGCTAAGGGGAAAAAAAACCCACATCCGAAAAACAACCCTCTCCTTACGACTTCTTGATCAGCTTTGCTCTTCCGTGCTTGTAGCACAAAGCAATACATTCACTCATCCTGACGCCGAACATTGAAAGGCGGTGAATAGTCCTATCTCGACAACTGCTCTGTTGACAACTACAATCTGTACAACTACTGCGAATTAGGAGAGTAGGCAGTAGTTGTCCATGGCAGGCGCGTATCCAGGATTTGGCACCCCGGGGGGCCCGATGTGATTTTGAATTCTTGGCGGCCCCCCCCCGCCAGTGGGTGGCTCCAGAAAGAATCAATCCTATTTATTATTTCTGAGCGTACATGGGGCGAGCCAAAAGTACACAATTTTTTTACACGTCACGCTGGCCGCGAGCGATAAGCGGGGGGGGGGGGGGGGAGGAGGGGAAGGGCGGGGGGGCTCGATGTTGGATTTTTTTCGCGGCCAATCAAAAAAGGTGTATATATCAAGCCAATAGGGGTAATAGGCTTTGAGAGGTCCAATATACAGCTCATACATAGCCCATTTTTCTGTTGTATTATATTTTTTACATTTTGCTCAATTTGGCGCCCCTTTGGATTCATTGGCGTCCCTCCTGGTCGCCCACCCGGGGGCCGCGGGCCCACTAGAGGCCCCCCTCGCCCCCAGAATATGCGCGCATCAAATGGAGTGGCTGTCAGAGAGGAATCGCCCGCTGGGATGTTGATCAATGGTGGGGTTTTGGGGGTCGGTCGCTATGGATGCGGGAAAGAAATAGCAAGCTCGCTCTGCAAATAAGAGCTGATAGCGTTCCACGCGTGAAATCTAATGTAATTACATTTTTTTTTTCTTTTATTATGAATTTTGCACTTTTGCTTTATTATTACCGGGCGCATGTGGTCGTGACTGTTACTACAGTGTACATATGATTATTGAGGCTAGTTTACAGTAATGCTACCCACAGATACGAAGATATATGATGAGATGTGTGTTTCACGGCTCTGTTAGGTCACATATCATCATATAATAACCGTGTCTGGGGCTAGGGCAACCCGTCACGCACATTTATCATACTACCATTCCAACGAATAATAATGAAATAAGATTTTGCTGAAATGTTAAATAAAAAAAATAAAAAATCGTAATGTACTCGCATTGTATCGTGATCTCAACGAAAAAAAAAGCTTAAACATTATCAGTACGCAATGGAAGCTCAATGGTCGCTGGTTACCCTAATACCGTCATCATTGGGAGTATAGGGGATACGTTTAAACTGGGAAGTATTAATCGTGAATATTATTCGATTTAGAGTAGAATAAAGGTGTAAGGATGATCCTATGAACAGCGATCCCATGACCAACAAATAAACATTCAGTTTAGAACACATTTTAATTAAAGAAAAACTGATCCTCCAACGTAAACTAAGATTTAAGTCTGTATAGTAAAGCAATATTATATTGGTGATTTCTTATTTGCTATTCGACAACTAGGTTCGGCCTTAATTTTCCAGTCATCTTCATTGGATTATGAATATTTTAGCTCAAAATGCTCATAGAGTAAAGGTGCTATCAAAATATAACAGATATATCCACGATTAGAAGCCAGTGCAAAACTCGCAAACAACTAGATTGTACCTTGAAATGAATGGCATAAGGAAACTGTTTTCATCTTTGGGACACAAAATATTGTACAAGGTACAAATATGCATAATAATGACCAGACAATCATCAATTATTGTTTCAGGTGATATATTAATCCACATTTATAAAAAGATAACATTGGCGAAAGAATAATTGAATTTTGCAGCTGAAAGAATATTCTGGAATCAATTATGCAAATGCTTTTAGGCTTTTAAAAGTGATGTTCGTGTCTTACTGATTTAATAATTGTTTCAAACAATACTTGGATGAGAGTGGATACATAGTTTGGCATTGGAAATCGGACAGAACGGGGGAAAATTAATGTTGGGAAAGTGTGAAAATAAACGGGGATTCGCGATGTTAGGAACGATGAAGGTGTCAAAAGGACACATTAGTGAATTCAGAGATCAAACATGGTTGTGGCAGAAAAGAGAGAAAGAAAGAGATAGATAGAAAGAGAGAGAGACATAGAGAAGAGAGAGAAAGAGAGAGAGTGGGGGGGGGCAGGAGGTGGATACTGACATTACACGAATGTAACGAAAAAGAAAGTATCACAAGTGGACAAATTCGGAAAAAGCAATAGGGGGAAGTAGGGGGCTACAAACACAGACATAGAGCGGGGGAAGAAAGTAGCGCAGTCGCTAGAAAAGGGATAGGGAAAGTACGATGAATGAAGAGGGAGAGAAAAAGAGAGGGGATAGATAGAAGAGAAGATGAGCCAATAAAGGGACATATTTTATAAGCAAACTGGCACATGATTGAGTACACATGCAGAGAAAGGGTACGATCAAAGATATATTATAGAGACAGAGAGTGAAGGTAGCCAAATTTCGGAGAAGGGATGTGAGAGAGGGGGAAGTAGAGAGAGAGTGAGAGGGAGAGAAAAAGGAGAAAGACAGAGAGAATAAGATAAGAAAGAGATCGAGAGAGAGTGAGAGAGAGAGAAAGAGAGAGAGAGAGAGAGACGGGGGAAGGGGTTTAAAACTGCAGGGAAAAAAAGTAATATCATGACAAACGTAGTCCCAATTGGCTAATGCAGGTGTGTGCTTTCTCCCCCGTTGGATGCTGCACTCCCTCATAAAACTTTAATTAGGATGCCTTTTTCAAAAAAGCGATGTGATTGATGACAAAGGAAATTAATGAGAACATCCTTGGATTTAGACCTTCTGAAATTCATCTCTTAATTGTTTCAGTGG
>CALNVZ010000649.1:27187124-27192124 GCA_940671915.1 Paracentrotus lividus
TCTCTCTCTCTCTCTCTCTCCCTCTGTCTGTCTGTCTCTCCCTTCTAACACATTTTCTTGTTTGTTGCGAATCGTCACTGTTCCCTTTCCAAACTTTGTCCCCACTAAAGATGAATTCACAGAACCTATTTGTTTGTTGAGCCGACACGACAGTAGATGTTAAGCAACAATGACATAATTTTAATTTGATTTTATATTGGTTAGGTTATAAAAGTGTTGATTATTCCCCTTCCACACACGCACACACTCACTTACAAACGCACGCACACCCTCCTAGACAGACACACAACCACACACACGTACATACATTTACACTAACAATAAATCTACAGAAAAAGAAATGACCCCAAAAATAAAAATAAATGACTTAAAGTTACTTTTGTTAAATTCAAGTTTATATTTTCACCTCGATAGAAATCGGAAATCTGAATGATATTTTATGACCCCCCCCCCCAAAAAAAAAGCAACAAACTTGTTAACATTTGAGTAATATCAAATGTATTTACAAAATGCTTAATTTGCATATCAACACAAATGAAGGAGATAAGAGATATATGTATCGATATTTTCTTTGGAAAAGAAGGGATTCATTAGAAAGTCGCAGTGGTCCCCCCTTTTCATAATGGCGATGAAAAAAATGAAAATTTCATTTACTTAACGATAATTCCCCCAAATTGTTGATTAAAAGAAATACTTTTGATTTTTTCCTCAGGATCCTTTACTCACCTTTTTTCCCTTTCCGAACCTTCAAATATTAAAGGACAGCGATGTCAATGAAATCAAACTTCTGATCCCTCGTTCATTAATTGTTTTATTTGTACTAGTAAGTATAAACTTATATCGGCTACTAGCTACGAAAATCACCTCATGGCTTTAATATTTAGCTCTGTGGTATTTAATTGATAGGACATATTCAGGTTGTTGTATAAATACACGACTGATCCAGGATTGCGAATCACCAGGAAATAATCTTGGCTAAATTCCAAGGTCAGATGGCATACCATCTTAAAGGTATTGGTTAGCATTTTGCACATTTGATTTAAAGGGGAATCCAACCCAAGGAGAGAATCAACCTTACAGGAAAGAGGAAAATGAGAAGAGCAATCTAAAAAAAAGGTTCATCAAAATCGGTTATAAAATAAGAGAGTTATGGAAGTTTGAAAAGTCTAGTTGTTCCTTCTATGGGGATCCTCAAATTGGCATCATCGGCTTCAAAATGGCCGATCTAATGGACAACTCTCTATTCATTTTGCACACAAATTTTCAGATGTTCCCCATTTTCTTTCAAAATATGTCTTCTTTACTTCTGAGCTCAAAATATGTCATGGGAAAATATATTTCACACAACATATGTTGAGCTCAGAAGGAGGTAAGATATATTTCGAAAGAAAAATGAATGGAGAGTTGTCCATACGATCGGCCATTTTGAAGCCGATGATGCCAATTTGAGGATCCCCATAGAAGGAACAACTAGACTTTTCAAACTTCCATAACTCTCTTATTTTATAACCGATTTTGATGAATTTTTTTTTTAGATTGCTCTTCTCATTTTTGTCTTTCATGTAAGGTTGATTCTCTCCTTGGGTTGGATTCCCCTTTAAACGAATTCAATAACCAAAATACGACTAAAGATGGTATCTCACTCGGTATCTCACTCGGTGATTTGGAGACGTCTCCAAGACGGAAAAAATCTCATAAATATGACCATATTCGATTTCATGAGACGTATCAAACGTCATTTTCAAGTTTTTCTATTATGAATATTGAAAGAGAAAGTTATTGATGTCAAACATTTCTTGTTAAGCTGCTTACAAACTGGCGACAAGTCCTTGACATGTTTCGTGTTAACTGGATCACTGTTCCTACGTTCTTTCTATCACATACCTGAAATGGCGCGTTGATCGATGCATCAACAATCGTCCTCTTCTAACCATTGCTAACACCACAAGTGAGACGTATCGACAGTTTGACAGTTAATAACAAGTTAAAAAGAGATGTCTAGAGAAAGAGAGAGAGAGAGAGAATGACAGACAGAGAGAGTAAGAAAGAGGAGGAAGAGAGATAGGGAGAGATAGAAAAATAAAGGATAAAAAAAAAACATTTGAAGTAAGAGAGGAAGATAAAAGATGGGTTAAGAGAATTTTGTTGTTGTAAATATATATTTCAAAAGTTATCATTTTTATGCAAATCTTGATTATTTAAATTTATACGTCTATACAGTGCTTCCCAAAAATAACTATACAATTTTGAAATGGCTACCAAATAAAGACAATAAGATTCTTGGGTAAAATGTTTATATGCATATAAAGTTCATATCCTCAACTATCATTGTGACACCAAAAATTCTGAAAAAAGCGCAATATGCTTCAGTGAGTAATGCCCACTTTTGTAAAGGACACAAAAATTACCCTGCGCAGGAATTCACTATTCATTTTGCACCTGGTTATGGAACGCTATAAAGGAGTCAAAATAAATCAGCAAACAGTGTCAAAAAATAAACCAAAAGTTAGACAAAACAATCAATATTATGCAAAAATGTAATGTTTCAATGTTTTGTTTTCATATCATTGATTTTTGCTTGGACTTCAGTGTATTTTTGTCTTTGTTGGCCGATTGATTCCATCATTAATTTTGACTCATTCATGGCGTTCTATAACCAGGTGCAAAATGGATAGTGAATTCCTGCGCAGGGTAATTTTTGTGTCCTTTACAAAAGTGGGCATTACTCACTGAAGCATGCGTTATTTTCGGAATTTTTTGTATCATAATGATAGTTGAGGATATGAGCTTTATATATTTGTAAACCTTTTCCCCAATGATCATATATTTTTCTATTTGGTAGCTATTTAAAAAGTGTATAGTTCTTTTTGGGACGCACTGTATACATTTCTGAAATTTGAAACTGTTTTTTATTTAATTATCATCCTCATTTAATGGGAAAATGCCACTGCTTTAATATAATTTGCATATTCATTCCATACAAATTTAATTTGATTCTCGCGCCAATGAGTCTAATAATCTTATCATTCACTAAAGTTAGATTCTCTGTCTTTGTCAAAAGATCCCGAATCATTTTTACAATATTCAGCCGACTTTTGTTTAATCCACCAATCATAAAAATTCGACATCTTGCATCAATTTGTTTTTCCTTTTTGTTATTTCACAGTTTTCACACTGTTATGATTTCATGATGTATTTTTTGGGGGGTATGATTAACTTGCGTTAATTAAAAGACTAATATATATATATTTTTCAACCATCTTGTCTTACACCCCCCCCCCCCCGCCCCCTCGCCCAAGTCCTTGTGGATTCCTGACGTGATGTCTCCCATGCGCCCTCTCATCGTTATCATAGCCCGCGGCCAATCATGTCAAAATAATTGTAAATATTTCGTGCCATGCCGCTGACAACCAAGTGGTGTATCAGCGTGATCTCCGCTTCATATGTCGAGACCATTCCCAAATAGAACGACGTTGATCGTCCGACGTCCGGTGTTTGGGGTCCATCGAGTCGATCGTTGACCCCCTTCCATCGTGCCGCTTGAGAGGTGCGATGATTAACTGCATCAACTCAACCGAGACGTCATGAAATTTTCCGCTTTTCTCACTTACTCATCATTAAATCAAAAGTCTCCGTTTATAGTTTTCTATCTTTTTTTTTCATCCAATGTCTCACATACTTATAATTCCCTCTTAATTAAAGCAGGAAATAAACAAAATGAAGATTACCGAGACGTTATGAAAGTTCATCTATTTTTAAAAGTTTTGGGGCAATAGAAAATAGTATTTTTCCGTTTCTTGCTTCCATAACACAAATATGCATGCCTCAATTAAACCCTATGTAGAGAAAGATTTGTCACAAAATCCACTCAGAGACATGAATTTAGCAACAAAACTGTGGAAATAATATATCTATGCCAAGACGCGACATACATGAAACAAGAGGACTAAAAACACAAAGCGGTTTGTGTACAAAGTATTATGCCATTACACAGATTGGCACATACAGTATTCACTTTGCAAAACCAATCACTAGTTTTGGGTGAGAGTGAAGCAATGAAATAGCCCAAATGTCATTGGAAAAGTATGAGGACAAGTTAAGCACGTTTCTATAAAATGTAATTTTCTCTACCACAACTTTAGTTTAGCTTTAAGGTGCTATGTAGAAATATAGTAACTCCGTTGGTATCATTTAAGTTATCCCGGGCCCCTTGCACAAACAGTTATGTCGCCCTCTCATGGTAAGTTCACCCATAAGGAGTTGGGAGTCTGATGCTGTGCAATTATCGCCATTTACATCATGTTTTTTTTTAACAGAAGAAGGTGCTCATGGACTTTCCAAAGCTGACAGCAAAAAGTGAGTGTCGCTAATAATCTAAAGAGGGTGAAGAGCGCCATCATATCAAGAATCAACCAATATTTTTTCGTGTTTGATCTCCACCCTCATAATCAGCACCATAATCAAAATTGAGTTCTCAATCAAAAAGGCACATGTGAGGGCTTTGCTGCCCTACTTTGGCAAAAGGAAGCAAGTGGCAAAAGTGACATTTCCTGTAAAAGAGTAAAATGTGTCCGTCATTTACACTGATGTCAATGTAATCTCCTAATGTCTTAACTTAAATATATCAAATATGGATAAACTTTGAGACATGAAATGTGAACAGCAAAAAGATGGCACCAAATGAAATATGGAAACATTAAAAACTCAAATTTGATTAGTATGTCACTTGCTTCCTTTTGCCAAAGTAGGGCAGTTTGGGTGTAGTAATGTTCTCCGAGAGCTTCTCCAGGGGTGTAAGCGAGTGGTACGTAGTTTTTCCATTAGAATAGTGAAATGTTGTACACTGTCCGTCATAAAGGTGGAATATTTTTTAACGCTCGAGCAACATGATTTTGTTCCCGCTTTAATTTCTTGAATATGTTTGTCTCTGCTTTTATTTTTCGGGACCCTTGCTATGTCTTGGACATTCTCCCAACCCTTCCCGGGTATTGTTTTCAAAA
>CALNVZ010000649.1:27197124-27227980 GCA_940671915.1 Paracentrotus lividus
AGTCATCGATGTTATGACCTATCGTGGGTCTACGAACCCTACCGATTTAGAAAGCTCAAACAGCCTGCCCTAAATTAAACGCCCCTAAACGCGTTTTTAATCAAGGCATCCCACAATAGATCTCATTCACATCTCATATAACTTGAATTACTATAAATGGGACTACACGTTCCATCACATGGAATGAGGACGAATGATTAGGTCGAGGATGAAAGATGACATTGCTCCGCCCTACAAACTGACAATCATAATCACAGAACCAGTAATAATATGCTCTTCATAATTATGTTTGGAAGATATTTGAAGGGTAAGCAGATATGAATTTAGAGCAAATATGAATTTAGAACATTAAAGGTCTTTTCACTTTAACATAAAACCATAACCATTATGAATTGGCATTGAATCTAATATTTCACGTATCGCTTATGACTTGGCATGAATCTAATATTTCACATATCGCTTTCTTTTTTTGAAAAATGAGCAAAGACAATGGGATTCTGCCAAAATCTCTTTTTAATTTCATAATGATTCGTGCCCAACCCTGAGGTAAAAATTACTTGTTTTGGATAGGATAAAATGGTTTACTAAACATTTCAACAAAATGTAAAGAAGGATTGCTTAAATGCCTAAAAGCTGATATTGTTGTGTCTTTTAACAGAACTTAGTGATAGATAAACATAAAACCCTTTTCTGCATAGAAATGGCTGTGTCATATAGTCCAAACCAACTCAATCCTCATACCATAGCGGTTGTCAATTTTGACCGCCACCATTTACAAGGAAACACCCCTAGTCCCACCTACTCCAAACCCACGTCGGGCGACCAAAATATTACATTTACCGCGAATAGTAATTGAGTGGTTGGTTCGGATAAGTCCTCGTGGTGTGACCGTAACATAAACGATGACACCTTAACAGAAGCTAAGAAGCCATGTCGTATGATGAGAAGCAGAAGATCGTTACAGTCACACGTTTACACAGAGCAAGCCCCTTCTTGCTCTAAAACCTTACCCATCCCCGGAGATGGGTGTATATTATGTCTTGTAGTGCTCCGGGGTAGGATCAGGCCTTATCCCCGCAGCGGAAAATGTCATTGCATCGTGTTTTCAATATCTGTTCCCAATAAAAGACGATTATCTTAATGAGATTTGTCCCCGAGGAAAATGTGAGGGCAGTTATATCACGCTGACATCATCCCGATACAGTTCACATTGAAGACTTTAGATGGTCTATAAAATCTAGCAATGCGCTTGTGTACACAAAATAGTTTCTTCCTATTTATGCCCATGAACTATCATGTAGGCTCTTAGACTAATGGGCGGTTAGGTGCTTGGACATATAAACTCATTTAGCACTGGTATTGCAACATAACTAAATGTGTGCAGTTTTTCATATTTTCATGTTTTGTATATGTTGTCATATTTCATTCACGGCCAGAAATTTTGCGAAAATTTTTGGTATATTCTGAAAGAGGAGACTTGTCCCTTTTCATTCCTGGGATCAGTAAATACTCAGACAGGGACACTTTTTTTTAACAAAGGGGCAACATATGAACAAAGACCCCTAAAAATGACATTCTAAGAGGTAGGGATTATAAGTGAATAAAATTGATTAAGGAGGAGTCATATTTCTCCCAAAAGTGTTACCATGTTTCCATCATGCTTGTGGCAAATTAAAAATGGCCAAAAAGGTAGCGCTACAAATGACAGACAAAAGGAGGAACACCCGATAAAGATAAATTTATTTCTACCGTTGACAAGGAAAATTTTAGTCCCGTATTGCAGAGACGATTTAATGCAAATTTATTCCACCGAATTCCCAAATCAATCTTGAATTCTTGTAGTTAATATATTGTCGTTTACAATAGAAATAAAAAATGTCACACTTTTATTATATTGTGCTGGATATTCACCCATCCTCCTGAGCAACGGCGTAACAATTTTTTGTCTTCTGTGCGTGATGTTTCTTTCATTAGCATTTGTGATGGTTCCTTAGGACTATTTTTAATTTGCCACAAGGATAATGGAAACATGTCAACAGTTTGCAGAGAAATTTTATTTATTGATAATCCCCACCTCTTAATATTTTTATTTTAAGGGTCTTTGTTCATTTGTCGCCCCTTTGTTTAAAAAATTTCCCCTGTCTGAGTATTTGCTGATCTTAGAAATGAAAAGGGACAAGTCTCCTCTTTCAGAATATACAAATATTTTCGCAAAATTTCTGGCCATGAATGAAATATGACAATATAAAAAATACTTGTAAATAGCATTTAGCTATGTTGCAATACCAGTGCAAAGTGAATGTACATTCCTATTACCTGTGAGGAGAGCGGTAAATGTAGATCAAAGGAACTGTCTAAGGAACCATTAAAATGAGAGAGCCTACATTATTTGGGGCTAAATGTCCTACAAAAATTTGCTATCCCCGGAGATAATTGATACTGAACAAAAATAACTCGAAAATAATTTCGCATTGATAGACATTTTGCTTTTACTGTTATATACATAAAGTTTCCAACAAATCAGAAGGATGATATTTCCTTGGCTAAAAGGTCTTTAAAAAAATGTATTGCTGTCACTGGAAATACTAATAGAAGTTAAACTTCTGTTCACATTAATAAGCATATTCGTTTTTATTGCTGTTACATACATGTACATGTATGTTTTCAAAGGGAGAAGATATGTTTCATCATTCTTAGAATGAGAATGTTCGCAATAAATAAAACTCTGTTGAAGCACGCAATTTTTCTAAAGTTTCATAATATCATCATGATTAGACAGTGTGTTTGCACACTAGTGCATTTGTGGTTTTTTTTGCTATACAAGGCATGCTTTCGAATACATGTTTACTAAATTTTCTTTAAACCTTGCCAAGAAAAAAGAGATGGCATTATATACGATAGCATGTTAACTTTCACGATAGACTTGTCAAGATATCAATCATCATTAGTGATCTTTGGAGCAAAAGGGCATTAACTACATATTAAATAAATGTGTTAATGCCCTACTGGCTCTCATAAGAATTCGATACAATTTCCCATCAAACATGATGCATCGTATATACTAGTCCTCACCCAAATCCATTTCCATTTGACATGATCCATGCAGGCAATAAATTGCACATCGAAAGGGAAGAACATGGTTGAACCTAAACGCTTGAATTAAAAGTGGAGTGAAACTTTCAGGGAAAATAGGATATTAATTTTGAAGAATGCATAACATTGAAGAAGCATATTTAGTAGAAGTTTCAGCAATATTTGACAAAGAATGACAAAAATGGTATATCTCAAAGAGTAGGTCTATATATATAAAGTTGCTCTATAGGTATACTACGAGCGTAATTTGTGTTCTCATGCACGTACAGCTTTCTTATGTTCACTAAAATCATATTTTGCCATCTCTTTTAGTCAGAAGTTTTATTCATGGTTTATTATGTGAATATGTACAACATAATAGGCCTATGTAGCCTAAGTAATGGTCAGTGTGAATTTCTATTTGAATGCAATCATTATTCCAATCGTTTTCCGTTTTCATTGTCCACATACATTTATGTATTCTCTTCATAATCGTTTCTCGTTCCCCCCCCCCCCCCCGCCGTAAGTCCATTTTTGTCCTCCCATTTGCATGTATAGCTCATCCACCTCTCTGTCTTTAAATCGTGCAATGAACATGCGTCGATGTGCATGTTTGTTTCGCAATCAATCAACTTTCTGTTTAGCAATACGTCTGTCTGTCCTTCAATCTATTTCTGTCATGTTTTATATGTATATGGTACACCGTTAGAAAAAAATTAAACAAGTTGTTTAAAATCTTAAACAACTGCGTGTTAACCGGTGAATCGCACAGCGTTGTTTAAAAATTAAACAACCTGTAGTTGTTTAAAACTTTAACACTCTTGTTGTTTAAAAGTTTAAAACAACCTGTTGTTTAATGGTTGTTTAAACTATCAACAGTATTGTTTAACGCTCCGCTCAAAAAATAAAAACGCTCCAACTTTTATTTTGGTTAACGCGGCCGGGTATCGAACTCACGACCTTTCGATTATAAGGTAGACGCTCTATCCACTGAGCCAACACATCTGTATACACTTATTTAATGTGTGAGGCTTGTTTGTATATAAGATACTAAATAACCTAGCTCCACAATATTTACTTAATTGTTTGAATCTGTACAAACCCACGCGATCACTTAGATCTGCCAGCGATCCTCTTCACCTAACATATTCTATTACCAGAAGATTATTCGGAGATAGAACATTTACAGTATATGCTTCAAAGCATTGGAATTCATTACCACTCTCTATTAGACAGTCCCCTTCAGTCGAAACCTTCAAAAAGGCACTGAAGACACATCTGTTTTGTAACCTGTAGTTTGTTTGTTTTTAAAAATATTCATCATCATTAGTCTTATTTGCATTGTATTATTATTATTTTATGTATTGTAAGCGCTTTGGGCCTACCGGGAAAAGCGCAGTATAAATATTAAGTATTGTTATTATTATTATTATTATTAGGCATAAGTCCTTCCCCATGATTGAAATGTTGCGAAGATTTACCTCGCATGTAACGAGTGATGCCATTAGCTCATGACTATCACGTGACATTTGCCTCGGTCTGTTTAAACAAAACATGTTTAATATCTAAACTCTAATCTCTAAGCCGGTCTTGTTGAAGGCTATAAAACCTCGCTTTTCCGGTTTTAAACAACAATGTTTAAATATTAAACAAGAATGTTTAACTTTTAAACCAACGTTTTTTTAAACAGAGGATTTTTTAAACAGCGTTCTAACAGTGTACATTTCTCTTTATCTCTCTCTCTCTCTCTCGTTATATGTCTAATTCCATCTCCGCAAACTTTCTCATTGGAATTTGAAAAATAGCATTTCTCCCGAGAGCCCACTTCACATGTCGCCCCTAATAAACGGACATGTACCTAGACGTTACGCAGGCACGCAGGGCGTTCTGTAAAGTGGGTTCAATAAAATATTGGTGATAATGATGCGAGGAGTACGCCGTGGTTCATTACATACACTGTCACGTCACTTTATCTTCTTATATCCTCTATTCTGTGCCCGAGTGCTTCAGCAGTATCCCCCGCCCAAACCCTACCTCCAATTGGTCGCAAGGACCAAAACACATATCTATCCGATCTCAACTCAATCTGGCTACATGTCTCCGAGAATGGAATGATCATCGTGCTTGCCCTTTTTGCCATCTTGCATAACTTTTCAAGGACTGAAAAAGTAACTTAATTTACCGACTCATCTACTTGTCTTACAAACTTTTTTTTTTCTTCTCTAATGGCGTGCCCCTTGAGAATTTGATGAGCAATAGTTTAATGGATTCACGTGCATCTAATGCACGGTTAAGCATTAGTGTTCTTGTATGCCCTAAAGTATGTGATTTTGGAATATTCAAGCCACATTGTTAAGGTAAGTGCTCACATCCATCTTATGAATTTCTTGAGTATGTGTTTCGTTAATAAATTTAACGTTTAATATAAGTTAAATGACTTTTGTCCTCGATTTGTCTGACTATATCCACAATTATCAAACATTTTTCTATCGTGTCATAAATTAATGATGGCTGACCCTATTTTTTCAACTTTTTCAAATGATTTGTTCGTTAACTAAAATTGTTGTAAGCTTATTCAGCATGTTCAGGGCGTTCTTTGTTGTTGTTTTTTTCAACTGATGCGATCAAAACAGTTTAAGTGGTTTCTACACGTTTACCAAAGTCAAGAAGTACGATAGACAGGAAAACATTATTTTGATTTTAAGAGACAATTTATTTTCTTTTATCAGAATTTCCATAGGAAAGAAATTCGGCGTTGTTTTTTATTGCAAAAATGTCTGTGTTATAACAAATTGTGACCTGCAAGTGTACGGGTATAAAACCAATGTTATGTCCCGTTACATTAATAAGCCTGTGTATATTGTAGGAAAACACGAGAAGGGAGAGAGAGAGAGAGAGAGAGGGGAGAGAGAATGAGAGGTAACGTTTTGTTTTTTGTCTCTTCCTCTCTCTATAGAGAGAATGTGAGAGACGGAAGTAGAAAGATAGAAAGAGACAAATTTAGACAAACGAAAGGATGTGAATATTGCATATCGATTATACCTGAAAAATTTTTGATCTAGCTCAAGCTTGTGCATAACATGTATACATGTATATTATATTGAATGGGACTGTTATAGGATGAATAGGGATATGCGAAAGTCATTAACGTGACAAATTTGGTAAGATGTGACAGTAACATGTATTGTAATGTGTTATTAAGAGGGTGTGTGCATGACTTTTGGTCGTATTTATTTGTTTGGGGGTCTTCGTTCGCGTTTCGTCTTTTGTTTTACTTTGTTTGTTTTTGTTTGTTTGTTTATTTATTTTATTTTTTTTTGTTTGTTTGTTTTTTTGTGTGTGTTTTCTTTGTTTTTGGAGGCAGGTATATCTCACACCCGAGAGATCGCTGAGATCGACAAAGGAGGAGGAGGAGGAGTATTGAGTTTTGACAGACGTGTATCAATTAGATATGATTATTTACGTCTGGGACCGACCTTTAACGTCACCATCCGAGAGACGTGACTGGGTTTCGAACCAGGGTCCGCTCCATGTCAGTTTGTAGGCTGATTCAGAGAGTTGACAATGAGCGTTACCGCTCGACCAACTCCTGATCCCTCGTGACAAAGGTGTAATGTTAGCATGGGAGTATCGTCATGAAAGGAGATACTTATATTAACATTTATCCTGACATTGATTTGAAAAACATGACTTAATATCTATATAGAGAAGAAATGCACTCGATTGTACAAAAAAAAAGGAAAATGATGATAGAGAAGAATTAAAAAGTCAGTACAAGTAATAGATGGAGAAAGAACGATAATGATATACAAAGAGAGATAGAAAGAGATAAAGAAAGAGGCAAGGGAGATGTAACGAGTGAAAGAGAGAGAGAAATAGAGAGAAAGAAAGAGAGAGAGGGGGGGGGGTGAAGAGATGAGAAGAGATAGGGCAAGAGTTGTCAAGGGAGCCAAAATCTATGGACAGAGTCAGAGACGGTGTTAAGAAAGTAGAGAAGTTCACAGCGGGAACAAAATATGACGCCCCGTGAAATTAATGTATTTACGTCTGTCCAGCTCAACAAAAGTTCGTCGTTGGCATGCGCATAATATGTATTTACATCTTTCCTTCCTCTAGATATGTCTTTCATTGTGTTAGTAAATGTATATTGCCTCATGTATTGGCGAAATGAACAATAAATGTCCCATTATATTACACGCGCTGGAAAATATTGTGTTGACCAAAATAGAAATTTGTTTATGAGGCAGACGCAGACTCTTGCTCCTTTATGTCAAATACATATCGGGAGCCCCGGTCGAGAAAATAAAACGCAGGATGGCAAAATTGATTTCGACAATAATTTGGAATAGGTCATTTTGCAGTGGACATATGAATCCATAAGTCATTTCTCTGCCATCAATATTGCTGGCTTAAGTATACGTGTATGGTCGTGAGGTAAATTTGTCGTCATTTAAGCACCATATATTCGTCACCCTTTCGTTATGGCGCCTCTTTTGGTGGAGAGAGGGGGGGGGGTATAGACCTCCGAGAGATGGAAATTGACATATTACATTACATGTTCAGACTTCATCTTATTTTCCTTTCACCAAAACTACTTGTTTGATGCGGATGTTTGGTTTAATAAATTTGGAGAACTACAATTTCCAGCATTCCATTGAAATTGAGAATGAAAACGAAATCGTAGCTATACATCCAATGTTAAATGTCTCATGTATTCATTTGTATACGGTTGACAATTGATATGCTAACTTAGATTTCTTTCAAATGTCTTAAATATATGTTTTCATTTATTTAGAATATTATATATTTAACATTGCAATTTAGGCACATACTGCTTATACATGTAAGTTTTTGTTTTCATTTTATAACGCACGAAAGCGCTATATTCCCTAAGAAATGCTGCAATGTCAATGTTGAAGAATAGTGTTAGCCTCTATCAATTATCCTTGTATTTGTATATATGTGTACCTTCAATTATAATTTCGTAATAATTGGCCTTTACTTATATCAACAGTCTTAGATCCCCCCCCCCCGTCCACTCTCTCTCTCTCTCACCCCTCCCTCTCTCTCTCTCTCCTCTCTACTAGTATTCTAGTATTGTTGTCCGAATTCTTAATTTCTTTATTTCTTCCCTTTTCCCCTCCCGCACCCCCCCCCCCTCTCTCTCTCTCTCTCTCTCTCCCTTTCTCTCTCTCTTTCTTTCTCTCTCTCTCTCTCTCTCTCTCCCTCTCTCTCTCTCTCTCTCTCTCTCCTCTCTCTCTCTCCTATCTCTTTCTCTTTTTCTCTCTCTATCTCTTTCTCGCTGTCTTTCTCTATCTCTTATGGCCCCTCTTTTTAAATGTATTATGTTTGCTCTTTTTTTTTCTTTCTAACTCCCTCTGCTCATGTATCGAGGAATTCGTTTAATTTCCCAATGCCTTATCTATTATTTACATTGACGACACTTTGCATGTCTTCAAAACATTTATGCTTTTAAGCAAACCCTCCCTAACAGTTTACATCTCACTTGACATTCAAGCCTCTCTCCCGGAATTTTTGTAATGAATATCGTCTTTCAACACACGCTAACCAATCCCTCCTATAACGTAAGACAGGCATTATACACCAAGTCTCAAAAGCCGTTAAAAGAAAACTGGCTTTGAAACTACACTGTGAAAATGCTGTGTAAAAAAAGTGTTGTTTAAAAAAAAAGTTGTGTAAGATTCTTAAACAACAGTTGATTTAACTTTCAACAACATAGTGTAATGACTTTACACATTAGTTAAATGGTTCCTATAGTAAACAGCGGTTGTGTCAGTAGTTTCTTTTGTTTCCACAAAATTTACTTGAGCATTCCAAACACATTCCAAACAGCATTCCAAACACAAATCATCAGTATTATAGAATACTAGTAGTATCATCAGGATACATAGAAACTGTGCTTATATCACAAAGCAGCGTCATAGTATAGTGATCTTGACTCTTGACTGGGGAAGCAAAGGTCGTGAGTTCGATTCCCGGCAACGGCACTTTGTTTTGTTAATTTCAAACAACTTTCTTTAAACAAGTATGTTGTGTAAACTTATTTTAAACAACATTTGTGTAAATTAAACTTTAAACAACAAGTGTTGTGTAATGACTTTACACAAGAGTTGGATGGTTCCTACAGTAAACAGCGGTTGTGTAAAGATTTAACAAGTTGTGAAGTTTTTTTTTTACACGGCGTTTTAACAGTGTATGTATGCAAAAACTACCATGATAATATGATGAAAATTAACCTTGATTATAAAGACTTTAAAGATGTATTGCTCACTGCGCATATTCGAGTTTACTTTAACTCCATATATTTCTTTTGAAACACGGGATGGTAATTCATAATGTCTGCATCCATTTTTTTAGCGGTATGTTTAAAATGAGGTATAGGGTCCAAAAACACTTTTTAGTAGCTTTACGCACATCGCATGCATAGAAAGGAAACCTTCCCACTTGTCATTCATATCTTCTTCTTTCTTTGAGAATGAATAATAAAAAAATTAAAGGAATGAACGGATATTATATTTTGACACTGTGTTATCTGGTAGAGCATTACTGTAGTTCAACAAGAAGAAATTCACTTTTAGAGTCGATCTCTTTTAAAACAGAAGCAAGTAGACATTTTCTTTAGTCATATTTTGGGAGTATTCAAAATACTGCTTATTCGCCTCTTGAGTAACAAAATCCATATAGGCTATCAACCGAATAGCACATTGTAGTTGAAATTAATTAATGTTCTTAACTCAACCGTTTAAAGGATGTATTTTAGTCATTTTAAGCCTTCAAATTTATGATTAGTAATTGAGTAATTGATACTACGGGTATTCAAAAATACAATACTTCTGTGATAACCATTAGTATTTAATTTGCTATATGGGGTTCTATTAATATAGGCCTGCGTTATGTTCACATTAGAAGACTTTAATTTCTTTGATGCGTTTAAGTTCCTGTTTTCTGTCCATGATACGCCACTGACATCATTGGCGTACCTAGAGAGTGGCGCTATTTCGGATGCTTACACCCCCCCCCCCACACACACACACTTTAAACACCCCGTAGCTACCATTCAATGAATAATTTGTTTTTGTTATTGAATTCATGCAAAGGTCAAGAAAATATTTCTGTAATATGCAAGCATATAAGACGACAATCTAAATTATAGTAGGGCCAGATATCTAAATAAAGCATGGAGAGAGGGTATATCTCAAGCTCAAATTAAGAGAGGTTGTATGTAGCGTGCCTTTAGAGGTTCCTTCCTTACTAGTTTTCATTGAATTCCAGACTCTAAATAGGAGGTAAGCCGAAGAGTCGGTATTAAATCAATTGGATTTTGGACTTCACTCGTCACTTTTTTAACTTGCACCTAGCTCGTATTTTTCCCCAAGAGCCCATGCTACATGGAACAGAAGTGAACATCGGTGAATGTTTCTAGAGCACATTTAAAGGCATCCTCATTGAAATGGAGACGATAAGAAATAGTGCTTAAATACTCACTGGAAACAGTAGCGGACGAAGGCCGACGTCATACAATGAAAGAACCGGGCCCATGCGTAATAAAGCACATAGTAGAGCCGCTTTTGTCCTCAGATAATTGGGCCCGAGAAATGCATTCAATTCGATGTTCTTGGATCCGCGCCTGGGAAAAAAAAGAATTAATTAAGAGGAGAGGGGGAATACCATGATGGACATGCGTCGGAGTTTAAAGTCCCAGACCGGACCGAGAAATGAAAACCAAAATTACATATAAAACGAAAGCTAATATTTCTTCCTAATACAACAATTCCCAATTTAAGCATTTTTATCTTCCATTTAGAAAGATTTCATTATAAAGGTGATCGAACCTCAACAAGGCCATCCCTCCCAAGTACTCGTAAAAGTACCCCTATTATATAATGCGGCTGATGACGTCAAAGAAGTTTAAGGGAATGCTGCTGCTAGGCATGATAGGGTTTCGGCTTTAGAAAACACGTTTGTATTGCTATGTCAGAACAATAGACCCCATGTATGCTAGAATTCTATTGTTCTGACATAGCAATACAAACGTGTTTTCTAAAGGCGAAACCCAATCATGCCTGGCAGTAGCATTCCCTTAAACTTCTTTGACGTCATCAGCCGCATTATATAATAGGGGTACTTTTACGAGTACTTGGGAGGGATGGCCTGGTTGAGGTTCGATCATCTTTTTATGAATACTGTTATGAAAATTTAATTTATTTGGGGGGTATTTATGTTATACGCCTACTTAGCTTTCAATCGATGTAAGGTTGTATTTACTCCGTCAACGGTCTTTAAGCGTCGACTCTACGTGTGACTGTTCGTCGAATTATGTCTCTATTAAACTCTATCATTTATATACCTAAACTTAAACTTGAAATGCTGTCCTTTTAGAAGCTGGCTTATCAACTGTTTATTCGGCATAACGACATGTAACTCCAAACAACGCAGGGTCGGCCCATTGAAATTAACTGAAAACCACAGACAGCGCGCACATATATTAACGTACACTGTTAAAACGCTGTTTAAAAAAAAAACGCTGTTTAAAAAAATATTGTTTAAAAATGCTAACATCGTTGTTTAATAATTAAACATTATTGTTCAAAACTGAAAAATCGAGGTTTGCAAAGCGGCGTGTGTGCGTTGCAAAAATTGTTACTTGCAAGATCTAAGCATATTATGCCACTGCTGCCAAAAATATATTGAAGTATACTCGAGCAAATTACAATCTATTTAGTCTAAACGCTTATCTCTGAAGTATCAGTCAGCTCTAATGACCTATGCCAACAATGATGTAGGCCTATTCTTAAACAATAAAATGTGAGAAAATTTAAACAGTATTATTTAGAATTTAAACAACTTGGCTTAAACAACAACGTTGTTTAAAATAACCCTCAAACAGCTGTTGTTTAAAGCTTAAACAATCCTGTTTAGTATTTTAAACAATTTGCTTCAAACAACTATGTTGTTTAATAATACCATTAAACAACACGTTTAAACTTTTAAACAACCGAAGTGTTAAAACTCTAAACAACTTTTGATTGTTTAAGTTTTAAACAACGCTGTGCGATTTATGGGTTAATACGCAGTTGTTTAAGATTTCAAACAACTTGTTTAATATTTTCTAACAGTGTATACAAAGATTGCACATGTCAAAACACACAACGAATGCACAACGTTGGTCTAGCGCGTTCAACGAACAAGAAACGCACAAAGGTAAGGTACAATGCATGTTCGACGTGCAGGAAGATTTTACAATACACTTACTACATAAACGCAGGAATCGCAGAAGTTGACCCAGGATCTGTGCGTGCATTGTACATGCAACGCAGGCTATGTTGATGGCACGTGCCCCGTAGCCTACGACGAGTTGTGACCGCCGCATTAGCAAACGAATATGAAAACGTGTATCACTTCGTTTGATTAAGATTTGTTAATAACCGATGAATTTTGGTATAAATCTTTCTGTGGAAGTAAGGAACTTGTATATGAGATAAAGAGTTGCATGTAGGCCCTGTAGTATAGGCAATAAATTCAAGAAATAAACCATCAATCATCATTTGCTCATTTGAAGATTTGATCACGTTTCGTAGAGGAAACGTGATTGATTTCGTCGTAAATACTAAAACATGAATTATTTTCGATGTAAATACTGTATATACATGACACCATCAAGCATGAAATATACGTCATCTTAATTGTATACGCCACTTTTATATCATTGTGCCATGTTGTATTTTAGGGGCAATTGTATAAGGCTTTAAAACAAATACAACTAGTATATCGTACCCGTAAAAAGTAGGACCCAAAAAATTATATGTAGTGCGCTTTTGTACTAGATAGTGCAAATGCTATAAAGAGAAATAGAAACAAATTGATGTATTCACGTCCGGTATGCAATCCTAAATTTGGACTGATTGTGTCCAGGCTGTTTTGCAGCCGGTCAAATAAATTGTTTACAATTGTCATTGCCCACTGATCTATCTAACTTTCGATCTCGGACGTAGCCATGTTAACCCGCCGGATTAGGACGCCTACATGATGTCATTAGGTTGTTCAGGATCGAATACGTGTTACATATGTTATATCCCGCAGAGTAGGATAAGAAGATGAGCAGGGTCTTGGGGCGAGTCTCCCGCCGGGTCTGTCCGGGTGGAGACAGCCACAAATAGCTCCTATGGTGTCCGTTGCCCGCAACCCATGAATTCCCGACATAGCTAGTGTTCCCATTGCGTGGTTGGCAGTTTGTTTGACATCGCATACGGTGGGCATAGTGCGATTGACAATGTTGACAAGTTGAGAATGGACAAAAAGGATGTTGGGCGATAATGGGGTATGGTGTTGCGGTATAAAGTAGGGAATAGGAGTTCGACACAATTTTAAGTCATAATATAGCCCTGTAGTATGTCTACTATTGATAAAGGGCAATAAAAGCAACGGATGTTACAACCTTAAACGATAACTCTTCTTATACGATAACCACATCGCCTAAGTAGAACCCCCCCCCCCCAAAAAAAAAGAGTTCGGAGCGTAGAGCGCGCGAGACAGATGCGGTAACGTAACCCTAACCCTAACCTAGGCGATACGGTTATCGTATAAAAGGGTTATCTTTTAAGGTTTCAACGAACGTAACTCTAACCCTAACCCTAACCCTAACCTAGGCGGTACGGTTATCGTATAAGAAGGGATATCTTTTAAGGTTTAAACGAACGGACACTATTAAGATAGAGAGATAGATAGAGAGAGAGAGGGGGGAGAGAGAGAGAGGGGGGAGCACGAGGAAGCACGAGGTGGGATAACTATTAGGTTAAAAATATGTTGAAATTCATAGTAAAAGCCGAATAGGGGAGTTCACATCAGCTATAGATTTCATCAATCACAACAACCATAGTCACACTACACTCTGAAAACTGAAGTGCTAATTTCTGGGTGCTCGTATAGTGACTGCACTTGAAGTGCTATTTCAGCACTTGCCCAAGTGTTAATTTATCAACAACAAAATGTTCAATGTCGATATGGGATTCGAACAGGGTTCCACCTAGACATGGAAGAGTACCGCTGACCGTTACCAATAGACTAACGGAGATCTCACTAACTGGAATTAATTATGACAGCATGGTAGATGATTATGGCAAATTTGAAGAAAGTTAATCATGCAGCAATATGGTCTGCTAGCAACCGTGAGATGTGAATTGGTCTAACGTGTTCGTCAGCGCTTCTCATGCAGGGGACCCAGGTTCAAATCCCAACGATGTCACGCCGTTTTTGCCCATTTTTGCTGAGAGTTCAGCTCACGTGAAAGTGCTAAAACAGCACTTTGAGTGCAGTCACTATGCAAGCTCTTAAAATGTGCTGATTTCAGCCTCTGAAGAGCTAAAAACAGCACTTCAGTTTTTAGAGTGTAGCTATACCAATTTCAAACACGTGACTGGTCAAACATTACCTTGAATGGTAAAGTTAGACATCATTGCTATGATATATTTATGATCAAATTTAGTTCTCACATTATTCCTAATCTGAACCTTATGCAGATTTTCCTATTGATATTCAACGTTAAATTTCTTGTAGATTTTGGGTGAGATCTGGTAAATTAATCTTATTGGTTTCGTATGAAACACTCAAACACTTATGGCCGTGTGTCATGAATTGGGTGCGAAATGCGTTACATGTCCAAGCATTTGTAGAAATGTACATTGTCACAAACAAACATCTCTAGTTTCTTAATGGTAAGTCAAACAAGTTTAAAAGTATACATATATATTAAAAGCTGAGATGGTAAGGAAGATGATTAACATATTATTTAGCCTGTACAGGGTGTGTCATGAAAGCTATACAAGGTGTTACAAGAAAAAGTGGTTTATAAAGTTTCACAATTTCAATGGCAAATAATTTCTTATTGTTTGCATTAAGTGAAATAAATCAACTTAGAATGCGTTAATAAGACCCTATGCTTCTAAAAAATATAAACTTGTAATACAAAATTACTCTTACAAACCGCGCTACAGAGTGTATAAAAAAGAAGATTTTTTTTTTCTAAAACTGGCAGAAATCCTGTCTTTTACATTTGAATTACAACTTCGACAAAGTTTAATACCAAAAATATGACTCTACTCATTTGTGTATATACGTACATGTAAAGAAAATGGGTGAAAAAACACAATTGTTCCTATAAAAGGGCATGTTGCAATTTTTGATGCCTGCAATGCATTGTCTATGAGCCGCGCGTGCATGAAGTTTGTTTTAATTGATTAATTAATTGATAAAATGACTTGAAAAATCTACTTCACATTTATTTAAAACCAGATAAATTCCAAAGAGATTGATATATCACTCAACCTATAAGACCGATTGGATATAAATATATAACTCAACAAAGAGAAAGAAAGTAACAAAAATGGGAATTCCCTATGCTTTAACACATGCCTCCACCGTAGGATCCTCCACCGTAGGATCCTCCCCTCCCTACCTTACCCTACTCAAATTATCTTCGTATTAAAACTATGAGCAGGACAAAGCTGAAACTTCACAGACAAGAAGCCTGATAATTTATCTACAATTTGAGACATTGTACAGCTCATGACTGTACTTTGCTATCATGTTATACGAAAAAATGTGAAAATTTTTCCTCCAAAATGTAACGCCTCCACCCTTTTACTATACCCCAATATGTGACACATGACCTTATATAAAAAGTGACCTTTATAAGCCAATTTTAAATCCTTGTGAAAATTTGAATGTGACCGTGAGATCATATTTGGCGCCCTCTATTAGCAGTGATATTATTACACTTTAATGATATATAGCCGTCCAACCACTTATCATTACGTATATTAGGACTTTCTTGCCAACATATATCTCTGATTCTTAAAATGTTTTCCATTACATGTTTTTGAATATCTCATTTATCAAGTGATATCATCATATATCGTTCGTTCTGTAACACAATAAATTCAGCTTTGAAGCTATTAATAAATGTCATGAAGTAAACTGTGAACACTAATAAATGTTTTACACTTCCCTAGAAATTTTCACTTATATGCATGTATTAATCCCGTATGTTGTGGTGTGTTCCGTTTTCCTTAACCCTAAAAAAAAACCAACAACAACAAGGATTGTGGGGAAAATATTATTTAAGGAAATATGATTTCACAATTCTGATCAGCAGGAGTATGTGCAAGTATTTCCTGATACATAGACAGCTTGATATGACTCTTAACAGTAGGCCTGAGGAAAATGATATATATGCCTTTGACGTGTAAACATGTGTCCATGGCTCATGGGTTGTATAAGTCCCATAAAGTTAATGATGTATTACTGTGCTAAGGAGCGATACAATGGAAGGTTTTATATGTTGCTTATCAGATTCATAATCACATACCCTCACGTGCACAACTGATTATATACAACATGATCGACTTGATAGGACTGGATAGTCTTGAGCTCCGTACCGACCGTTACTGCGTCTCTTTTCTCTTCAAAGAAGAGGTTTTAAAGATATAATGTGGATGATAGACTGGAGGTTCGAATCCCAACTCTGTGAAAACGTCTTTGGCAAGACACAGATCGACATTTCCCAAACTGGACCAGTGTGAGTTAATAGATACCTGGCACTCTTTAAATTATATATCCTGATAAACCGATGCCCGTAACCGCCGTTATAGACCAATTTCTGCTATTCCGTCATTTCTATACGGATGTATACTGTAAACACCGCCCGCGTGCCCTACTTGCTCTGTGCGTGCCTGAAAGAAAAAGAAAAAGAACAAGAAAAAGAAGAACAAAAAGAACAAGAGTAGAAGAAGAAAACTTGCGTTCGACTTAGCGTTTGTTTTTTTAATAGTAATATATGGAAAGCTCTGAGACATAATTGTAACACCTCGGTAAGTGTGTAGTATGGACCTGCTATTTATAACATTCAAGTCGGTGTGTATCACTATGGAGTGATATTCCAGCACTATAAATCTTAGCTGCCCCCCCCCCCTCCCTCCTTATTGGAGATGTAATGAATTGAGTGTGTCTGATTTACGAGAATGATCGAAGAGAATGTTTCATCATAAGATGTAAAAACCAGCCAGCCACTTCTACCTACCAGCTGTTTGCTGTCACATCATGTCAATTGGCATAATATACTATGATTGGTAAGAGCGAGAAGGACGTTATGCGGCGGTCACAACTCGTCGTAGGCTACGGGGCACGTGCCATCGACGTAGCCTGCGTTGCATGTGCAATGCACGCACAGGTCCTAATTTAACTTCTGCGATTCCTGCAATTCTATAGCAAGGGTATTGTAAAAATTTTCTGCACGTCGTACATGCATTGTACCTGCGAGGTACCTCCGCTGCACGAATTTTCTACGAAATCCATCGTAGGGAGTTGCACGTCGAAGGTACGGCGAGTTGTGACCGCCGCATAAGTTGTAAAGGTATACGGTTTAAAGCCATTGTGGCTCTGAACAGATTAGAAGCTAGACGGTTTATGAGATGTGGCAGTCATGAGTGAGTATTTTTTTCCCCCGCCTTCTTCTTCTTTTTTTTTTCAATCTTCGTTCGTAAGTCATCAATGGTGGTTATTAAAACGGTATCACACTTTGCGGATACATCTCAGCGACTCAGACTTTCAGAGACGTCTCTCATATTTTTTTTCGTCGCGGAGACCTCTCTGAGACGTCTCCGCGACGGGAAAAAAATCACATATTTAAGCATATTCGATTTTCCGGCTACTCATGAGACATCGCGGAAACTTTATGGAACGTCGCGGGAGACGTCTCAAAGCCGTCTCAAATCCGTCTCAAGATAATCCCAAACTTGTCTCAAAGCCGTCTCATGGCAAGTGAGTTACCACCATAAGGCAGTTGTTGGTCTTATTTCATAGTTACAATTAAATGTATCATTACATTAGTATACATTCCATTCGAGATGGCAGTGAGCATAGAGAGTTGTATGCAGATAAAATATGGAAAGAAACAAACATCCTTTAATTGATTTGTATTATATCTACTCTTAATTTGCCATGCAGTGGATTTCGGCAAGATGATTTTCTCTTATTCCCAGCAGAAAAAAAAAAATACTCTTGATGAAAAGCTGAAACGGGAAGTCGGCTATCACACAAATCGATTGTAATTAACATTAAAATCCTTGTGATAACATGTACTTATTGTCTGTGCAAGACTGCACGTCTGGCACAGCCTCAGACGTTCAGAGAGACATCCATGGCACATAAAAGATCAATCAAAGATCATCATACACAGACTTATAAAGGAATAACATACTTTCTCGACAATTCACATGTGCGTGATGTCTTGATTTCATTTGAAGGTGATGTTAATTCTTCCTCCTTAACGACTGAGCAGCAATTAGGAGAAGTTTGTTCCCTGGAGTGGGATGAAACAGGTTTGGAATAGGTAACACTGTGTTCCAATTAGCAGTCAGTCAATGTCTGTGGAATCAGGGCTGTTGACAGCTTGTGGGTATAGACTAATAAGTGTTGCAAATATAAAACAATCGACATTAAAACGTTGCACTGCAGACTCGATTGGAAAGTATCTTTCGTTGATTGGTTCATTTTAACTGCTAAGGAAGCAATTAATGCTCATTAATAATCAACCAAGCCTATTCTGCCCTACTTTGGCAAAAGGAAGCAAGTGACATACTAATCAAATTTTAGTTCTTAATGTTTTCATATTTCATTTGGTGCCATCTTTTTGCTGACCAATTTTATGTCTCAAAGTTTGTCCATCTAGAAGACATTATGAGATTACATTGACATCAGTGTATTATAATGACAGACACATTTTGCTCTTTTACAGGAAATGTCACTTTTGTCACTTGTTTCCTATTGCCAAAGTAGGGCAGTATGGCTTTACGTCCTATGTCAATGTCTTGGTATAGGGGATTAATACATTTCCGAACGGCACTAGCGCATCGACTTGGTTTCGAACCACGGATCTCCCCTTTACCTGGTTACTAGAACACCGCTCTACCACCTGAGCTATCATTTCTCCCTATACCGTGTGTCCCAGAAAAAATAAAGTATACAATTTTGAAATGGCCATCTAATAATAAATTCATCTTGGGAGAAAGATTTATACACTGTTCGTCATAAAGGTGGAATATTTTTTTCTGGCTCAAGTGACATTATGTTGCTCCGTTATTAATTTCTTGAATGTTGTTTGTCACCCGCCTTCACTTTATGGGATCCTGGTAATATCTTGACGCTCCCTCAACCCTTCCGCGGGATTTTTCTTCGGAAAAAGTTGTCACCCCCAGATATGCCATTTTCGTAATTTTTTCTTATTTTTGGGGCCCTTTTTTATTCACGCGACCCTACCAAGGCCCCTCTAGTCCTACCCATAGGAAACACGTACTGAGGTGGAGATTTGTTATTGTTCTTTAATTAATTCTGTATTTATGGTTACAGTCGACTTTTGTCTAGGGGACGTTGGTCAAATTTTCTTTTGACTCGGTCACATTCAGTTTATTCATTTTTAACCAAGGAATTCTATCTGTGCATAAATGTATTGTAAATCATCAACCAAACATAAAGTCAAAATAAAAAGTATCTAATGATGACTATTTACAGCCTGTTGTCCATTCAGGCTATAAAATTAAAGGGAAAATCAGGATTATTTCAGGTTAAGGTCACGTGGTTTTTTACATTTATTTTGTGTTTCAGCATAAGAGGAAAACATATTCGAATTTTCACCAATCTGTTTTTTACTTCACCCTCTTCCCTAGACAATGAGACTAAGCCGCTCCCCAGAAATATAGATTTAACTTAAAGAACAATATAAAAGACAGTACCAAATCTCGAGCTCGCGTTTTCTGGGGTAGGAACTGAGGGGGGTTGATTGGCCGGCGAAAACAAAACAGGGCCCAAAAGAGAGAAAATGCAAAAAAGTGGGTCATCACAGGGGTTGACAAAGACTTTCTTGGAACAAGGTCAATCGCTTAAGCGTTGGGAGAATCCAAGATAGAGCCAGGGTCCCCCAAAAGTAAAAGCAGGGACAAACATATTCCAGAATTAAAGTCGCGAGCAAAATCGATGTCGCATATAGGACGGCATAAATAACTGATTCCCTTTATGACGGACAGTGTGTATGGTGAAAAGCTATATGTCCTCCACTGTTTATTGACACCAAAAAGTCTGGAAAATTTATACCATCATCTTGCAAAAGTTTAAGCCACCTAATTTTTGGGTATGTATGTTCAATAGCCATTATTTTTTAGCCCAAATTCCATTGCTCAACGCAGAAATGTACCGCTACTGACTGTAATACCAGTTAGACTGCAGCTGGCATTGATGTCACGACGGAACATGGACAGATCTCTTCAACTAACTCTCTTCATCATGTTGTCGCTCGCAACGCGGGTTGTTTTTTCGGCGACATTCCTCGTTGCCGGTCGAAGATGAGCTCGTTTCAAATTTGTGATGGCATTTGGTGTGCGAAGTCGGTATGTCATGCCGAAACGGTTTTCTATGAATATCTCGATGAGGCAGAAAGGGGAAATGTGAGACTGGCGCTGATCGCTCATTTCTGCATTGAGTTTTTTAACCATTCTTTGTTGGATATATGTTTGTCATAAATAAAATTATTCAGTTTCCTTACATTATCTAAGGGGAAGATGTGAGAGTAACAATTTCGAAATGTAGTTTGTAGGGTTATATGTGGGTCGCCGGTTGAACACTCTTTAGTCTGGAGTGAAAAAAGGCAAAGACTATTGTTATGATTCGTGCTATTCAGAATTTTTTAGCTCATTGTGAGCGGCTAACTCTCCAGCATATTTCACAGGAATCTCATTTGAGAAATTCATATCTTGGTACCTAGTAGGGATCGATGTCAGAATGTAAGACGATGCAGATATATTTTTCTATACAAAAAATAGCGAAGGTTACCTAGAGTGAACCTCGGCTGACCCGGTAATGGATGCGCGTGTGATTAGGTCTGCGGTCACGCTCGTACCAATAGATCGTCACACATATTAATAGTAATCGTCCGTTGCTATCGTCTGAGATGATGCAGCACGAGTACGAGTGTGCCATAATAATTGATAATCGCGAAGTGACGCATAAAGAAATAAAATTACAATTGAAGACCCATTGTTTCGTTAATGTTTCCTGTTTAACATTTATTAATATTATATACATGCACTATGCTAAAACCAAAAAATTTAAAAATACAAGAAGTAAATTCACAGAACTAGGGCCATAGTATGGGTATATTTGCAATCGACAAGTGCACATTTTTTCTTCCTAACTCTCCCATACGTTCATTTTCATGTAAGTTAATCAAAATGATATTCATTCAAGTATGTCAACTGAGTTTGCACCTATTCTTATACAACAAGTTTATTTTGTCAAAATATTATACGGTAGTCTTATATGGTTAACCCTGATATAAATGATCATTCAAGATGACAAGCAAGCCTGATGAAAATTGTTTCGACAGTTTATTTTGTTGAAGCGTAGCTGTGTGCAATGAGAATGTAATCCCTTAGACAGGTGCCATTTCATATTTTGAACATCATGTCAATTGGATCTTATTCCATTTTCATTTGAATTTGACTAATGTCCAGTTGATCTTAATTAAGTTTGTGATACCAAAGGCTGAAGTCTTTTGACGATGAAAATATGCAAGATCGAACTAAAATAGAACCAAGAGCTTCATATTTTTCTTTTTTAAATTTTAATTATAATATTTTATTTTATTTATTAACTTATTATATTCATTTTTCTTTGGGGGGGGAGGGAAGGGGCCAAGGGAACAAAAACCCTTTGACAAAGAATCAATTTGTTCCCTCCCCCCCAAAAAAAAAAAAAAAAAAAAAAAAAAGAAAAGAAAAGGAAAAAAGAAAAAGAAGAGAATATAAAAACAGACCACAATATTATCATTACATATCAAGGGTTCTCAGATAACAGACATTACTCTGGTGCAAAGCAGTACTAGTTTACATGTATGCATAGGTTCCCGTTTACATACAGCTTGAAGATAATTCACAAACTTTGCTTGCGATAAATTTTTGCAAAATGCTACGGGAACCTCTTGGTACCCTTCCGTAAATCTCTCATTACAATATCAATCTACTGCTTATCAAAAAAAGCATGACCAGTGACAACAGGATCATCACACACACAATCATCATAGTCTACTAACAATCCAACTCAATATCACTGACCCATACTAACCTAAACCAGCATCACAACAACCTCTGACACAAAAACCACATTGACTTTAACACTAATATTAACGCTTTATAAACAACACCGCTTCAATAAACATCATCAACACCACTATAATTTTACTGACAACCTTCACCATCACCGACAACACCACTACATACAAAAACCTACAATTATACAGACATCAAACAACATCCCCACTGCTATGACCATCACATGACCACCCCACCATAATCACCCAAAACAACACTAGAATCTCAACATAGTTCACTCCTATTATAATGGTGTATTCAGGCTTTATAAAAAAAAATATATATATATATATATATATCATCCTCATTATAATTGGAGTAGACTGCATTATGAACAATACCACCAAAATCATTATTTTCCATGATAGGCTACCAATGTAACTAAAATCACTAACCCACTACCATCACTGTCAACACCAACATAAAAAAACACCACCATCAGTAGTAAAACCAAACTACAAAACCTGAGGCATTAAAATTAACATAACCAGTTCTGGACATACCGTGAAACAATAAGAATTAACACCCGTGATATTAAATAAAAAAATCGTACACATTGAGTGTTAATTCTAATCCTCTCTTGGCATCAATAAATTGTGTCTTCACCAAGGAATGGTAACTTTAACACCTCAAATTTTACAGTGCATCAGTCTTGACTTTAAACTACATGCACATATGAAGAGACTTAATGGTCAAAGAAATAGTCATTAACAAGATATCTTATTTTGGTTCCATTATTTAAAAATGATATGCTCACTTAAGTATTTTACAACATTGCCATGATGGTATTATAAAGACCTACTCCACTACAAAAATATCAAATTAAACTGTTGGGTAATAAATTGTGATAAAATATTTGCCCACCTAAACCTTTTATTTTAATTTTAAATATGAAACATTAAATTATTTAATCAAAGTAAATGTAGAAGACATTTAAGATAAATTTGTATGTGAACTTACAAAATAATAATCTGCTTTTTTTTTTAAAGACAACTCCTTTACATATTACCTGCTAGATTGGGCTACGGTAAAACTGACAATTTTTTTTTCCAGCTTACAGATTTTTTTCAACTTGAAACTTTCTGAAGTGCTGATGAGAACAATGCTACAGCGTAATGCACTCTGGTTTTACAATACACTATGTACACTTTTAAATCTAGTTTGTAGATTATGGAGACTCGTTAAAAAAAAAATCAGATAAATTCTGCATCTAAATAAATGTCAAAACCTCAATGAGACGACAAAAAAAATTTAAAAATTATTTTATTTTTTTTAAATTCATCCACTGATATGATTCCTACAATCAAAGGTGTCAATTTTGACTGCATAATAAGGCATGCATAGGAGGGTACTTGTACAATTTGGTTTATTATTGCACTGAATCACCAGTTAAATGTTATCAAGAATTCTTCTTCCTCTGTGGTAAACTACACTGCTGGTATAATATTGTACCATGAATACAATAAACATATCAAAGACAAAGAATTATATTGAGAATGGAATACCACACTCGTCCACAGGCTTTTCTTCACACTCATAACTTGTTGTGGGTTTAATTTTGTGAACTTGTGTTAGAACTATTGAACACTTTGTCTCTTCGGCAAACCAAAACGTAGATTTGTAGATATCCATGGGTATGAGCGACAGTCCTGCCACAGCTCACCCATTAACACTTCATTGTTGCTGTTTATCCGTTCAGACGATGAAGAGAAAGTAGCTGTTGAACTTGAAGTCAAGCCTTCAGTTGTTGGAATTCCTGAAAGACAAAGTTAAAATACTAAGTTAGATGTTAAAACAATGCAGGAACACAACATCATGAACATGAAGTGTCCAAGACATGTGGTAAATTACTTGTCTCGAGTAGGTCTATGACTCTGACATTGACAAGTGTCATAGAATAATAGATTGATAGATTCCTACACAGTCAGAATTTCTATATAAATTCTGATGAATGCTGATTAAAAATAGTTTAAAAAAATAGAGGTAGAATAGACGTAGCATTGTGCAATCATTACCTTTTCTATTAATTAATGAATATTATTGGGTCTGTATAACAGCAATTTTAGGGGTGGAGCCTTCGATGCTAGTGGAAATTCTTTAAATCAAAGTTAGCTACCAACTGGTGCCTAAGTTACATGTCCAATAATAAAATAACTATTACATGACATGATTTGCTTCGGTTGGGACTGAACACAGAACAGCAGTACGAGGGTGAAACACGGCCACTGCGCTGGAAAATGCTAGCCCAGTGGATTCGGGCTTGTGCACAGGGCTGTTTACCCCGTAGAGCGGTAGCGTAGTCCCAATTCCACGGATTTTTGCCCAAATACCTAAACGATACTTCATATTTTTTTCATAGAAATAGAGCTGGCCTACCAAATTTTTTTAGTTCTTTGTCACCGCTCATATCTTAGCATTACGATCATCGACCCCATTTCAATTTTTAATTTTGGTACCAGTCAGGATCGAAGAGGATGTAAATAAGGTCAAAAACAGTATAATAAATTGATCAAAATATCACCTAACAATACCCTCATTTATAAATATCAAAATCTAGACGACATTAATCATGTTACATACCAAAATCAAGAGCAGAGTCTGGTGATTAGCTTCCCACTTCGATTGTGTACAGGTTTTGCATGCATTGAGCTTGACATGATAGTTTGTTGACCCCATGAAAATCCCCATGAAATCACACGGCGATTTCATAGAACGATACCCCAAATCTGGTATCGATATTTTTTTCACAAAAGTTGCGATATCGCCTTATTATGAGCTGCGCTGCGGTCTATTTTAACCCTCTGAACCTGACTTAGACTCTGTTTTTTTCCCATCCTGGATAAGAGACAAAGTGCCAGATGAAGATCTTCTGAGGCAAAGACATTCATGGAAATGAGCTTAAACCATTAATCTCATCCCATGAACCATGACAGGAAAACATGTTACATAATATTTCAATGGAACAAAAGAATAATGCTCATTGAACATAATACCCCAAAAATTTAGGGTGGTCTTAAACTTTTGCAAATGATGGTACATGCCTCAGCGACCAATGCCCACTTTTGTGAGGGACAAAAAAGAAAAGAAAACGAGGTTGTGCAGGAATTCGCTCTTTATTTATAACCTCCTTATGGGCCGCTAAAAGGGTCAATATCAATGAAGGAATAAATCAGCTAATACAGACACAAAGAAATAAATATCAATATTATGCAAAAATGTAATGGTTAGCCTTTTTGTTTTCATACTTTTGATATTTGTCTTTGATTTTGGTTAATTTTGTCTTTGTTAGCCGATTTATAGTATTATTGATATTGACCCTTTCGGCGGCCCATAAGCAGGTGGTAAATGAATAGCGAATTTCTGCAAAGCCTCATTTTTGTGTCCATGACAAAAGTGGGCATTGCTCACTGAAGCATGCATTTTTTTTGGATTTTGGTATCAAATGACAGTTAAGGATATGAGCTTTTTCTACATATAAATCTTTCCCACAAGAACTATATATTTCTTAGTTTGTAGCCATTTCAAAAGTGTGTAGTTTTTATCAAAGCGCACTGTGGTATGATGCAATACTTTAGTTATTGTTCATGATAACGAATTTCGCTGCAGAAATAATATACTTTACGCAATGTTTCTAAACTCACTTATTCAAAAGGAGTCTTTAAGATTCCTCGAAGACATGACTTTTGAGTTGACAGATTGTTCTGGATCGTTAGGGCAAGAGTAGCAAGGGTTGATCTCCATACCGAAAAGGATGCTACGCTGAAGGTTAGTGATTGTATCCATGGTGTATTGTTGAAGGGAGTAATGGAATATAATAAAAGTCAGATAAATGTCTCTTTCCACTCGTCAGTTTACGAGATATAGGTGCTGAAATATGTGGGTGTGCACAATTGTGTGTGATGGGTATAGCCGCATTCTTAAGTGGATTATTGCGGCGTGCTTCACGCATTTGCCGTGTTTCCGAGGTGGTACTTCGGAGTGGAGTTGCATTCATCGTTTATCACGTGATCTGGCTCATATCCAACGAAACCAACGATCCGATATGAATTTATATTATGTATGGTGAAGAGCGACACTGGATGCGGCCAATCACACTGCAAAATGCGGCAGTTTTTTAGCCTTGATTGTTTGTGCTCGGATTACTGAAGAGGCCATCATCTTAACCGGGTATTGTAAACAATGTGAAGGCGGAGAAAGGGTGAAATTATAATTTTATAAATAATAAGGAGTTTGTCAAAGAAAGAGGGATGGATAGAGACATAGTACAAACATGGAGGAAAAACTCCTCCATACAAAGTGAGAAGACACGTATCAATATTGTAGTACGCAAAAGGAAAAAGAACAATGAGATAAGAGGGGGGGGGGGGGGGGGGGAAAGGTTGTCGGATTAATGATCCCGATGTGGGGAGATCAAGTACCAATACTTTGATTTTACTTGCGAGGTGCTCTCTACAGAGTGAGTCAATAAAAATGTCCCATCATTTTGAAGTTGCCTTGAGAAAAGTGTTAACATTTAATCATAGGTTTTATGATATGAATTATGAATTTAAATGAATTGGAATTTATTCAACATCATCGGTAAATGTATATGATATTTTGTCAACATTACAAAGAAAAAAAAAGAGATAAATGACTGTATAAATCACTTATAAACATTAGTTGGATACATATCGAACATAAGTGACAATTCAGTTATAATAATTCATGGATATTGTTTATACAAATAATTCGAACATAATGTCTTGTCTTGATAGCGTCATCCTCGTAGCATATGTTGGTACCATTTTCATTTGTATCTTTGCACGCATGACTGAATAACATACAATCTTCAGAAGACGGTAAGATCTCACTTGTGCCACGTGGCTGGTTGAAGTTTAAAATCAAATGTTGGCAGAATATGTGTACACACTTACCCCTCACACTTACAACCTCTCACCACACACACACACTCACACCCACCCATCCTCCCTAAAACACATTCACATCACACACGCAGAGTAAACGATTAACAATAAAATTTCCTATTTTATGTTTTGTTTACCAAGACCATCACTGAATGTTTGGGATGTAGTAATAACAAACGTTTGTGAGAGTGAGTGAGGGTGTGTGTGTGTTTGTTGAGGAGGTGGGTGTGTATGTGTGTGTGCTGGTATGGATAATATGGGATATGTGCGCGTGTTTGTGGGTGTGTGAAGGGTGTAAATGGGTGTGCGTGGTGAGGATGTGGGTGTGTATGTAATTTGTGTATGTGTAAACGAGGGTACGTGTGGGTGTGTGTCTTTGCGCGTGCACAAAAGTAATAAATTCTCAATTTGTTTATTCTTCACCCAGCCACTTGGCGCAAAGTGAGATCTTACCGTCTTCTGAAGATCGTCTGTTATTCAGTCATGCGTGCAAAGATCCAAATGAAAATTGTACCAACATAATGCTAGGAGGATGACTCTACCAAGACATAATTATCATAAAACCCATGGTTGAATGTTGATACCTTACACACGACAACTTCAAAATAATGGAACATTTTTATTGACTCACTCTGAATACTGTTAAATCAGAAAATTTATATTTCCCAGACGAATCCCAGAAGGATATCAATTTGTTTAAATAAATCTTCTCCTTCAACAAGAATAACAAAACGTGGGCAATTTTTACATAATACACAACATTATTGGGAAAAAAGCAGCTTGCAAGTGATATCGCAACATTAAAACTTTAAAAGGTCACAACTTTGTTATCTTTTGTTTGATTTTCGTCAAACCTTCACTAATAATGTTCTCTCGTGTCTATATTCCTTCCTCAAAGGCAATCTTAAAGTCGGGGTGGACTTCCCGGATACTGTAAGGGGCAGTATTTGGCGTTGTACAGTGTTGCTCATAAATATTGGTTTTTATGTGTGTGTGTGTGTGTGTGTGTGTGTGTGTGTGTGTGTGCGTGTGCGTGTGTGTGTGCGTGTGCGTGTGTGTTCCAAAGCCACATCATTTTGCTCCGGCTTTAATTTCTAGAATGTGTTTTTTCCCGCTTTCCCTTTTCGGGACTCTGGATATGTATTGGACGTTCCCCAACCATTCCCGGCGATTGAAAAATTAAAAAAAATTGTCAATCCTCAAAATGCCATTTTTTTCCCTCTCATTCTGAGACCCCTTTTTGCTTACCCGACTGATCAAGCCCCCTCAGTCCTACCCGCACGAAACGCTTCTGAGGTTTATGGTCGTTATTGTTGAGTTAAAGGGGAAGTCCGGACCGAAAATAAGTTGTTCTTGTCAAAAGGAGAAAAATTAGAAAAAGATATTTTAAAAAGTTTGAAAAAAAAAATCGGACTACCAATAAGAGAGTTATTGATTTCTTGCGATGCAAAAAAAAAAATCTGAACAATAAACCAAATTGGCAACAGCTGTGTTGTCATAGTCGCACTACTTGCCTTGAATTTTCTAGGTTGTTTTATGATAAATATTCACTTTACTTGTTAAGAAACTCTTGGAAAGCACAAAAGAAATCAAACCTTTCTGACCAAATTTTTTTTACTATATATCATTATTGCACTAAAGAAAAGTCGGCCACATGAGCTGAAGGTGGTTACCTTGAGCTTAGAACAGTAGAAAAAATATCACATTTGCTCTGCTGTATATTTACAGGTGAAGGTTATGGTCATGGTTATTTGGTTAGAAGTAATTTGTTAAAGTATTTTGACCGGGCACAATTTATCCTCTTGGATGCTCAAATAGAGATCCATTGATACCGACGATAAAATATTGGGCGGGTATCATCTTTTTGTCATGGTTCAGGGGTCCAGGGGCTATTATCTATCTTCTTTTCAAAAAGGGCCCCCCTTTTTTTTAAAAGTATCAACACTCCCCCCCCCCCCCCGAGTGAAAAAGAAAAATGATGTGGGGATTTACAACATGCTGTGATAAGGAAACTAATTATCCAAAAGTTCAACAAACAGAAAATTTGTTGTTCCTGGTTTTTTTTCTTTTTTTCTATTTTTTTCTTTTCAGGGAAGCGTCAAAGTCAAATTACAAATTTGAGATACGTTTAAGGAGCTAATTTTCCAACCGATGCAACTGTCATTATTTTTTACATAATACTTCTCCTTTTTGTTCACACTTTCGCAGATCAGTTTCTTTCGATTATTATCATTCTTTTTTGGTATGATTTATTTTATCCTATTTCACTTCCATCAAGCTTGCATTTGTATTCGATAACCAGAATAGATTCCTTCTGTAGGAAAGAAGACTAATTTAGATCGAATTTATAACTAAAGAGCGATACAAGGGGAAAGGTGAGAATCCTATCCAGCCTAAGTACGTATAGATAACATCATGGAAGGGCACAATGCTTGTATATAATGCTGTTATGGTATTACACACAGCGGTCACATAGGTTCATGCACTAGTATTTCAAATGTGTCGGAATTGAGGAGGGAATAACGCGGGTAAACTGGATTTGACCAAACTTGAATCTGTTTCTAAAACTATTACATGGAGAAGGGCAATCCGTTTATCGGGGTTTTGATGGTATACATGGACGCGTATTTAACATATAAGTTTCTATATTTACAAAGCAAGTTCATATGAATTTGGGCTATAACCAAAATGAAAGAAAGTGATTAGTTTGCAATCGGGTTTTGAATTCTAAATAGTTTAGAATAAAGATTTTGCAAGCGGTAATTTTTAGAAACTGATTATTTTACGGACAAACAAGGGGGTTAAGGTCACTTCAGTAAAATCATGCGGTATTCACGCGGCAGTTGGTTGTTAGCGTCCTAAACACGAGAAGAACGGTGTTCGGTAAGATCATGTCAATGCATACGCGCAACCGCCTCACCCAGTTGTAGGTCGTGGTTGCGCACCATTCTTGGAGGACGTGCTGATATATGTAGAAACAATGTTTAGGACGCTTCGATAAAATCACTGGAAGCGATGTGACGTTTATGAACGAATTGTGAGTATCTTCTCTTAGTTTTAAAAATAAGTTTAAGATTTCGACCTGAAATTTGGTCATTCGATAGAGTTGAATACAGGCTTTAAGAATAACGAAAAAACTCAATTTCGAAAAATTTTGACCAAAAATTCTGTTTATGACGGTTCGTAAAACAGCGACGACATGTATGTAAAGGAAAGCTATCCTTATTATGAATATCGCACCAAAAATTCCGAAAAATAATATCATTTGTTGAAGTGAGCCACTGCCCATGTTTTGTAAGGGACTCAAAACAGAGGCTGCACAGGAATTCAATATCAAGTTATGTAAACGCCAAAGGGATCAAAATTTATCAAAATAATAATGGCATAAATCAGCTAAAAAGGGCCAAAATTAAATTAAAAGTCACATATAAACATCAACATTATGCAAAGAACAAATAAAGGTTAACCTTTTCATAACTTTGATCGTTATTTCTTACTTTTGATTTAATTTTTACTTTAAATATATTGATACTTGTGGTTTTCCATAACTGCCCCGTGAATATATATAACAACAAGGGGAAAAAGAAGAAAAGGAAGGTCTTTTTTCCTTACATGCCAACAAAGTAAGCATTAATGATGGACAAATCTAATAATGAAGGAACTCGT